>CM060562.1:60431585-60876585 GCA_030625065.1 Alectoris magna
TTCTTGTTACAATTTATTTGTAATCTCCTCTAAGACATTCTTCTAATAAGACTGAAAAAATCTACTTGTGATAATATGTGTGAGAAAGAAAACTCTATTTAACTTAAGTAAAATTTTTAATACATTTAATTTGTAACTTCTGTGTCCATGAGTGTGGTTTGCAATTATTGCTGTTGTTGTATGGTAGAGTTTTGAGCTATGTTGACATGCTCTCTGTCATACTGACAATCCAAGATAATGACTGGTGTGCATTGTACTAGGTGCTGTGCAAACCCTAACAAAAAGACTGACTCTTTTCTCACAGAAAACACAAATAACTGAGCTCACGAATAAACAGCAGCTTGGACAAGCCCTGGACAATAGGTTTAAATGGCATCGCTGTGCAGCAAGGTACCTTATTCTAGTGTTTTCACTCCAAAGTGTTTGTGGTGTTCTGAGATTAACTCTTCATTTCAGTATTAGAGAGAAGAGTGTAAGCTGCCAGTGATTTCTGCATCCATAATGAGGCCCAGTTGGTTCAAATGGCAGAAGACAGCTTCCTCTTCAGAGAACTTGCTTCCACTATTTTCAGATATCCTGGTAGATGAAGAAGCGTGCAGTCACAGAAAATGAAGTGTCAGATTTTGCTGGCTATTTGACATGATCATATAAAGTGCTATTAAAGGGCAGCTTTCATCTTTTTACCTGATTGTACTTTCACAGTTCTCATTATTTGCTTTATCGATGTATTCTTCCTTCAAAATATAAAGGCTTTCTCTAGGTGAAGTGCAAATGTATATTTTTCCCTCTTTTTCTTTTTTTTTTTTTTCTCTTTAAACTGACAACTGGATAACAGCAAAAGATCTGAAAATTATACCTGTAGTAATTCATAAATAAATGCAAATAAAATAATACAAATATGGCAGGGTGGCTACTCTTTTCTAAAATATGGAGACATTCAAAGTCTAAGAACTGTTATTCTTTCTTTGATTGCCTTCATTTCATATTGTTCTTCAGCAGTGTTTTCAGCTGTACCAATTTAAATATGAAGAGAGTGTTTCTAGAGTGGGTAGGGATATGCTTAGACCTACAGCTTTGTGTTTGGTTCTTGGACTTGGGTGCCACGCTTCTTTGCACTTCCCTTATCCCCTGCATCTTATTGCAGCTCTTGGAAGCAAATCAAATACTGGAATGCTTGTGGTAACTGCTCTTCAAGGAGAGTGGAAAGAGGAAAGTGTTTGTGTGGTTTTATGTGCTTATGCCAATGACAAAGCCAGTGTCTGGGTTTTTTTGCTGGCAAACAACCACTGAAGTGGCTGATGGTTTAAGGAGTCTGCATCTGAGAAAGATTAGTAGAGTTACAGAGTAGGGGACATTTTAAATACAAAGATTGTTTTGAGGAGAAAGTGTATTTCAGTTTACCAACACGCAGAGTAGCCATTTAGTTTTAACTATATGTGCTAATACATTGAATTAGAGTCAGTGGCAGTAAACTGAAAAATCTGTCTTGTGTCTGCTTTGATCCAGATCCACAAGCTAACTGACTATGCTTGCCTGAAGAGAAAGAACAGAGAAAGTCTGAGGGCAAATTTCTATTTCTATGTTCACGGTCACTCTGTGACAGACAGAGGCAAGTTTGTGGAATCCTAAAGTTGTTCAATATTCAGTGACTCTTAAGGACTGTAAAGATGGCGTTGGTTTTGCTCTGATTTTTGAAAGCTCTGTAGATCTGTCACGGTGTTTAAGAGGCAGCTAACTACAAGTGTGTGCAGTACAACTATGGTGACTTGCTGCTGTAGAGGTTCAGAAGCTGCACACCCTTTGCCTTGGCCTGTTCTGTGAGCAGGGATAAGGGCTGGCAGGGGAGCCTTGTGCGCTCATAAATCCCCTTATATGTTGACAATTCCTCCTGTGTTTGCTTACATTGATTTTTAGATCATTTACCTTCACATCAGACTTGAAATAATCGACCTAGAAGTCTCAAAAAACTGGTATGTTTCTTTATTCTGGTAGCTTCTTTATTAATTGCAGAGAGATTTCCTGTAGTACGGGGTCAAGCAGTGATAAATGAGTTCATTTTAAAGCTTTGCTATTCAGTGCAGCATGATGCTGTCATTTCATTCAGCTGTGATTTTATAAAGTATACTTCAGGTCTTTTTGTACTCTGAAGCACTAAGCATTGTAGGTGGTTGGAACTGCACATTTGGATTGCAGTTTAAGGCTGGCAAGAGAAGGATTTTGCCATCTGGTCTGGAGAAGTGCTTAGCATCTCCAGCAAGACGTTGGATAAAGTCCAGTGAAGGTCACTGGAGAATTGATGCTCCTGAAAATCACAACAGGATTGCCCGTTTTGTGTGATCAGGTGTGCATATAGTGCATTGTCTATGGCTTTATCTATACTGTGAAAATTTCTCAGCATTGCCAGAATATTAATGTAAACTTATGTGCACTCAAAACACTGAATGCTAGAAGAGTCAGGTCAGACTCAGTTGCAGAGGTAACCAGAGCTTATACAGCACAATAATACATGCCCCAGCTGCTGGTCCTATTATTCTAGCACTGCTGGAATATTTCATTACTACTTGAGCAATTTAGCAAAATCCCTATTGTAGAAACAGTATGATGTGCATTTTTTGCTTATTCTTTTTTTTCCTGAAGATGGTTGACTTGCTTTATTAAAACCATAAGGCTCTCTAGAAAGCATTACAGATTAGACTGTGCAAATGCAGTCTTTTTCTTTTTCTTTTTTTTTTAAGGTTCATAATCATTAAATAGATTGAACTGAATATAATTTAAATTACCCTCTGTTACAAACTTTCAAAACAATTCTAGAATTTGATGGGCAGACTTTTTTGCTACGCTTGAGAAACAACAGAGGCAGCCTTCAGTGGCATTACAATATTCCTTGCAGTACACTGTGACATGGAAAAAGGAGAATTATCCAAACAAGAGAATTATATTAAAAGACCATCAAACATGAAGCTTTTTGAACAGACAATGTTTGTACATGAAGATGGCTAAACTGGCCTTGTGTAACATTATTTAGTATATCAAAATAAGCAGCGTGTAGTTTCAGTTGCATCCAGTGGGAGAATGGGAACATTCACTTGCAAAAGTCTGGAATGCTATTTTTGGTTTTGCAGTATGTTTAGTTGAATACTTTTTTTCCGCCCTCTTTCTGTTTTGCTTTGAAGTATTTTTTCATTACTGGGAATAAATTGTTTAAAATATTGACAATTGAATTGGAAGACAGCGGTAGTACAGGACTTGAGAGAAATGGTAGAAAGAGTAGCCACTGTAAATTGTGAACTATGCCCCAGAAAAATCTCTTAAGAATTTGTTACTTATATCGGAACATACTGATCGAGATGTAGCATTTTTTATTCAGCATGACTAGTTCCTCAGCGTCCTGAAATAATGTTTATGGGGCACTGTGATTTTGAAGGTGTCATCTGTCAGCTGAGGTGTGTGAGTGGGATCTTAACCTCTAGTGATCAGAAATCATCTCCTGGTGTTTTTCACAAGAAAAGAGATTATGCCAATACCAGCTGGGCCTTATCTACTTACACAGATCATCCTGCTCATTGACTTGTGTATGTTCTTCGCTGCTCTCTGCTTCAAAACTGCATTGCTACACACCATCATTTCGTTGATGGATATAAGCTCTGATGTTTTAATTCAGGTACAGCAGAATAGAAAGTAGTGTCTTATCATTAAATAATCATGACAATTACTGAAGTTAAAAATTTATTATGCTGACAACAAAAGAAGAAAAGGACTTTAAAATAAAAAAAACATTGAGGGAAAGGAGAAAAACGTATGTTTTAGTTTTACATCAAACACAGGAAAATAACATTTGCTCTCTGAACTTTCTCTTTTTTTTAATGTTTTTGTCATAGAAAACTTTTTCATATGTCTCATATCCTAAAATGTTGTAGGGTACACAAGAAGTTGTGTCTCAGCATTTCAGAGGTTCATTTTGTTTGAAGAGATGCTGGGCTTGGCGGGGAGGAATTTAGGTATTCAAACATGTATAGTTTAATTATCTTCTAATTACTTTATTAGTGGATGGCATTAGCAAGAACTTGACGCAAGAAAAAATTTGCAATGATAACTGATTTGCAAATGGACTTTTTATAATAGAATGATTAATCGTGACATATAGCAGGAATCTGCACTTCTGAAAGTTTATAAATTTGCCAATTCAAAAAGAAAAGCAATAAAAAAACTTTCCACTTGCACTGCAATATTCTGCAGTAGAGTAACTAATGGGTGACCCTGGAGAAGAATAATTTTGTTTGTGGACTGAATGCCTATGTTGTTGGCTTTATTTTAAAAGGAAGAATAAATTTAACTATTTTTTGTGTCTTTTCTGGATTCTTCTGGAATCCTCATAGGTATCTGGCTGAGATTCTAATGATCTTTGGTTTTATTGTTTTATCTATTGAGAGCACTCTGCGTATTTTCAAGAGACATAAAAGTTTCAGTTCTGGTTCCTGGTGACTACACCTGTGAATTCTAGTTCTGATTCTGAATTTGAGGTTCTTTTAATTCTGGCATAACTATAGTGAATTTGATCAAAAAGCCTCATCGCTTATGGTTTCTTAGATCTATATGCGAATCACTTCTGTGGTATCAAGTTTTCCTTTGGGGGGAGCAGTCCTTGGGGTGTAGTACTTGTAATGAGGCTGATATGCAGAAGAACAATTGGTACCAGCAGCAACGAAAAGTAAACTTGCCCATTGTGTTTTGTTCCTTGAGGATTGTGAGCAGATTGTAATTCCCACTAGGTGGAACTGCATGACTTTTGGATATACTGCTGGATTTTCACTGGCTGGCACAGGGAAATGCACGTTACTCAGTTCTCAGTAGCACAAAGGCTGCTCATACCAGAGAATAGTTTCAGAGGGAGGTAGTTATATCACTGCCTGCTGCAAGGGCTACATTTCACCTGGGGAGCATAAAACCTGGGAACAGCTGCAAGTGGGTTGTTTTGTATTAACATATTTTGTCACTCACTTTCCTCTCTCCTGCTGTTTTCTTGATGATCTGTATCGAGTGTTGACAGCGGGATTGCTGCAGTTGTTTTCCACTGCTACCACTTGCCCACTAATGAACTTTTCATTGTTAGCAGTTACAAGAATTTTTTCTAGGTTTTGAACCCAGTGCATCCTTCTCTTAGAGCAGGAATTTCTTTTCACCAGTTTCTTTTCACCTTGACTGTATAGCAGAAGACACGCAAAAATAGCTCACTTGTATGGTGTGGATGGATTTGTTTGTCTTGTGCTTGTCGTAAGTAAATTTGCTTTGCCTTTCACTAGGAATCTGTAGTCCGAGCAACTTAAAATAGGTATTGAATATGTTTAGAGAACTGAACAAATCAAGCGACCAGATGTATGCATCTTTCTGCATGCTTTGTCTGCAGTATATGCCTAGGAGAGCTGTAGCAGCAGTTTACTGCAAGCTTGAAGCCTGTCGGTGGGATGCAGAGAAAGATGTCCTCATAGATATGCTCAGGTTAGCTGGGAGAAGTCACTGACACTGCTTTGTGTGGCTTACTTATGGCACTGGTTTTACTGCTTGCCTCAGTTTTCCATTTTTTTGCGTTACCGTTGAAGATATTTCCTCTCTTACCTCTCAGGTGATGATATGGGTGCTAAGCATTTGTTATGTGTTTGTTTTAAAATGTGTTGAATAAAAAGCGTTGCAGACTGGTTAAACCAATACTTCACTAATGCAATACTTCTGCTGTGTCATTTTTGGTCAGCGGTGTCTCTCCTCTGTATTTGACATCAGAGGAGCCACAAGAGGTTACTGCCTTTGTATTTGCATTTGTCTCACTATGTTTAAACAGAATGACTAAATTATGTAGTTCTTCAGTGCAGTGCCTCTCACTTTGTTCTTGTTTCGTAGTCATTGAAAAGAAGAGGGAGCAAAGACCTACAAAAATCAGAAAAAAAGTCACAGCAAACACCAACAGAGGTATGTTGAGACAACAGTAATCTGGATCTTTATGCAGAGGTTTCAGTGACGCTCTGGAAATGTGATTTGCAGATTTACACTTGCTTGTTTGCTCTGATTTTTGTTTTTCTACATGCTGCGAAATGGAGACCTCTTACCCCAAATCTATAAGGAGACGACATGATGTCAAGGTCTATCTAAATGAGCCACTTGTGCTGCAAAAAAACCCACCAGCTTTCATGTATTCCAAATATTTTAGGCAAAATTAGTAAATGGAGCACCAGTGAAATAAGATTAGAGGCCTTTTGTATACAGATTTCAAGATTTTTTAACACTGTAATATCTACTGCAGTGTTGCAAGTTATTTTTACAAGATACCCACAAAAGGCCTTTTCTGAAGGCTGCACAGGGTTTAATGGCAAGTAAAATAGCCTTTCTCTTTTCAAATTTAAATATTTATTTCCCCTTATTTGATATACTGATTAATGAAAAAATGGTCACAGGAAAGTCTCTTTCTATCTAAAGCCACATACCTTTAATTGTTGATCTTGTCATTTAAGACAAGAGGTCTCCTGTTTTACATCAACTTTCTTCAAATTCTTCTCTTTTTTTTTTTCTAAGGAGGACAATGAAGACTTGAAATGCCAGCTGCAGTTTGTCAAAGAAGAAGCAGCTTTGATGAGGAAGAAAATGGCTAAGATTGATAAAGAGAAGGACAGATTTGAACACGAGCTGCAAAAATACAGATCATTTTATGGTGATTTGGACAGCCCTTTGCCAAAAGGTGAAGCAGGTGGTCCACCTACCACAAGGGAAGCTGAACTCAAGCTTCGGTTGAGACTTGTGGAGGAGGAAGCTAACATTCTTGGGAGAAAAATAGTGGAGCTAGAAGTAGAAAATAGAGGATTGAAAGCAGAGCTTGATGACTTGAGAGGAGATGATTTCTCAGGGGCTACTAATCCACTCCTGGGAGAACAGAGTGAATCCCTGTCAGAATTAAGACAGCATTTGCAGCTAGTAGAAGATGAGACAGAATTGCTGAGGAGAAATGTAGCTGACTTGGAAGAACAAAACAAACGCATAACAGCTGAACTGAACAAATACAAATACAAGTCTGGAGCCCATGAGAGCTCTAGGCACCACGATAATGCCAAGACTGAAGCACTGCAGGAGGAGCTAAAAGCTGCACGAATGCAGATCAACGAGCTGAGTGGCAAAGTCATGCAACTCCAGTATGAGAATAGAGTGCTCATGTCCAACATGCAACGCTATGATTTAGCCTCTCATCTTGGGATCCGCGGCAGCCCCAGAGACAGTGATGCAGAAAGCGATGCAGGAAAAAAGGAGAGCGATGATGATTCCCGTCCCCCTCACCGCAAAAGGGAAGGGCCCATTGGTGGGGAAAGTGACTCAGAAGAGGTGAGAAATATCCGGTGCCTGACACCCACGAGATCTTTTTATCCAACACCATCTGGGTGGCAGAAAAGCTTCACTGACAGACAGCAGATGAAGGACATTCGCTGTGAAGCTGAGCGACTGGGCAAGACAATAGATCGCTTGATTTCTGACACAAGCACCATCATAACAGAGGCAAGAATTTATGTAGCTAATGGGGACCTGTTTGGACTGATGGATGAGGAAGATGATGGCAGCAGGATACGCGAGCATGAGCTTCTTTACAGGATCAACGCACAGATGAAGGCGTTCAGGAAAGAACTCCAGACCTTCATCGACAGACTCGAAGTTCCAAAGTCTGCAGATGATCGGAGTGCGGACGAACCTTTGTCAGTGAGTCAGGTAGACTTTTACTTATTATGGCCTACAGGTAAAAAACCTTGGCCAAAAGAATCAAAACTAAAATTTGATGTATGGCACCTTAAAATTCTTAAACTAGAACATGGACAAAAATTTCTATTAAATTATTTTAAATCCTTATTTGGCTATATGCAAATTTGTTCTACCAAGAGGCCTAGTTGTGAATGATGAATAAATGGTCTCTGTGACAGTGAAAGAATTTTAGTCTAGGTACAAGTATTGCAGGAGGTGGAAGACTTTACTCCTTCTGGCTTTGCAACTGTACTTGCCAGAGTTATTGGCAATCAAGCTGCAGTGATTACCAGTAAAGGCAGTGCAGATAGCATTTTTGGCACATAAAAGAATATGGTTGTTTTCTTGGTGGTTGGTTTCTTGTTAAATGAATAAAAACAAAATCTTACTAATTTTAAGCAAGAGAAAACATTTGATTTCCAAAATTACAAAGAATATAACAAACCACAGAGAAAAATAAACCATGAAAAATCTACATGGACTGCATGGAGATGAATAGTGGTATTACTGGAGTTTTTGTAGCTGGTTCTATCTTTCGTTGAAAGGTTATAGGTCACTGCTTACATGCAACAGTGACTAGCATCTTTTCTGCAGTTCTTTTTTATTCTTCTCTTATCCCCTAAGGAAAGAGCCAACAAGCATCCTGCATGTGACGTGCAGAGTTGTCCCAGAGAGGTTTTGGGGAGCAAATTCCTTGCTGACTCAAGATCTTCTGCCATGAAAACTGAAAATTACCTCCCATTATCTTATTATGCAGTCCTATAGTTGGCAAATGCTGTTATTGGTCACGGTATTACCCTGATGTTTTAGTAAGTCTCTTGCTGTGTTAATTTATGTGTGCTGTCCTGGTAGTTTGCGGTTAAATTAGTTGCCAGGTGAAGCTGAAAGCTATTATTTCTTGTCCCTACGCTGACTAATTAGTCTTTTGTTTCCTTGTATCAGAAAGTCACAGACGCAGTGAGTTTGAAGTTAATCAATTACTATACACGTACTGCATGAAATCAAACAGAAAAGACATTTGGCATGCTCACTTTCTGATCTAGCAATAGTTCTGAGCTTGTTAGAGTTCCCATTAACTCAGAGGCAGAGCACTGCATGGGTTCATACAAATTTAAAGCAATCCAATTGGTATTTTCTCTAAACAAATAACATCAATAGTTAAATTGGCATTTCAGGGCTTAACCATGCAGAACTCCTACTGAAGTAAATGGGAGAGAGGCACTTGGTCCCTCTACAAGCATAATTGAATCACTATTTATTTTTTTTAAACTTTGGACTTGGTATTCCATTAATTGACTGTTCTCTTTGTCTTTGTATTTACTTTCCCAGATGTTCCAGCCTATCATTTTACTTATTCTCATCCTTGTATTATTTTCATCCCTTTCATACACAACAATATTTAAACTTGTCTTCCTTTTTACACTGTTTTTTGTACTGTAACCCATTCATCTTTTACTGTTCATTGTAGTATTATTTTCAGTTTGTTTATTTTGTCCACCCTCCAAGATAAGACGTGCAAGAGACATAATTTCTGTAATAGCCACTGCTGTAAAAACACTGAAGACTACTTGTTTGCCAAAACCAAAACAAACGCCCAAAAATGCAAAAAATACAAAAACAAAAAAGAAAAAAAAGAAAAGAAAAAATCATCCATTTGAATAGGATACCTGCTCATCATGGTGTTCCAGGTAAGCAAACAGAATATTTTTCACTTTCTCTGCTTTTTATCATTTTTGAATGAAAAATTCCTGAGTGGCTGGGACCAATGTAATATTCATTAATTTACACCAAGTCAGAAGAAAAATGGAAACATGCAGAGTGGGTACGAGGAGTCTGTTCCTTTCCTCTTCCCACTCACAGAAAAATAAATTGCGTTCTAGCCACGAATGAAAAGTAAAACCATACGCATTCTGCAATTGTATTTTGCAGTTTGTATACATTTTATATGGTTTTGATGGTATTTTTCAGCACTGTGTTATGTACATTAGACACCATGGAGGGGACAAAATAAGAATGGCTGATACAGAATAGTTGTGTGTGGAAATGTGGTTAGTAGCTGGGGCCTTTGAGAATTACATATACAAGGAAGAGGAGGTTAGCAGAGCAAGCAAGGAGTCTGCTGAGAGATGTAGGCTGGCTGAATTTTCTATGTGCTCTAAGAAAAGTGGCCGCATTGCAGTCTGACTTGAACTGTGGGTGGTGATGCTATTTGCCTTGTCTGATGCCAAAACAATAAACAAAGTAATAAATAAGTGGTAAGAAATAAAGCAGCTGCTTTTCTAGCTGGCAATAAGGATTCCTTTTCACTCCGTTCACTTAACCTGCTCTCATATGAAACGAGTTCATTTCTGTGCCTCTCTCCAGCTGATCAGAATCCTGCCGAGAGCTGTAGCCCACACTATGAAATAGCAGAGACACAGTGTTTTCAGAGAAACCACTTATAGGTAAGAAGAGGTTGGACAACAGAAATATTTTTTAGGAGAATGAAAAAGATAGTGAACTCACAGCATTCAGCATTAAAAAAACTTTTATTTTTCTCCTCATTTGTCTAGCTCTCCTCCCACGTATTCTCTGCAAGTGTAATAGCCTTGATCAGTTAAATCACGTAACGTTCATTTAATCCGAATAGTTATTCCTCTCAGGGAAACTTGTCTTTCTTATTTACTTTGTGGTTATTGAGATGCGGGTAAAGAAAACAATAATCAATATATAAGTAAAGAGATAATTAGTTAACTTCTTCTGGTGACCTAGTTAAAGAGGTAGTCAGGCCCAACAGAATTCCAAAGAGTTTCTTGTGCTCAATTGCCTTAAAGGTGAGTTACACATATTAGAAACTATTATGGTGAGATATGGTCAGTTGTAACTTCCCCTCACTGTGAACTTCTGTGATCTGGAAGATAACTCTGAGATCACTGAGCAAAGGCCTTTTTGCTTCTTTTCTCTCGGTCAAATTTTTCATCAATTTTTCAATTGAGAATTTTATTTTATTTTTTTCCCCAAAGGCTTTGCAATTTGGACATTAAAATATGATAATTCTGGCTTCAACTTGACATATCAAATCTTAGCAAAACACTCGCTTTTTAAATTTCTTTTTGTTTTACTTCTGCTGTTGGGGGAAGAGAATATGATTTGGTGGTTTGTTTGTTTTTTTCTTAAATGTTACTGGCTCATCCCAAAGAGAACAACAAATCGTTCTCAAACCTGAACTGAAGTTCTGGGCTTTCAGGTTTTAACCCGCACATGTATCCCTTTCTCAGCTTTTTTTGTAATAAAGATGATGAGAAAGGGTTTCCTTTACACTGAGTGTATCAGTAACAGTACTACTGTAAAACAGTCAAGAAATCTTAAAGTACAGTATTCATACATCAAGTGTATTTTGGAAGTAATTTGGAAAAGATTTGCATCTTTCTTAGAAATCAGAGTATACATGAACCTATTGAGTTGAGAGGTGGGATATACCCTCTGCACAGGACTGGCAATTACAACCCCACTGATTAGTCACAGTGATTTTTCTCGTGTATAGTTTACATGAACCAAACCTTATTCACCCTAGTTCTGTCAGGCATCAAGAAAACCAGTCAGAGCTGAGACTTCTAGGGATGTTCAGGGAGCTGTTGCACAGTCTACAATCTGAAATGAAGGGATCCTGAAGAATCCAAAATCATTTTAGCAGATCCCCACAGTTTTTGAATCTGTGATGAGCAAAACGATAATGGTGAGGAGCCCTGCAAACCTTGATACAGAAAAATCCCAATGAAAAATGAAAGGTATTTTTCATGTCCTGCACTGAGCTTTAAGGCAGATTGGAGCTGCTTATCTGTTTCACATCAAATATTGCTGAGAAGTGCACAGCCCTCCATTTTTCTCTGTTTTAACATTTGCTGAGAAAGCTAATAAAATCAGTACAAAATCTGTCGATAGCCAGAAAGTAACATTTAGCTAAATAAGTCTTCCGTGTCGTGCTGGATTGAAGTGGCTCGGTCTCACAAATGTGACAATTCTACTTGTCAAGAAAGGCTGCAGCTTCTCCCCATTTATAGGGGTGGTGGACAAAGTCCGCTTCAGAGATGAGCAGCTAAATTCAGCTGAACATGTCCGCATCCTCTAGCAGGAGTGCGTGGGAGTCAGGCAGAGAAGAGCCAAACTGAGTGCTGCTGATTCATTAACTTATCTGCCGCATAATGTGTAATTCAGAAGAGCAGTAAGAAAAACAGGAGATTTTGCTTTTATGTGGCAACAAGCCAGATATGGCATATTACCTGGCACATCGCTTATCAGTCCAGATCTCAGTTATACCAATAGTATATTCACAAATCCCATTTTTGAAACAAAGAACTTCTTAAAGTGGGCTGCAATAGCAGAATACAGTGGTATTGCAGAATAAAGAAATGTTTGTTATCCTCATGATGAGAGGAGGCTGGGTTAACCAGATACATGTATTTATTTTATTTTTTTTTGCAAGTGAAGGGAAAGCGCTTCAACAACATACCATAGATTCTTTTTAATCAAAGTAAGATTAATATTTTGAAGTATGCTTTTATAGCAGAAAGCTCAGATGTTAAGCAAGAAGGTGTATGTAGCTAACTAACCTTTGTAAAGTACATTTGCGCTCACAAATAGCTACAGCTTACCTGTACAAGTCAGTTGAAAGCATTTCACTGATGAAATCCAGTTCCTCTGAAGCACAGCCAGGGTCTTGCATAAGCCCTATAAAAACAAGAGATGTAATATTTACTGCTGCTAATAGGGCTATTAAAATAAATGTGGTAACATATTACATTAAGGAGTAAATGTTAAAATCTTAAAAGTGCACAAAAAAAAAAAAAAAGCTGCAGAACATTTTAATGAAGGGAACATAAAATAAGCAAAATCTGTGAAATGGTTGCAGGATATTTTTCTGTGGAGTAGAAGCAATACAAATCTGAATTTGGGTTGGATACTGGGGTTAGTGTTCTATCCTTGCAAAAAATGGTTAATAAATTTCAGGCTCAAGATTGCCTCAGTTTCTCTGAAAGGTTAAATTTCTGGTTCCTGGGTTCCTAGGGACTTCATTCCATGTCCTTTCATAAAGAAGAGATCTTGCATATATTGATTAAATTCTGATACTTTTGCATTTGTATACATTGGAAATAAATCAGACAAATTTTTGTCACGTAGAATATAGATGCTTTCTTTTTCCTTAATGCAACCAGATAAATATTTTCCTTCCTATTTAGAGAAATTTCTGAATACTCTGAGAAAATACCTCTTTAAATATTTTCTTTACTTTTACTTAAAAATTCCCTGATATTAGTAAGATCAGCTTTTCCAGGATCCAGTGATAATTCTTTCAACTAAAAATATCCATGCCTGAAACTCCAGTTAGAGAGAGGATAAGTGTCTGCTGACACGTCACCACTGCTTCAGTATCAAAACCAGAAGTGAGCAGGTGCTACAGTTCAGAAATGTGCCCGACAGTCAGAAAATAAAAAATGGCCAAAACTGTGGCTGTCTAAATATGTGTTATAAAAAGAGATGAACTGCACATGAACTTTCAGAGTTGTTTACAAAAACAAGCAGAGCTTTAGGATATTATATACCCTTCCCCTTAATCGCCTTAGAATTTGATAGGCGAGTAGGAGACTTTAAAGGCGTCAGTACCAGGCATCTAACTCCCATTGGCTTACATTTCTGTCTCTGATATAATGCCGGGGGTAGTGATATTCAAACTCAACTTTTGCCATTACACATGCAGTTGCCTATGGGGAAAATTACAGTGGTTCTATTTAAAGTAAACATCTAAAGTATCTGCCACCGATTTCCAGTGTACCCTTGGAGAAGTGGCATGACATAACACTTTGTTGACTCTATTTCTCTGCTAAGATATATGTGATTGCAGAAGTGTGTGATGGTTAGAGAAGGCAGAATTTGTATTCCTGTTTGCCCATTTCCTGACCTATCTCCACTGGTGAGATATATTTGCCCAAAATATTGATGTGTAAAATGTAACTTCATAGGGATCTGATGTAACTTTTGGGTTGACTACAATGGCAGCAGTGCTGTTATCTCCTCTTACACAGTTCATGATGATAGAGCAAAATGGGTATGTTGTCCCTGAGCTAGTACAGCAAGACCAAAGATGCTCTGATACGATCTTGAATGCAAACTGCTAACCAGAGCATGCTCTGCTGAGTATACACTCAGGTCATAGTCCATGCTGAAACTCACACTTCGACTTCAGTTTTGCACAATGAAGACAAATTTAGCTGAGAGGTTGTTTAAAATGCCCTTGCAGTTGTTCTGCTGAAGTGCAGACTTCTAGCACAAGCAGAGCTGTTACCAGGTATGGACAAAGAATGCTTTGCCTACGGAAGTGGAGTGTCAGATGTAATTAACCTACAATGGCCTTCCTACTTAATTTGCCTGTGCCAGAGCTCAGAAAGCCACTCTTACTGCATTTTCTGGTGTTACTGTAGCTGCCTCTGTTGGTTGACTTAATTTCCTCCAAAGCGAAAGCCGTTATTACTGCTCTTAGGAGTATCAGTTTCAATTAACCCAGGTTTTAGTAGCTTGTTTTGCGTTCTATTAGTTTTTTGTTTGTTTTTTTTTTCTTTTTCCTCCAATTTTGCGTTGCCTTTCCCTCCTTAGAACAAGGCCCTTTGACCTATGCACAGCACTGTTCAGTTTTACCTACCCAGCCTAGAGCTGTCTCTGAGATGTCCTTCCAGTGCTGTGGGCAGATCAAGAAATTTCCTTCCTCCATGCACCGTCCTGCAAAACAATGTGAATGAAACAGAGCCTGTGGCCATGCAGAACAGTAGTTCTGCCTGGCCTCCATCAGGTAAGGAGAAGGAACAGTCTTTCCCAGTGTTTTTGCAGTTACCAGAAGGTATAAGGAGCATAGAGGGACGTTCTTGTCAATTAAGGGAATGCTTACTACAAGCTACTGTTTTACAAAACCTTGTGTGTTTTTGATTCCTCACACCAATGGAAATGTAGGATTTTGCCTAAGTAAGAACTCAGGTCTGAGGTTTAGTTCATTATTTCATAGAATCATTGAATTTCCTTTAATTTTGCTTTGTTGCGCTTCGAAGTCTTCACACAGCACAATGAGGGACACTGAGTTAGCAATATTAAATACACAAGAATAATAGCCAATGCTGATGGGAAACCTAGGGGGGAAATAAAGACTTCGGCTCATGTCTCCATTTGCATGGTGCAGCTGTGCTGGGGAGGAGAAGCTGTGGCACCCAGACTCCAGCTGTGCCTCCAGGCTGCCCCTGGGCACCTGGCCCCGCTGCCAGCCATGCCAGCTGGCCTGCTGGGAAGCAGCCTCCCCAGAGTGTCGCATTTCTGCTTTATGAACAGGAAATTGTAATTCCTTCATGGTTAGAGGCTGAGTTTTTTTCTTCAGGGACATTCAGTCATGCACTTTGGCATCTTAGTTCACTTTGAGCTTGTCTTTGAAATTTTAACTAGTAGTCCAAGTCCCATTTATTTATGTCACATATGGGCAGAATAAGCACCCAAGCAATATAAATACAGCTAGACCATATAAGGAGAAAAAATGTGTTTTCCCTGAAACCTGCTTTGCTATTTCCTATAAAATGCACCCAGAGCTACAGTCTTTGTGCTGAGTGTGAATCTCATGTATTGTTCTAAGGAGGAGAGTGCTGACTCAGCAAGAAGGTGTGAAACCTCATTTTTTGTCCTCCACCTCAAAGATCCTCTTGTCATCAGCTGCTCTGCCCACCAAAAAGAAAAAAAAAGATGTAACTTCTGCCTAGTATATTTGAAGACAGATATTAGATGAGAGAATTTGTCCAGAATTTTATACTGCCTTAGTCAAGTACTTTGTGGCTCCTCTCCAGGTACACACAGGGATGAACACTCCGTAAAGTGACTTTTGTGGCTGTGGTGGGTCTCAAGGAATACCCATGGGTACAAGTGCCTGACAGGGCAACAGGACACGTGCAGCTGTGGTTGGGGTCCCCCTCCCTTGCTGTGCCACAGCGGAGCACTATAATGATGCAGCAAAGCCTCTCTGCTGCACAAGGTGTGGGGTCAGCAGAGATGTAAGGCTTTGAGGCTCCTTCTGCCTGTGGATCAGCTTCAGGATTTCCTGTGGATGTTCACTGCCTGGGTCGTTTTTGTCCTGTTTCATGCCAGCACTTGCTGTGGGCACTCCCAGTACTCTACATCCACTCTGAGGTGCATTTGGACCTTCCTTGTTAGCCTTACACCAGGGGTAGTTTTCCCTGTGCAAAGGAGGTTCTCCATCCAATTTCAAGCACTTTGCTTTGCTAAGACACAAAATATCATAACAGACCAGAGAATCTAATCCAAATTCCTTATAAAGTAGCAGGAATATTTGAGTATATCCCAAAGAAACCATTGTCACCATTTCCAGAATGCAGGACAGTAAGATTACACAAATCCAGTAATTCTGCCCATGCTAGTGCATAAATGCAGGAAAAAAAAAGATTTTAGGGATGTATGGTTTGTTTTTAGCTCTTGCAGATAGCAATTAACCAGCAAAACTGCTGCTTTAAACACACTCCCCTTACAAAGCAGTTTATGAGGATCAAGTTGCAAAGCTCAGAATGATCATACGACAAAGTATAACCCTGGAAGCTGGGGCTGGGAGGAAGAAAAGAATCTTCCTTCACAACATGGACTCTAATAAAAGCAACCTAAAATTGCCTATTGTCATAACTGTAATGTTAACACTGGCTGCTTTGGCAAGCTTTAAAGGCTGGACTGCACTATAAAGCCTAAAAATGTCCTGGACTTGGAGTTGTTTACACAAAATATGAGCAGATATAAAGTTACAGAGCTGGGGGTTGGAAGAGATGGCTTTAAAGCCATCCTCCGTGCACTGACGTCACGTGGAAGCCAGCTGCTGGGATGATGCTGAGCGGAACTGTTTTTCAGTTTGCAAAAGTTGTGGAGTTATTCACAGAGTGTTGGAAATGCTGCCCAGCTGAAAGGTTGCATATTGCTTAGCTTTCTTGTTTCTTTTTAAGATCAAGATTCGCAGAACTGGATCTCAGCTAGCTATGCATTTCCTTGCTTTCACTGCTGTTTAGAAATGGACTGAAAAACTTCTCAAGGATTTTTTATTCCATGAAAGGTATGGTTATGGCTTATTTGAAATCTTTGAGCAGTTAAATTGTAAAAAACCTGCAATTTACTAATTGCTATTTAAATACCTCTTTGATGTTTCTATTTATATGTTATGTGGTGTTTTATGTATCTTGTGCATATTCTTTATTCTTAGAGAAAGACTTGGTACTAGTTCAGTTTGTTTATTTGTTTGTTTGTTTTTTGTTGTTTTTTTTTTTTATCACAGACACAGATATATCAACAACAGGGACAAGTATCATTTTGAGCACTTTTTTTTTTCCTTCTTCTTCTCTTTTCACTTTTTTTCTCTTCTCCTCTTCATCCCCTCTTTCTTTTCCACTCCTTCTCTTTTTCTCTCATTCAAACAGTTTTTCTAATGATAAAGTGCTCAGTATTGTAACACCTGGCTTTCTTTTACAAATGAACAAGTGAATTACTTAATGATTTTCTCAGTCATGGAAAACATAGCAACTTCTTGGAAATGCAGTTCAATTGCCAACTGCTTTTTTTTGTTTGTTTTTGTAAACTTAGTGAAAGATTTTTTTGTCTAAATGGTTGTACACAACCAGTCTAATTAATCTCTGTTGAAAACTAACGTCTCCTCAGATGATGTCACTGCAGATTATTTCGAGAAGTCAGTAGCAGTTGATTTCAAACTGCTCTGCATAGTTAGATAGAAAGGACACAGGTGAGACACAGGGGAATAGTAACAGTGATGTCAAATAGTAGCTTAAATCTTTTTTTCTTGAGAGCAGGTAGAGCTAAAGGCAAAGATAAGAGAAAATGCAGCTGTTGTAGACAAAATTGATTATTTGCTTGAAGTTGTTTGCTGTAATGAGCTTCTGACCTTGTCTAGGACGTGCATAATATGCCAATACTGCAAGAGCACAGATCCACATGGCTGATTAAAATGTGGCATTTGACATCTTTTTGTGTTGCATAACCATATGCAATACCCATGGGGACATCTTTGTGCACCATACAGACAGCGTATACTGAACTACAAATGGGATTTTATTGCTACTAGCAAATAAAATAAGTAAGCAAGCAAATAAAGACCAAGAAGAAAGTGAACAGAACCACAGAAACAAGAGATAAACTGTGAGGAAATTACCCACGGTACAATAGCAGTACTTTTCTTCTCAGATTTTATACCCAGAAGAAACTGGAGAACAAGAAGCAGCACAAGTTTTTTGTGGACCTAAGTGCTACAAGTAACTACCTGTAACTTCTGTAACTAACCTCTTCACAACATCCAAGACTTGATTGCAATCTGATTATCTCCAATTCTTTTTATAATTACAACTTCACATGAAACAGTTTGGAAATTGTTAAGATGAAAGTAAACATAGCAGTAGTAGTTCCCAGCACAAAGAAATCAACAGGGACCTCTTCGATGCTATATGCATGCTTGAAAGAAGTAAATATCTATTCTTATATGTATACATATAAACTTGATATATAGTCTTGAGTTTCTTTCAAGTAATACACTGCTGATTGAATCACAGCCATTATTAACAACGGAGCACTGGTAAAATCACTATTTCTAAATGTTACAGACAGATTCTACCAGCCTCTCTAGTTCATGATTGTGCATTCCTTACGTATTTTGTTTGTTTGTTTCTGACATGTGTTTGAAGATTTCAGTGGAGGAGAGTAAGTAGAGAAGTTACTTGTTTAGTTCTCTGAGTTGTATTGAAAAATTATAAAGGCATAAATGTAGTGGGGAAAAAAAAAAAAAAGGAATGACTACTAAAAATTACAACCTTTGAACTAAGAAAGCGGGAAAGTATCAAAACAGTTGTAAAATTATTTTGCAATAGATGCTTAGATTGCAACAGATCTCAAGTGCAGTGGAATTCTTTTGTAAGTTGTTTTTGGTTAACACTGAAGTCTGGCCCAAAGTTTTGGCCTGGAAAGGTGCAGTCTGTAGCCTGGCCATCTTCCCTAGGAAGCTGTGAGTGAGCTAGAGCTTGACTTCTTTTATAATGAGAATGCTGTGTTGTCTTTGAGAAGTTCTTAATTTCAGGGAGTTTAAAGTGTTTGTAAAGCTGCCCCATGCATTTTTAGGCAGGTAGAAGAAGGGCAGATGATCATTTCAGAGCTCCCAGGCAGGTGCGAATAAGAGATTAAAAGAGTAAGCTCCAAAAACAAGTTACATGATGACAGTATGAAACAGGTTAATAGCAATGTTTGGTGACTGCTTCCTCACACCCAAGGTGCTTGGGATCAAGGGTTTTACAATCAGTGGGCTAGGACTGGCCCTAATATGGCTGCCAGGTGAGATACTGCAGCAAGACTTCCTGTAGCACCAAGACCTGAGTACCCTCCGTGCTCAGCTGAGCTCTGCTCACTTGCTCCTGAAAGATGACTCTAAGATTGGCATCAATTTACCAGTCAGCTGAAATAATGCGGACACTGGTAAGTGCTGATTACATAGTAGCCTCAGCTGAATCAACAAGTCTCACCCAATAAAATATAGGATGAGGAAGAGCTTCGTGTGAAGCTTAAGTGTGAATATGTACTGCATCAAATAAGATGTGGGTGGTAAAATGGGCAGTTCCTGTGAGCTTACAGTCACTGTCTATTAGTCAGGGAAATTAACGAATTCTGAGAAGGGAAACCAGAACTCACCCTTTCTTCACTCTGTGGTAGTTCATTTGCCTGCCCATGAGCTTGGCTTCTGGAAGAAGGCCAGAGCAATGCAGAGGCATTTTGTGACTAGAACTAGATTCCAGGCTCACCTAAGTAACACAACAGCATGCTTTGAGAGCTGAAGTTAACAACTTGAGCATCAATGGGTATGTATCATCTGTTATACTGCAGAAGCCACTGTAACTGAATGAGTGTAGTTTTAGCGTTACTGGCATATGGTGAATGTGCTGGCGGTACTGGAACTTCTGTTGTGAGCCTAACAAAGCAGGCCCATAAAATCTATAACTGTTCTGTTCCAAAGTCAGATGAGCACATCCAAAGTACTTGAAATATTTAGCAGTTATAGTAGTAATTTTTCATCAGCGCATAATAAGAAATTAAAGACTTCTGAAAAGGATTGAGAAACTCAAGCACAAATGAGTTAAAATGTTCCGAGTGCAGTTTTGAAATAAGTTTGAGTTAGTGCTCTCAGATGACTGTTTCCAGTTTTCCTTATGCTGGTCCTGGATCTGGTGTTTACAGATGTGTGTTTGTGAATCCAAAGTACATAAACTCTTAATAGAGGCATGTAGTCAGAATGGTGCTTTCTACTGTGTGTATGTGCTTGTTACCCGTTTCTAGCTTTTCTCTCCTTTTTTTTTTTTTTTTCATGTATTCTAAAGCATCCATACAGCCATGAGAAGTTTCTTCTCATGTGTCAAGTCTGTGATCTTCAATTGCCAAAAGATTGTCAGTCTTTCTCATGCTAAATGCATGTGTGAAAGGAGTGCATCAGCAAACATGATACTTTTACACTTGTGGTTGTCTTTCGAACAAACGTAAATATAGCTTTCACCCTCAAGGGCAGACCTTACAGGATCCCAAGGTCCTGACGTGCCTTTCAGTATCACACAGTCAGACTTCAAGGAAAGCAGGTTTATAGTGAGGTGTAACAGCAAAGATGTGAAGTGGCCACGATGCAAAGCTTGATGTGGAAGAC
The DNA here is from genome assembly GCA_030625065.1 of Alectoris magna. Classification (NCBI taxonomy): domain Eukaryota; kingdom Metazoa; phylum Chordata; class Aves; order Galliformes; family Phasianidae; genus Alectoris; species Alectoris magna. Next base: position 60,452,092 of record CM060562.1, read on the forward strand.
ACTGGTGAATCCTGTGATGCTGGTTGTGCATCGTTCTCCCATTTCCAGATTGGATCTGTCTACTTCTGAAGTTTTGCCCTACAACACTTAGTTCTTCCATATTCCTGTCACACTACAGATATATGTTGTGCAGTCTTGTGCTGCTGTCTCCCACAAACAGATTTAAATTAATTATTTTAGGGTTTTGTTTGCTTGTTTTTTCCTGGAAGCTAGAATGAAAGATGAGACTAATTCTGATAATCTTTCAGGAAACATTCAGGGAAGAAAGAAAAAGGCAGAGCTGTCTTGTTGCTGTAACACAGACTATAACCATGGACCTGCGTAAACAACTGGAGAACACTGAGAGGAACTGGAACAAAGAGAAGATGGAACTGCTGGAAAAATTTGACAACGAGAGGAAAGAATGGGAATGTCAATGGAAAGTTATGCAGAAGAAAATTGAAGAGGTACTTTAAAACAAAACTCTGAACACTAAAATTTTACTTAGGTATTTTCAGTGACTAGAGATAACTTTATTTTTCTCTGAGTTATATCTTATTTCCTATCAGTCACTGGGATTTTGTAATACTCAATGGTAGGATGCAGAGCCTGGGATTAATCAGTATTTGCAATTGCTCATTTAATACTCAGAAATATGAAGCAGGAGGTTAAACATAACTCTGTGTCAAGTTTGCTGTATTGTTGGCTGTATATACTCGTGCCAGTTCTTCTGGCGTTGAGCCATGGTGCTCATTTTATACATGCTTTTTGCAAGTACAGACATGCTAAACTGATCTGAATGTATGAGGCATAGGAAAATGCATATTTAGCGACAAAAAAACCCTAGGTATCAATTCTCTGGGGAAGAAAAAAAAAAGGCATTATTTGGCACAAGTCTGATAGGATAAATGGTAATGTTAAAAAGAATGTAATACATCAATCTCTGTATGATGCAGAATTGTTCTGTCGAGAACCTGCTCCATTTATGGACAACATTTAGTAGAGAAATGGCTACAGTAAATAGCATGAAAGCCCTCACACCACTTGTGTTTACACATATTAACAAACATTCACTTTCTGCCATTTCTAAGGCATCTCCTTCCAGAAATAATTTAGGTAATTATTTATTACTTCTTTATCCCCAAATTGTCACTTGAGTAGAACCCTCTGGCATCCTGAAACACATAAATTGAATCTGCCTTGGCAGTACATAGAGACAAGTTTTTTCATCACTGAGTTTTCCACATTTTTCATGCTAATATACACATGGAGCAGTTTTGCTTACTCTCTGCCAACACCTCCCTGTGGCTGAGCAACGCAGGAATGTGTAGCAGAGACTGCTCACATGGAAGTGTGAGATAGAAAAAGAACTGCAGCCACCGTGTCCTCAGCATGCAGTGTTACTTCATGTCAGCTCTCCTATATTTTCCCTGAAGTTTTTACAAAGTTTGGTGTGACAATCCTCACTAGATTCTGTCTTTTGTGTTAGGACACTTATGTGCTGTCTTACCTAATTTCATGATCAAGATAAAGGTGTTCAAAAGTTTTTAATGTGACCTACGTATGTAGTTGAATGTAAGATTGTTAGGTTTATGAGCTATTCTGTAATGACAGTAATGTGTTGTGAAAAGGTGTTCAGATTATTAGTAGTCGTGACAATGGACATGAGGACCATATTTGTTCAAAGTATTTGTGTTAGCATATGGATTAAGAAAATGTGACAAACAGGAAAAGAGATGAAGAATGGAATGGATCCGAGGGGAAATACAGGACCAGACAAAACTAGAGATGATGCCCAAAGGTAACTGATGTCCTGAGGTGCTTTTCAAGCTATGACTGTAACTGCCCTTGATTTCTGTTTCCTGGCAGTTCTTCACTAAAAGCCACGTCTGGAGAAAAGGGGAGATCCCTTTTAAAATGCTGTCATCTGAAGAGGGTTTTTCTAAAGAAGACTTGTGCTACTTTATCAGCTTGTAATTTTGTTTGGTAATTTTCTTTAGCCCACCAAATACGAACTGCATTCAAGGATTTCTCCAGAAAGGCCTATGATGGTTTAAGAGATGATATTGCTGCGTTAATATCCTTCCCTCTTACTGCTGTGCTGAATCCAAGCGAGGCCCTCATTTGCTGGATATTACAAAATTTAGCCCTCAGGTCTCTTGAACAGTTGGGCTTTGAGAGTGAATTTTGAAAGCCTCGGAGGAGGTCAAGAGTCAAGTCTCTGAATCTGAGAATACTTCTGATTCACAGCACTACTCATGAAATGGCCCCGTGTTCTTCACATTGTCATTCTTTTTCACTGTTCTTCCAAAAGGATAGTGCACAACAAGAGAGCAGGCAAATGGCTATTTGGAGGTGCTTACTCTGTTTTTTCTTCACAGAAGAAAGTTAAGAATGAATGTTTATAAGGAGCCATGGGATTCTTGACACTAGAAATGATAGCATTAGATATTTTTATGATGCTGCTATTTTTTCAACTTTATAGTTTATCACTGCTCTCTGGTTTGCATATGCTGGATGACAGGAATTAGCACCTTTTTATTTACTATTAAAGCCACTGGTTCTCAGCAGATAGGAAGAAAATAGGATGGTGACAGCACGTTGCCAAATAGTACCATTCTGGACTACTAAGTCCTCTTCCACTGAAGTCATAGAGAAGAATTACATTTTTCTGAGAACCAGAAGAGTCTGCTTTAGTGCAGATGGCACTGTATGTGATGAGAACTCACTTCTCCTCCTTAAACTAATATATTTTATCAGGTTGTGATGTAGAGCCCTCTTTCCCCTTCACATCTGCTCACATTCCCCATGCAGCAGGTCAGAGCTGCATTCTGTGATTCTGTGATTCACGACATAATGCGCTGATATTACTTGGAAGGCAATCATACAGCTTCTGGCTGGACATTGGCTTCATGAGATCTCTTGGAATCCCATCCTATGTGTGCCAGCCATTTATTAAATCCATGGCAAAGGGTTTTGAATGGTAACCTCCCATTCCACATCCTGTGACAATAATGTCCTGCGGACTATCGTGCTGTGTGACTCGACGCTTTTCTACTAACACGTGTCAATTTTTTCTACATACTGCTACCAAGTGAAGCATCATTCAAATATAAGATATGGTTGTTGTCTCTTTGTTTTGTTTGTTTGTTTTTCCAAAAGTTCGTCAGAGTACTGTGATTTAATAGAATGTTCTGTTGTTGTTTTTTTTTGTTTGTTTGTTTTTTTAGCTTTACCAGGAGGTAAAACTTAGAAGGGAGAACAATATGAATGTCCATGACAATAAGGCTATTCAGAGCAAGATGCTGCAGCTGTCCATGCATTCTCCTGCTTCAGAAAAGAGTGAAACAGTGGAGCTGAACTATCAACACAATGTGGTAAATGATGGGATAGAAAGAGGGAGTTTGCTAAGTAAAAAAGAACCTGAACGCAAAGAAATGAGAGCCAAGAGAAAAAACAATACTCTGTTAATGGACAACCTGGCCTTTGAGAACCACGAGGAACTTGAAGACAGCCTCAGCATCAAAACTTCCAAGAAAAATGCCAAGAGTTATATTGGTGATCTCAATGTGGTAAGTGAAATATTAGCACGTTTCAGTTAAAAGGGTGAAGAAAATACCCTAGCTGTGGCCTGCTAGGGTTAACCTGATTTTATTCTCCCAGCAAGGTTCTGTCTCTACTTCTTCCTCAGTTTGCAGTTGAAGTACGTCTTCTCACTGTTTAAATGTGTTTATAGCATGCACTTTGCCTCAGTTCATAACCGCTTTTATGTCTTTCCCTATGCTGCTTTCCTCTGCTGTGACTATTAAATGCAAATCGCCACAATTTTCAAAACAATTCTGGAGATGCTATTTAAAAGGCTTATATTAAAAAACTATTCTTATATTTACACAGGCTCTTAAAGAACTTGCCAGAGTTAGTGAAGAATTATGCAGCTATCAAGAGGAAATTCGGAAGAAGTCTAACCACAGAAGGTAAAGGCATATTTGGACCCTTTATCTTAGAGGAAGAAAACAGAAAAAACGTCTGTGTTCCTGTTCACTTTAAGGGAGGTTTGCTCTTGAATTTATCAGTAGCTGATTGGTTTCTGTCCTCTCAGTCTTGTGGTACACAGCATAAATCATTCAAATGAAATGTTCTGTAATATGATACAGGACACATTTTACTAGTAAAATTAAGTTTATAGAACCTACAAAATGAGGTAAGTATTTGTATGACATTAAATTGTACATGTATATAATGTCTATATATAGGCTTGGGAAAGGTAACAGATATTTTTGTCTGCCCTGATTGCTGCGTGGTTCTATAGAACATTGTATGTTAGGTTGGGAAGTTTCTTACATTAATCCCAGATTTAGCCTTAAACATTGGAGGTGTGTCAGTGAATGCCTAACAAGGAATTCCTGCTATAGGATAGTTAAGAAAATAAGCAAATAGTTTTAGTGGCAAGGGAAAGGAACACAAAATTCCCTGTGTTGAGCTTTCCTCAGATTCTTCATGTTTGTTTTGAATAAACTGTATCAGCTGTAGCAAAACAGCTGCCGAAGACTTTTAAGAAGCCAGTGTTAAAATACCTGCTCATATAGAGAATGAGTCTATCCCTTAGGGAATACCCTTTTTGCTCACCGCTGAAATCTCTCTCCCTTTATGTCCAGAATGAAATCAGTTCCTTTCTTGGGGGAGTTTGAAGAAACCCAAAACACAGTTATTCTGCCTGAGATGAACCATCTGTCCAACAGTGAATCACAGTCTTCAGTTGCTTTTGAAACAGAGGAGCATAATAATAGGAAGAATCTGATGAGCTCCACGAAGGTTTTGAAGGATATGTCTTACGGTAGTCTTACTGGCAACAGAGGAGAGGTTTTCAGACCTTGGCAACAGAAAGAAGCTCCACCAGTTCCTCCACGAAGCACTTCTCGGCACTTAACAAACTCACTTTCCACAGTTGTACAGCTTCCTGAAGTATCAGTGAGAGATCCAGTCATCAAAAGCAATTGCAATGTTCAGGACTGTTGGAGTGGAAGGAAACTGACAAATCCTTCATCTATAAAACAAAATGAAACTGCAATGGCCTGTGCAAATGAGGAGCAGCCTGGGAAAGGTCCTGTGATAGCAACTGCTGCAATACCTGTAACCAAAAATGAATGCATTGTACCAAGTTTCTGCCACAACACATGGGCATACGATGCTGGGAAAGACAGTAAAAGTGAGCCTTCCCCACTGTCAGCCCAGAAGAGTTGTTCAGATGGAAATATGGCCCATAGTAACAGAGTGCACCAGAAACAAAATTCCAAGCCACACTGCAGTCCTTATTACTGCAGTGACTTTTATGCCCCTGCTGCCCTGCACAGTGATCTTTTGGGAGACTCCAGTTGTACTTTGGGAAAGGCTCAGAGAAATGAAACTTTAGCAGCAAAGATTGATGAGTTTAACAGGACTGTATTTCACACAGATAAACGTAACAATACTTTGCAAGAAAACCAGGTGATTCGGACAGCATCAGAAGATCACAAACCCTGCAGCCCACCATGCGATTCTGCTATTAACAGGACAGAAACTGTAGATACATCTTATGTTTCAAATCCCAAATTCTCTGCAGCAAAAGAACAAGAAACTAGCAACCCCAGCAAAGTTGTCAGAACAGTAGGACAACAAAAGCAAATAAATGGACTTCCAAATACTAGTGGTTACAGGCACATGCTTCATGAGCATGACTGGAGACCGAGTAATCTGTCTGGTCGCCCGCGTTCAGCTGACTCAAGATCAAACTATGGTGTTGTTGAAAAGCTTTTGAAAAACTATGAAAAATCTGCAGTGATTTCTCCATGTAATGCAAAATACTTCAAAGATAAGTGGACACGGGCCAACTCTGAATCCACTGATGGAGGTTGTGAGACATTAAATCAGTATTTAGAAATGCTTCCGACTGAGCAAGGAAAGCAAGAATTCCTGAGGAATTCAGCCAGGCTTATTGGGCAGCAACTGAAGCAAGGAAAGGAGAGACAGAAGTTACCAGAGGTAAGAATGGCATGAACAAAATAATTCAGTTTTATACTTAGCTTCAGATTTTAAAGTAAGGCAGACTATTATTATACTGTTTAAAAAAAAAAAAAAAAATTACATAAAAATTGGTAACTTTGATCAGGATCTAGGTGAATCAGAAGGATTTTCTTTAAAGATAACAAAGTTGTGAGAGGGCAGAAGTATGTAAGTAGGCATGACTGGTGAAGTTACGTGCCAGATTGTAGCCTTTGCTCCTGCTACGTAAAACTAGATGTTAATGGCAGTTTGGGATTTGAACTAGTGAAAATTACAATCAGATATTCCCTCCCTTCTTCCTTTAGCTGGATACTTGTTTCACAAGCCTGCTCAAATGACTTAAGACCATTCTGCCATATCAAAATCCTAGAGGGCTAAGGCTGCATTCTTCAGAGTCCTGGTTGCTGCTTGGTTCAGGATTTCTTTGGAACTGCCCATGAAAATGGGTGCTGTTAAAAATTAGAGCTTCCAGGAATGAAGCAACATCTACTTACATCTCCATGCTTGTCCTATAAGTTCAAGCATAGGCTCACAAGAGTAGAAGAGTATGGCATAACTAATTAATTTATATTTGGCTGAATTGTATTTGCAAAAGTTTAGAAGTGCTGCCTTTGCCAACATTCTTTCTTAATGAAAATAGAAACAGATGTTTGGGTTTTTTTTTTTAAGTATACTGTAAGCTACAGATTTTGTAAAAGGCCTCAGAGAAGGAAAAATCTTTTCCTGAAGAGCTCCTTGGCCTAAGAACACAAATGCATGTGTCCTTCACTGTCTCAGAAACAAGAAGGCAAATATGTTTAGAGCTGAGAAACTTAGACGGATTCAGACTGTCATGTGGTATGCCTTACACCGTCTCACATTCACAGACTTCAGTGGAGGTATGTGGATTTAAACAGCTGAGAATCTGAGCATGTAGATTTTCTTCTGCGCGTTTTTATGTCAGCCTTGCAGTGATGCAACATCTTGCTTAGCAGAAACATCTTTGTTGCAGCACAGAGGAAAACACATGAAGCCTTTGATTTCTTTCTCATCCAGTGAAAGTTTGATAAGAAAATGGCATTTCATCAATAAATATGTAAGGAGGAAATAATGAGGAGAGAACAACTGAATTTGCATTAATGCAAGCCCAGAATAACTTTACTAAGACAGTTGGATTATTTTCTCCATAGACTCACACTCTATGTTGTTATTTGTGTTGTATAAATTAAGTGTAGAATACTGCCTGGTTAGGAGGTTCCATTCAGCAGCTTTCATGTCACAAAGATGTGAAAAACTACACCTGGCATGAAGCATGGAGGTTTATCTTCATTATTTCAGATTTATATTACTGTAGCTAAGATCAAGGTCTGTTGTTTTTCTTGTACATATAAGGCTCAGCATGCAGACATGGCACTGCATTAATAAATAATCATTCTGAATTATTTACCAACTGTAAACAGCTTTGTGCTGTGCTAACAGAAAGAGAGTTCTTAGCAAAATGTGTCTGCTGAAATGGAAGCTATCAAAAATTACCTAAAAAGTACATAGATCATACTCTAAGATGCTGAGAGTTCATTCACAAGACTTCCAAAAATGAAGGGAATTGCAAAACGAATGTTCAGTTTGGGCACTTCCAAAAATGAAGGGAAATGAAAAATGAGTGTTCAGTTTTAACTTGCATTAACATTTTGTCCCTTTCCTTGTGTCTGACACTTGTCTCTGCATATTTTAAACTGCAACTGAAGTGAGAACCCCTATACATAGAAATGCCTGTTCTTTTGCATTCTGCGCATTACTTTGTTCCTTTTAATAGCTTCAGACCACCTGCTCTGTGGTCACCCTGAGTGTCTTCCTACATTCCCAGTGCATTCCCTGAAGGACTTTCCTCCTGTAACTCATTAAATCAAGGATGGTTTCTTTTGTGTTCTAGATATCTGTGCCAGCTAAATGTTCAAATGGGAAGGGTTTCTCACGGCCAGCCCGACCAGCGAATAGACGCCTACCGTCCAGATGGGCATCCAGATCACCGTCAGCACCTCCAGCTGTGAGAAGGACAGCATACAACTGCTCTGTCTCCTTTCGGTCAGAGACCTCAGTAGTTTGAACCCAGAAATGGGTTGGATGGTGTTGTGAAAGCTCTGCACCTCATTATAACTGTGTTCGGTATGTGTTGTAGCAACCAGATCTACACCGTCCTATCTTGTTCAAGAATGACTCCATCACATGCTGGACAAAATGTTTTGAATCTTAGGTCATCATCATGGTCTTCAGTGTTTTTATTGAAAGGAAACAATGATATCCCTGGTTTTCTCCTATTTTTTTTTCTTTTTCTTTTTTTTTTTTTGGTACTAGCTCACAGAGAATTTATTTTGAGTGGCATCTTTCTTAATTTGCCAATCAATTTTGAGTTGAAACAATGTATAGTGCTGTATATTCTGACTCTTCTGCAAACAGCAGAACATAAAGCTGTATGCATGATCATGTGTTTGTAGGTGCATGTGTTGGACTAGGAAGTATACAGGTCTGTATTTAGAAGAGACAAACTGTGCTAGTGTTGACATTGAAATTACAACATATATGCCAACATATATATATATATATTTACTTTGTGTTTATTTTAAAAAGTTTGAAATATACAGTCCTGATGACATTTATATTTTGTATATCTTTTACATAGGTTCACAGGTGTAGTATTTAATGTACAAAAACTAAATATGCATTTTTGTGACTCTAATTGCAGCGATAATGCCTTGCACAATATGTATCTGAAGCAGACTAGCTCGACTGATTTGTCAGTCATGCTTCATGGCATCCTTGTTCAGTTTCCTAACCCTTATAATACTAGGTCAAAATACCCAAACATATTTTTTCTGAATTAAAATATTATATGATTTGTAGTACGTTAGCCTTTTTCAACACCAGAAACATTCCTGAAATGTTTAAGCGTGCCATTATATATATAGCATACTGTAAACAGTTCAGCACTTCCAACCAGTGTAACATACAATTTATGAAGGAAAGGGTTGAATGTGCTCAATTCTGTAAAACTTCTTTTTCCTTCTAGCATTATATTTTGAGGTTTGGCAAAGTCAGAGAACAATGGACTTGTTTACTTTCACTCAAGGCAGGAGAACAAGGACTGTTTTTCCCAGTGGTGCAAACGCACTCCTTTTTTACTCTCCTCCTAGACTAGAGTGCCTGAGCCGCTTGCTAGCAGCGTGCTGCTCCCTGGCTGACTTCTGACAGTCAGTAATGAAGTTTACTTGCATTCTAGCAACATCTGCATCTAGTATGGAAGTACTGCATCGAGATCTCATCACAGTAGTGCCAGAAATCCTCAACAAATGGTATCGGAAGTGTTATTGCCATCACCTGACTCAGTATTATGGGCCATCACGATGTGTACAGAGCCTGGCTTCTTCCTTCCCACAGTGTGAAAGAAGTGCAGATGTTGACCAGACTCTTGCTGAAAAGATGAAGTCCTACATCCTGGATTTTTTTGCACCCTTTTCTAGGCTGTTGCTGGATGCGCAGGGTAGTAATGATGATAAATGGTACCTTTAAACAGCGTGTCTAGGTTAAAAGGAGTAAAGAGGCCCTTCTTCAACATTAGCCTAATCTTGTCTTGCAAATTTTCTTCTTCTGGAGAAACATAGTGTGTTCAAAGGAGTTTCAAAAATCATCCCAAGCTTCATTAATGTGTGTGTCTTCATATGTGAATGTAAAAAGGATTTCAGAGAGAGTGTAGGCTTTTGTCCTAGTGAATTGTATGTTTGGCAATATATGGAAAATTAGTTGTGCTTAATTTGTTAGTGACATGTTGTCTTATCCCAGTCATGTTGAGATCCCTCACCTTTTTTCTTCTTTTTAGGGCCTATTCTTCTTTTCTCTACGCAAATGCTTTTTTGCAGAGTAAAAAGGCAGACAGCCATGTGTTCTGAGCAATGTACCCTCTACTGTAGGATCAATAACTTTTCAGGCATGCCAGTGTTGGATTGAGCAGGCATTAGTGTCATACATCCAAACTTATATGCAGAATCATGGCTGCCTGCATGGCAAAAATGTACTCAGACTAATTTGGCCCATCTAAACTTTCTGGTACTTTATGTGTATGAGTATATATATGAAGGCTTCAAACAGATCAACAATTAATCAAAAGCAGTTTAGAATTTATTACAAAGTTATTACTAGAAAAGACAGGACAGAAGACATTGAAGAAAATTCATACGATTTGAACAGAGATAAAAAGCTGTGTCTGAGTGAAAAATGAAGAGTAAAATCAATTTTTCTCTTTGCCCTAATTTAGAGATTTCACTCCATTAATGTCCTTAGAATTAGAAAGATTACAGGTGATTTACAGTGAATTTGGAACATTATTTAAGATTCTTCTAACTATGAAAACTAGCATACCAAAATACCTTGCAAACTGACCATTTAAATGCCTAAGTAGTCAGGCAACTTTAAATGTGTGTAGCTGACAAAAGGGTAATACGAGAGAATGGTAAAATTATGGTTCTTAATTTCAGTCGATACTGACTGCAATCAAACTTCTTTCAGTTACCTTCATGGTAATGTTATGCATCTTTGTTCTGAAAAATGGTGATGCACTTTTGTTTTAAGAACGTAACAGTACAGAACAGTTTCCCTCAATTAGTCAATGGATGTGTTTCTTCTACATACTTAACTTTCTTTGATCGCTTTTAACATAATCACAATGTTGAATAACAGAGAAAGGATCAAATACCTACAACATTCCCTTATGTATGTAAGTTTAATGAACAGAAGATTTTTGAAATAAACTAATAGGTCAAGGACAAGTTCATTTTGTCAACTTTTTCTGTGTCCATCTAATTACAGACATTGGTTCTGATGCCTGAAAGTATCAAAACTGGTGATTTTTGTCTGTAGATGTTTTGCTGTATGTACTGATTTTAGAAACTTGCCACTGAGGCTGTTTAAATATTCTCCTCAACTATACCCATGATAGGGCCAATGTACTGTAGCAAGTTTTTTTTTGTTCCCAGAGCAGTGATTACGGAACCATAGCACTGTCTTTATTGTTTGCTGTAGGAAGAGCTCCAAGTTCCCCCTTACGATCTCTTGGAAGCTTTCAGGCAAGGGAGGATCTGTATGTCTGCACACAGGCACACTCATAAAAGAATGACTAATGACCTAAGCATTGACCTTCCTTTAATACTGGTGTCACCTATGGAAGCTGATAGTTTTCCAAGTTATTTTTTAAAATAAGGTTTTATTATTCTTCCATGTGCCATCTATATGCCATCTGCCTGGGGAGGTGGTAGAGTCACTGACCCTAGAAGTGTTCAAGAAATGTGTGGATTTGGCACTGAAAGACATGGGTAGTGGGCATGGTGGTGATTGGCTGATGATTGGACTAGGAGACTTTTTCCAACTTTAATAACTCTGTGATTTTATGATAAAGTTTTAATGCAGAATACAGGTTGTTCTTACCTGTGCTCTGAGTGAGTCTATGATCTTGTTACGTCATCGTTAGGGACATTAATACTGAAATGCAGCAAGAAATTTTCAACGTGTATAAACCTTAAATGAAGTAACAGAGAGGACTCTTGAATCAACACCCTCTCACACACAAAAGGTCAGCTGCCCACTGACATATTTACAAGCTGTCAGAGCTAGGGGTATATCACTGGGAATCAGCTGGCTTGTGCTTAGCAAAAGAGATTGTTCTCCACTGTGCTTGGAGATGGAGCCATTATGTTTCCTTCGAAGTTTTAGCGAGGAGCATAGAGGGGCAGAGACACTGACTTAGTCAGACCATGCCTACAAATACAGCACAGCAGGCTACTCCCAGTGCTCGAAAACTGGGCTGGCTCACAGCTTCTGATAGAGGCAGAGAGAGTAGAGGTAAAAAATGTGCTTTTAAGCTTTTGGACATCATTCCTTGAAGTCAGAGTATATTCCCACTAAATGTTTCATCTTTACAGTGTTAGTGATAGACTTTTATGTATCTTTAACACGTTGCTGAGGGATGAATTTTGCATGTTCTCCATCAACAATACAATTATCTTTGACTATAATACATACTGTAAAGGAGCTAGCTGTTAGATATCGAGAAGAATCGGCAATCAGTGTAATGTGATTTTCCAGAGCATTCAGAACATCATTTTATTTCTGCAGTTGTGGGGTTGTTTTTTTTTAAGAATTTGTTTCTGTAAATCGGGATTTTGTATCCAATGGCTCAACAGCAGCTCAGCAAGCTCTACAGCAGCTCAGCAGGCAGACCATTTCCCTTGGAGTTTTGTTATTTCTGGACCAAGCCTAAATTTCCTAGCATGCAAGAACTTACGCAATTCTCACACTGTTGCTATGCAAAGAATTCCTTAGGCTTTCAGAACTGTAATATACAGCTCTAGCTGTTACACTGTTGATATTCTCTATTGAACAAATCTGTTGCAGTCTCTTTGATTGTTTAAATGCTTTTTAAACTGGAGGGCAGAATGGATTTGCTCTCAGTGCACTAAGTCAGTGCCCCTTTGGCCTTTCCACACCTCTTTGATCCCAGTGAATGTATATTTTAAGGTTGTTTACTGACATTGCTGTTTATGTATATGCCATACCATAAGACTTTTTACTTGTACTGACATCAAAATATTTTGGGACAGCCTATTCTTAAAAATACTGGTATTATGATTGCCCATCAGAAACACATTACACCTTAATCTATTGTTTTCTATCACTGAAAATACAATTTTTTTTCATCAACAGTTAATGGCATATTATATAAAACTTGTTGCTCTCACTTTTTGAAATGAGGATTGATGTGCTTTGCCTCTAACCCTAGTCCATGCTCCTTTTCTTTTTTGCATAGTACTTGTGTCAGCAGAGGTGTATTCCTGATGTATGTGGTTCATCCTGTTATTGTGTGGCTGTGGGAGCTCATACCTCATACCTGCTGTATCAGATTTTCCCCGGGGTAGGAGAGCTTGAACCCTCAATGAGGTCAAAGTGAAAGTGTGCAAATAAAAGTCAGAAAGAAAACAGATCAACCGAATAGGAGAGTGTAACACTTGTTAATGCTGTGGCCAGTTCTTTGCCTCTAATGGAAGATCCACGTGTTCCGCTTATTTCATATCTCCTGAAACCTCCATTGATGTGTTCTCTTTTCTCAGTCAGCTCCTTTGTATGTACCCTTTTCCCATTCTGTGAACTCGTAGTAGCAACAATACTGAATACATACTGAAATGTATGTTACATTAACACCAATCCTTCCTCTTTCCATATTTGATGGTATGGTAATTATGGAAGTATTTTAAAGTTTCATTCGTTAATCCTTTCATTGGCAGCAGTTGGTCTTACCAGCAGGTACATGACAGTGCTCATAGCACGAACATTCCTGAACGTACAGCAGATTGGATCTTCCACCCACACAGGATTCCCAGCTCTGAGCAAGGGGACACTGTCATGCTGCTGAAACATGGAGATTCCTGGAAGATGAATGTAAACCAACATTTTGCTTGAGTACAACCAGAGCCAGACTGTACTTCATCTCTACTGCTTGTACCAGGAAGCCTGATGAGAGTATAAGCAAAGTCAGTTCCTCAGTACAGGATATTTTTCACCAGAGTGGTACAAAATTTACAGTCATATGATCTTTTCTGGCTGGATGCCCTTCTCAAAGGACATATGGGAAAAAAAAAATGGAAGTAGAACATGTTCTAAAACAGGGCATCTCATGAATTTGAATCAGATCCATTTCATGCAGTCTTACACCCCTTACTATCTAGGGAAAAGTGGGGAAAAAAAAATCCAACTACTAGTTGCACTAACAAGTTAGTGTTTATTTTTATAAGTGTTAGGAAGCACTCCTATCCAGGGGCTGCTGCTTTATGCCTTTACTTCAGTACCTGCAATCCACAGTGTTTCTGTGGAAAGATCCAGAATCGGATTCCTCCTAGTGATGCATTTTTGTGTGGCCAAAAAAAATCACTGTGGCCAAGGTTCTCTGAAAAATGACACTGTAGGGAAAAAAGTTTGAGACTTTTAAGTCTCAAACATTTGGGCTGTATTGCGTGAGAGGTTTCTCTTTACTAGGGACTAGATGTGATCCCAATACAAAATAGAAGGAAGTGAGCAAACACTGCACAGATACATAATACAGGTAAGCGATCTGTACTGGTTACTACCAATGAGTGAGCTAAAACCCCTTTACCAGTCACTCCAGTAAAGCAAAACATTAATTAATATTTGGTCTCAGTGGACTTCTACTTTGTAGCATGTTCCATCTGATTTTCCTAAAGTAGTTGACAGTAGCTGAAAGAATTCATAGCTTCACCAAATCATAACAGAAAATGAATTTTATTAAAGAAAACTGCACTCACATGTGCACTCTGAACATGATACTGCTAGTTGGCATAGTGACACAGAAAATTGTGTTGAGTTGTATGTACATCTACATCATGAGATACCTACAGCAGGTCATCTCTGCTGGTATCATATATAGTGGAGAGCTGCTTAGGATGCTGTTGATGGAAGTGCATCACAGACATATGTGTGTGTATGGACTGTATGTTCCTTCGCAGAATCCTTCTTGTTTTCACAAAGATATTCTGACTGTTCTGGAAGTTTGAGTTTTGTTTTTCAAAATCACCTGGAGGCAGATGAACTACCTAAGCTACTCCTGATAAGAAGTCACATGGAGAATTCTGAAACCAAAGGTAGCCTGCTACCAAAGGAGGTAACCTGTCATATCCTTTTATACTGTCATATCTCCTGTACATATATATATGCAAAGGAGCTGGATCTCCTGGACCGAATGATAACATCCAAAGTGACACATTAGCACTTTTCCCTCAAGGAAGCCCCACAGTGTTCAGTGGAGCTAGTTTTGCTCTAAGATACCATACACTGTGTAGATGGGTACCACAGTCAGACATATTGCAAACAAATAAATTGTCTCCGATATTGTGTGTAAACAGGCTCTTCCCCCCACAAATGGTACTGAAAAGCTTTGCACATTAAAAACAGCATGTGGGTTAATGAGACCCAGAAGTTTCTGAAAGCTCATTTTCTTTTAAGTAAGTAAATGCAGTCAAAGCTTTTACTGACAAAAAAGTACTTACAGATGCCACCTTTTCCCTACAAATATAAGCTTACTGTACAGCTCTGATTCCAATTTTGCCTCTTGTTTTGCAAGAAAGAAAAAACAATGTGGAAATTAGAGATAGTTAGAAAAACCCTTTGCTTAGCTACTGCAAAATGACAGGTATTGGTCTGCCTGTGCATGCATCTGAGCCCTTTGTAGTACTTTGACATGTTAAGGTTAAACAAACAAAACCGCACTCTTGTCCATGCTGTGAAGCTGAACCTTCATTTTTCCCCACTGTAATTTTACTCCTTCACCACCAATCCTTCCATGAGGAGGTAAAGATTCAAACACCCAAGCTGAAGGGAAAAGGGTCATGGGAAAGCAGCTGCCTGGAAGCATCTCTTCACTTTCCATCTCTTCTTCTGCAGGCCACTAGAGCTGTAAAGCATGAGAGGTTTCCATGGCCATGCTCTGAGCAGCCAGAGAAAAGTCTATTTGTGTTTTTCTGGCAACAGGTGTTACTTTGGGGCCAAATAATTTTATGGGTTTTTTGCTTTTGTTCTGTGCAAAAAGCTTGTGCCTCTTCCATGCAGGAGAACCCTCATCAATGGATTTTTGCCATTTTAGTTCTTTTTGCAGCAAAATTTCACAGCAGCTTGGACAGAAAGTGAAGAATTCCTCATTCGCTACTGAAAGGTAGCCAAAAGCTGATTTAGAGGTATAAAGGGCCAGGAAACATTTAAAACTGTTTAAAAATCTCCAGCCAGTGATCTGCCATCAACCCAAAGTTTTTAGAACTGATGGATCTCATCTCTGGAAGCTTGGCTCTGGGAAATAGACCAGCTTGTTTCTGTGATAGTGAGTGGAAAGCAATGATGGAAGTAATCTGCAAAATTCTGAGAAACAGTGATCTGGGGATTTAAACATCACTGTACAACCTCCTGTGAGCAGTTCAACCTTAGATAATCTGTTTTTCAGAGGAGATGCCATTCAGCACTATATCTTCATATGTCTTCATATGTCTTTTGGTCTAGACTGCTGTGTTTTGTAGAAGGTATGCACTGATGTATGTCTGGGAGAATCAGGATGATGTAGTGCTGGAGACACCATCTCTGTGGCTTCATAACACTTGGGAAAAATCAAGGCTCACAGTGCTTGCTTTGCTTTTATGCACTCAACACATGCATATATGCACTCATCTATTTTATACTGCTTCCTTCTTCCTTTCGCTTTCAGTTCACTCTGTGGAAACATCTACAGAGGGGCACATATACTGAATCAATCTGAGCTAAACTGAGACAAACAGTGGTATTACACTGGCCTTGGATCTCAACCAACATTCTGATGAAAGGAAATGTTGAGACATTTCAGGGTAGGGAGTTGGACCATGTCATTAATTATTCATTTCAGCTAGGGCAACCCTACTCCTTTCTTGTGATATTCTGTTCAAACACAGTAGGTTTGCTGCTATATCTATAGGGCCAGTTTGAGTATGTTCATAATTTTCCCTGCCTACATTCTTTTATGATTTGGAGAAACATAGGCCATATTAAGAAGACTTGGAATAAAATTGAAGGTTTCCCAAATTCAAGATGATTAGTCAGTCAATTCAGTTGGCGCAGAGAGGTCAAAAGTAAACTGCCTCTTTACTGAATTTATCCAAAGTTGGAGAGCAACATAGTTTTCAAATTCAGACCTCTGGTTTAGTCTAAATTGTTCAGATTGCTCTTTTTAAATTTTTTTTTCCTCAATGTTGAATTTGCTCAGATTAGTCTGATTTGCACAGTCGAGCAACGCAAACCTTGTCTAGCTTACTGTAGCTAGGAAATGTACAACAGTGGGTAAGTAATTCTGTAATTCTGTATTTACAACTTGAAGAGTTTGTTTTTAAAATGGAACATCCACATGGATTCATCCGTGTACTTATATTTTGGGCCTAACCACTGCACTCACTGTTAGTTTCCTGTTCTTGTTTGTCTTAATCCAAAGAATAGAAACAGCAACAAGATGGAGCATGGGACTGAGACTGTGGAGATCTCTGCTCAGGTTTTTTGGGGAACCAAGAGACAGATGAGCAAATCTTGCTTGAACCTTGGGTCAGCTTATCAAAGGGACTTAATGCTTGTTTATTTCTGCTAGAGTGAGTAAAGCACTTACATAGTTTTGAAGGTCTGGACTTTCATTCCCCTTCTACAAAATAGTGGTTATAACAATGCTTTCTTTGGCTGACATGTCTGTTTAGATTGTGTTAGACACTGTAGACATAGCAGAGAGACAATGGGAACTCCCTTTCAGGGCAGAAGGTATTGCAACAAATCCAAAATCCACTGAAACCATGCAAAGTCTTTTCTAGCTTGTATCATGCCCTGTGTGTTTAGGATCAATTTTCGCCTAATATTTCCTATCATTGAATTTGGGAGAACAATAAAGAAAGGAGCACAGAAAAACAGTTGCAAAGAGAATTCTTCAACTAACACATGTTTCCAAATTAACTCTGGCAATATTTGCTGAGTGTTAGTTCTACTTCTGGAAAAATGCTGTGGACATGCAAAAGGCCAACTAAGAATCTCACAGGATGTCATCAAAGAAGCTTTTTATTATCAAGCTAGTGTATAAAGTTATTAAAATATTGCTGAATCTACCATGTATGGCACACTGGAGTCAAAATTGAGCTGGTCTCCAACTGTCTGCATTAACTGATTACAGGCAGTAGATTCCAAATCTGTGATTCTTTATTCTCCTGCCTCTGATTAAGGTCTTGGATCCATATGACTCACATTTAGTTGCACTCTTCTCAGTTAAAAGCACATATTTAATCAAGCAGTGGCAGCCACAGCTTGCACAATCAAATGTTCTAATGAAAGAAAGAAGTGGTAGGTGCTGCCAGCAGAGCTCACACAAAGCACGCTGAAAAGGGAGGCAAGATGTTGGCTGGAAAGTTTCTGTCTTTTTCCTTCTCTTTAGTAACCCTTTCCCTCTCCTGCTGACATTTTCTAACTCTGTAGAAGCTGCCAAATTGCAGATGGTTGCAGCGCCTGCGTGAACCAGAATAAAACAAGGAAAATAGTATCTGTAGGAGAGATTGGAACAGTAACAAATAAGACTGACCTGATTATTCAGGCATGGTCAGATATGATGCCGAAGTCCATCTTCTGATGTCTGCTGAGTGCTCTACATACCAGTTCTGTGCAGAATGCAGTCAAAAATCACTGCATTCCCTTTTGTCTCCCCTGGTGGTGCTCCGAGGGCTGACAGGTGCTTTGGACCTGCTGGCCTTCGAACTTTGCTGTATTAGATACCTCAAACACAGCTTCCTGTGGAGAGCAGTACCAAATCTGAAAACGTTTGCACACACAGTCATAAGTATAGATATCTTGTTACCATGTTGTTCAGTTCCTATGCAGCCTCTATTCTGTTTAGAGGAAGATGTGATTCTGTATGCTGAGACCTACAGTTTTAGCACTGTAACTTCTGTATGGAAAACAAGACAAGGGTCATCACAGTGTTGCCAACAGTGGGTTCCAAGATTCATGCTGAGTTCACGTTTCTTATCTTTTCTGATGCTTTTCCATTGAAAGTCTATTCTGGAGAAGATGTGTGTATATCACTAAACATTTAAAGAACACAGAAAGGGGAAAGGGATGCTGAGTCACTGGCAGGAGGCAATGAGCTCTCCTACCTTTACGACACTAAAATAATGCCCCCTCTGGGAGCATGACCACTGCAGTGTGAGCCTTGCCTGCCTTGCTGGTTGTCAGCAGAAATGTATAATTTGGGGCAAGGAGAAAAAAGTGAACAAGCAGAAAACCCACAGAAGTAGGAACTTGAGTTAATTGTAAAGTAATGTTTCTAATTTTCCTGGTCCTGTGAATACATATCTGCGCACTTCCTAAGCATTGATAGATTGGCCCTTCTGTATTTTTTGGATGGAGCGCAATGCTGTTGTTCCCACTTTGTAGCTGGAAAGCAGAGGCAAAGAGACCCCTGTGTTTTAAAGGCACTGACGTGTAATTCCAAAGACTCCTCATGGGAGTTTGGTTTCCAAACCAAGTTTCACCATCTGGCCTCTATTGTCTTTCCTCCCTCCCTAGCCCAACTGAGATTGCAGGGTGGAGAAGGAAATTGAACCCGTACCTCTCACATCCACCACTACAGAAACATCCAGCCATCCCCACCAACAAAGACTGGGACTTGGAACCTGTGTACTCCTACTGCTACAGCTCTTGAAATTGTTTTCAGCTTTAAGCACAGCTAACCTGGATTTCTCAGGGGGGTGCTTACTTTAAGGACACAGACTGTTCATGCACATGTTGAAAATGTGTATATTTTTAAACTATTTTTCCTTCATTTTCTCTCTTGTAAGATGTAAATGTGAATTCCTGATCCACTTTCTTGATCTGGATCATTTCATATTCTTCTAGTCTTGTTCCTTTTCGGTCGATCTTTTTCATTTGGTCTACAAGAACTGCCTCCAAATTTTCATGCACTCTTTATGGTGAATTCTGCCGTGTCTGATTATGCTTTGAGTTGCTTCTAATACCATCCAGTCCTCCCAAAATAAGCAGTATGCTTTGGATAAGAAACTTTCCATAGATTATCAAATGACTCAGAACATATTTCATACTGTTCTCTATCCTCCACTTTTTGTATTCTGGTATACATTACCTATTTTCAGCACTTCTGCAAAGAGGTCAGAGGTCTTCTGTAACTCTCTATGCCAACACCAAGTTATTTCCTAACAGGGATGCCTTGGGCCACGTCTGCACAATGGAACGGAGACAGAGCAAGCACTGAGCTGAGCTACTCTAAGCCACCAAATGTTGCTTTGTAGTTGTCTCTGAGAAACTCAGCAGTGTTTAGTTATGAATTAGCACCTGGGTCACAGCTAACGAGCCCTGCAGGTTCACTTCTTGGTGGCTCTGAAAGATGATTCTTCTAGAAGCTCTAGACATTCACGTAGGGGCAATTAAATTGCTGTGTCTATTTATTACTCCTGTATACATATAAAGACGAATCATCTTTCATTTTAGAAACCGGTAATTTTGTTTTGTATAGCAGTGGGCAGCAAATGCTAATGAGAGACCAAAAACCATCACACAGACTAAATGACATGTCTCTTTCTGTGGACAAATATAACTTGCATTGAAGTCCATGGGAGTTTTGCCAATGACTAGTAGAAACACTAGATGTTCCCCAGGGACAGACAAGCAGTAAAGCTATTATAGGGAAAAGCCCAGCTGAAAGCTGCAAGTCTTCCTTATAAGAAATTCACTGGGCTTTCACAGCTGCTCAAGAGCAGCCCCCAGAGCTGAACTCTCCCTCCCTGGGACATGGTGTCAGATGATGCTCCTCAATGGGTTCCCTGAGCTGCAGCAGCTCCCCTGGTCCAGCTCCCTTCTGCAGGAAGCATCCTTAGCCCTGGCTCCTCTGGTAGTGGTAGATCACATGTGGAGAAGTGTCAGTCCTATGTCATGCCAAGGAAAAACCTCTTTAACTTTTCCTAAAAGAGTTATTTGCTATGGGATGACACTTCTGAGCCTGAGTTCAGGCTGTCTGAAAGAGCAGGGATGCTGCAAGTTCAGCCTGGACTGGTACAAAGCAGATTGGTCTTTGTGATTCAACCCCATTCAAAGCTGCTAGTTTACTCCTTATGTAAAGCGGGACCCTCTCTCCCTTTAAAAAGAAGATAACAGCCAAAATACACAAATGCAGTACACAGAATCCTGCTGCTTAGCACAGTCCAGTGCTGTGATTCCTGACTTGATTAAGAAGTGTTTAAGTGGGTGATTTTGTTTCAGTAAAAATGAGCCATTATCTTAGATAACAAGAGATTACTTAGTTGGTGTTCAACCAAATGTAAGATTCAGAAAAAGATATTTTTTTAAAACAGGGTAGACAAAAGGAAGAGGGTGGGATCCTGGGAAATGAATTAGAAATATCATAATACTAATAGGCATGCATTTAACATGGAAAACACAAATCTGTGAAGCTAACAGGTCTGGATAGTGCCAGCCACATACAAACACACACTGATGAGAACTTGTGGGCATGAATAATATACAATATTAAATGGGAGAGACAGGACAATTAAAAAGTTGTCCTTGTGCTGAAAGTTCCTGCTGTAGGCAGAATCAGAGAGAAAATGTCTCTGGAACTGCTGTAAATAAAATAAGGGTAGTTACTGCATCTCCAAATATGCTACTGTAATTTTCCACACCAAGATGCATCCTACACCCTGTGTTTCTTATAACTGTGCAGACAAATATCAAGAGACACTTTACTGCAAAATGAGATCAATCTTCTTTCAAATGATCTCATAGGCTCAATAAGTTTAAGAGATCAGCAGTAATGCATTTCTGAGTGAGTAGGTCACAGCAGTGGTACTAACTATAGTCTGGTATTGAAAGTACTGTGTGTGACCTCCTTCTGACATTGTGTGTTTACATATTTACCCTGGTGATGATATATACATAGCTGTGGTCATTTGGTGCCTATGGGCCTCAGTACTGCCTGTGAAACTGGATAGTGTAACCAGAAATGGAGGAGGAGGAGGATCTCACCCATTGACCATGAGGTCCTAGCAAACCTGATGCCTATTTGGTGTGTTAAAGATACAGAGCCTTAAGAAGCAATGACTTGGTAATGTGAATTCATGTTTGATTTCAGGTTAATCATTGGACATCCCTTAGTAGATGTAAGACATGGTATCTGTCCTTGTTGTGGGTATCTGAGTACTACCAGGACATTGCACAGCAGGAGGAAAATGACTTTTGGCTTCTGAAGAATGGCAGCATCCAAATGTCCATCCCAGTAATATACAGTTTCTCTGGAAATGAGGATGCAGATATTAGGGACTCTCCAGGACACAGTTACATCCCATAATCTCAATCTAGAGGTGTAGATTAATAGTAAGCTAGCCTCGCGCATCTCAGAAGCAAAGATATTTGGTGATGAAACTTTTCTATAATGTGCTGGTTGATGTTTTCAGGCCCTGGCTTCCAGCATCTGTAACTCACTGACAGCAGTGAGCTTCTACTCACCAGGTGATAACTGTGTCTAAGAGATAAAATAATCTGTTTTTATTTTTGATGCCATGTGCTTGGTCTTGACTATCATCTATTTCTCTCACTCTCACAGTCTCTGTTTCTTTATTTCTCTCCTTGTCTGGCAGTTGAAAAAAAGCAAATAGGGCACAAGGGGTGTCTTCCAGTTTGCCACTTTCATGAGACAGAAAGGAGCTTTACACTATTTGTTACAGCAGGCAACCTCCATACAGATACAAATGCTCTACTGTGTTCTGCTTCCCTGCCTTTCCACTCCCGACAAGTCATCCTCATGAGCTGTCAGAAAGTATTAAGTGCTCTGGAGAAACCAGGGATGTAATTGCTGCTATGTAAAATAGTTATAGGAAATTACAGTAATTGCCATTGTGCTTACCATCATAATGCAGTATAAGATCAAAGGTTTTCCTTAAAGCTTTTAAATCTCAGCAGCTCCTGCTTTTGTCACAGAGGCAAACACAGAACGAAAGATAAAACTTGCTCTTTTCTCATTGTTAATTATTTCCAGCACTTCGTTTTTGAAAAGGGAAAATTGCTGAAAGTTGAAATTACATGCTTGTGATAAGTCCAGTTCTCGTTGTGCTAACACACAGTATTTGGATTTAATTTACTTTTGTTCTGAACATTTGAAGCCTGCAGGTTAATCACATGCAGCTAGTTTTCCCGACCTGTCATCCTCTCTTCCCTTATACTTTTTTTCTCTCCTGTTTACTGTAGTTAAAAAATCTTGAAGGGTCATATGCACTTGCGGTCTCTTGACTTCCTCATACAAAGAGTTATCTTTGTTGAGGTTTGCATGCAGCTAGGATATGAATCTTTTCATTCAATGAGCTTAGAAAGTGCTCTCATGAGGACAACTGGACATGTGGGCAGTACGAGCTCAGAGAAGGGCCCTACATGTGGACTGCAACAAGCCCTGTGAATGGGACGTGGCCTGAATGCAGGAAACAACAGCCATTATTCTGGAATATTCCTAATTGAATGTGACTCCTAACAAAACCACTGCTCTGAGTCACACCAGTGCTGCAGCCTAAGTACTTCTCTCAATCAGACGCAATAAAATATAATTGGAGTCAGGCTGTTGTTATTGATTAGAACATAATGCATTAGAGAACATCCTTTTTAATACATTCTATTTATAGTGTCTGCATCATGGAACAGTCATTACAGCTTTTCCATCCTTAGTGCTCAATCGTGAGCAAAGCATTAAACATGTGTTCCTGATAGCACACTAACTCATGCCTGTCAAAAATGACAGGGACTAAAGCCAAACCAAGAGTTTAGCTTTTAAGGAGGGAGCGCTTCTGTCAGGATCTATCCAAGTAGAGTGAAGTCTAGGGAGGAGGGGAGGGATTTATCAAGGGATGTTAATTTTCGATGTGGGAAATGCTACACGTTGAAGACATGGTATGTGCACTTGCGCTGCCAAAACATTTACAGGCAGATGGCACTCCATGAACCTTCTCTCCATGCAAAAGTAGCTCCGAGCCCAGCTCCACAGCTTTCGCTTCAGTCACTCCATGGACATGCAGCCCCAGGAGAAGCCTTTCTCAGATTGGCTTGCAGTGGAAAACAAGGCTTGTGTTCTGCCAGATTCACTTTGCCTTAAATATCGTGCAAAAAAAAAAAAAAAAAAAAAAAACAACCCAGAGAAACAGATGGCAATTGAGTGAGGGATCTATTAATGGGCACAAGAGCAGGTAAGTACCTTTAGGCTAGTGCAGTGCACGTGTGTGCACAATCAGAGAGACACTTGTGTGCTGACAACATACCCTTCCTACCCCTCGCTGAGAATGCCATGGAGGGTTCCACTTGGCTACTGCTGTCCCCAGTGCTGTGGGTGCTGGTGGTGACAGCGCAGTGTCACCTGAAACCTCTGATACAGGGGCTGCTTTCTGCAAGAGGACACACAGCGTTGCCCTCTCAAGAATGAAGTGTACATTGGCACAGATGGATGGTGAGACAGCATGATGGGTTCCAGGGGTAACAGCAATGTGCAGAGGTGGTTCCAGGGGAAAGAGCAACGTGCAGTGCTCCTGAACTAGTCCTTTTGGGGTAATGTGTGCAGTCACCTCACAGAGCCCCAAGGGCAGGTCTGCAGGAGCTCACCATCATACAGGTAGCCAAAATCAGGGACACCATTCTGCAGAGCAGGTAAGCACATGATTAACTGCTTGAAGTCAAACACTTAAGTCAATCATTTCACTAAACTGAAGCTGAAAGTGACAGTGAAGGAACAACTTAAAACCAACATAAAAAGCGTGTTACTGGAAGCACCTGTGGCAGTTCTTTCAAGTCACTATGTACAGGTATAGCCCTCCTTATTTCTCCCCTGCTTGCACCCTGTAGTAGCCATGCAGAGTTCAGCTGGATTGATTCACCTCAGAGGGCTCTGCATTTCAGTGGCAATTACTTCACAAGCAGAATTTATTCTGACTGTTAGTAGTAATTATCTACTTTTCTGGCACATAAATAGTGTTGCGTTTAGCAGTGAGTAGCAAACAGCAGTGGTGTCCTACAACAAACGGTTATTTACTAAACATGAGTAAATACAGCTTGCTCCAGATTGCACATCTGTCAGCTGCAGCAGACCCCAGACCTCAGAGCAGCACGGAGCAATGTGCACCTGCTATAAATAGTCACCAAGGGCCGTTTGAGAGTGTTCTGTAGGTACCAAGTATTTTTTACAGGATTAGCCCCTTCGTTTGTCCTTCATGGTATGACACAACATGAAATTATATTGGTATGATATATTAAATGGGATATTTTGAGGAGCCTGCCTTTCATTAATACCAAAATAGGCAGCAAAAGCTCCAATGGAGTCGATACAGAGCTTATACTTTCTTCGTTGTACAAAAGGCTCACTGTGGCTGCAAACACCAGTTACCTGGCACCAAAGGCAGCCATGTCCCTCAGTGATATGCAAAATCTCTATTCAAGGGGAAGAAAGCATGTCATTCCTATTGCTCAGGTAAACATGTAGGAGGTGTGACAGAGGGGTAGAGCCCAGCTGGATAATCTCACGTCAGAGTCCCGTGGGTCCCACTCCTCACTGCATGTGGTCCATGAGGTTTTGCTGA
Source organism: Alectoris magna (assembly GCA_030625065.1). Lineage (NCBI taxonomy): Eukaryota > Metazoa > Chordata > Aves > Galliformes > Phasianidae > Alectoris > Alectoris magna. Next base: position 60,477,297 of record CM060562.1, read on the forward strand.
GCAGTATGCAGATCCACATGAAAGAAGATCTCTTTTCTTTTGTGTCACTGGGGAATGATTTGATGATAGCAGCAGCCTGTGGTCAGTGAAAAGGTAAGTGCTATTCTTTGGTCCATGAGATATGGGGCACTAGGTGGTGTTTTTTTTGAGCACTGTATAGTGTAAAGAGGTGTTTTATAGCCTCATGGGAAAGTGCTAGAGAGAGCACCCAAATTGCTGTATAGTGAAGATAGGATCTTTGCATGCACACAAACTTTCACACAGCCACAAGCCAAAATGCATACATCATCTCCAAGGGATGACGAGAGATCTCAGTGTTTTTTGTGGGATGCAGCTAAATTAACTATGGCTTTTAACTGAGGTAAGCCAAACCCAGGAGCTTCTTCTGGCCCACTGCTGGACAGGGAGGACACTGAATGGCCATAAGCTGCTCCTCTTGAGCCTGCTTGTAGCGCCAAACTCCCAAGAGAAGGGCAGATTTCTGTCCCACTGCTGCCCTGACAGACTGACAGGCATCAGAGAGTGCAGCACTCAGATGAAAGAGGTCACTACAGAAGGAAGCCAGGAGATCAGGCACTGTTCCAGGCACTGCTTCTGATATATAAAATATAATCCAATTGGCATGCGAGCCCCTATATCTGCCAAGCATTTCCCAAGGAGAGATCAGGGTGGTCTCCAGGGCTGGACCACTGGAAGGAAAAAATGCACTAATGGCAGCAAGATGGGGAAGCTTTGCCAAGTCCAGACAAAAATCATATGTGTACCACTTTTCATGCCTCTGCAGAAAGCTCTGTTTTGTCTGTGAGAAAGGATCTACACATGGACACGGTCACGCACACAACCACTCATGCTCAGATCAGGCACATGCAGCCCCAGACAGCTCACAACTGCATCACTGTGACCCAAAGGCATGCAGGACCTGGGGAGATGTCCAGCTGCATGCTGGCTGAGGGAACAACAAATACTGATGTCCAGTCTGAGACATTTCCCAATGTGTTTTGCCTTGTGTTCCTGCCTCAGCTGGTGGCCGTTCAAGGGAGCTTTGGGAATGCGCAGCGGGGCCAGTCATGTCCCTTTGGATGACAGCGTGAAATCAGATCTGTTTAACTGCACACAAAACCTCAGTCTGGTTCACAGAGGTCAGACCTGGAGGAGAATTTAAAAGTGTTTCAAGGAGACTGTTTGTTTATCTGGACTATCCTTTCATACTAAAATAGAAGTGAGTATTAGCCATGAAGAATGTTACCCCCTAGGTACACAGATGAATTTTGGCTGCTTGAGAGACCAATTGCTGGCTGTCCCAGTATCCCTGACCATTTCCCTTTACTCGCCCCTTCCCAACTATGCCTGTCTTCTTGCTGCAGTGGATCTGGAGTCAGCTGAAGCCCATGCAGAGCAGTTCAGCATGTTAAAACCTCACCAAATTAACCCATTGACTGAAAACAAATTCTCCTCCATCAGGCCAGGGCACTGACATGCCTTTTGTGCAGGATCTGATAGTCATCAGAAAGTCGTGGAGGCAAGTATGTAAGAGCAGCAACTGTGGCAGTCTGCAGTTAAATCCGTGTGGGCTCCCTCCCTGCAGCAACAGCCCCAGATGACAACAGCCACTACTTTTTGGTCTGGAACAGTGCATTTCCTGACCTGGTTTGTGACAGGTGAAAAGAGTCAGGGAAAAGTTTAATTCAAGCCTTAGATCTTACTAGTGTTGTGTGATGCCCAGCAGGTAGAAGGTGTTGAAATAAGAGATGTCTCATCCAGCTGGAGCAGTCCATTGATGTTTAGAATCACTTCCACCAGGAAGAACAACGAATTAACATGAATCAAGTGTCCTTCGGTGTAACCTTATTTACTCTACAAATACTACCCTTGATATCCTAAAGGCAATTGGAAGGAATGGGTACTTCCCATACTCAGCACCCACAGCCTGCCGTGCCAATGAGCTCTGTGCTCATGAAGCCTGGTTTCTGCTTCTCCCCAGAAATCCCACAGTGGATTTTCTTTGGTTTTGGCTGTCAACACATTTAGCACATGTGCTCATCCTGAGCATGTGACCTGTTAGATTTCAGCACCACAACATGCTGTGCAGCCTGCTCTAGTTGCTCCTCTTGTTTTCATGAGGTTTTGCTGACAGCAAGTGGTAATTGTTCCCACAGAGTCGAGCACACCTCTGATTTTGCAGGCATGCTCCTCACGCCATAATGCCACTTCCATAGCGACAATCATATTCTAGGACAGACAAAATTGTTAGGAGACTGTTAGGACTAGTGCACTCTAGAAAACAGGCCTTTGGGAGATATAGAGAGGAACAGCCCTGAGCAGCCCTGTCTTCTTCTCACACACAGGGTGAACATTCACACTAATGCAACAAACTCACGGTCTACACACATCTTGGTCCTGCAGTATCACAGAGTGACGCTGAAATGAGTGCCATATACTTGCTTCTGCTCTACAGTGTATATGTTCTGGTTCTCTTATCTGTTCATGCCCGCTACAATTCTGTTCCCTTCAACTACATTTTTTGTTTTCTTGTTTCTTTCCACTATGTTTTTGTCTATCAGGAAAGTGCCATTTCCAGCTGCCTCCTCACTAAGACCACATACAGCTCTGCATTCCCTTCTTGCTGTATACCCATTGGCTTGTCTCTACCTCAGAGGACTGCTTGTCTAGTTCCTGGGAGTGCTTTTGAACTGCAGCATAACACTTTGCACTGACCTGAAATGTCAGTATGTGTGCAGGCTGAGTAGTGCCGGTATTAGACATTCGGTGGACAAAAAACATCCCTGCAACTCACAAGGACAACAATTATTTGGCAAAGAAGTTATATAACAAAACAAAATAAGATTGGATACCAAGTTGCACACCAGCCCACTGGACTATTTTTCTTGTACCAAATGGATGTGAGAATGAAGACGACGAGTGGCACTGGAAACTATATGTCACCACCCCGTGCCTGGTCTGGATCCTTGTGTTTGAGGGAAAAAGAACAATATTTGTCCTCTCACAGTGTTCTGACAACTCATTAATTACCATTTGTGTCACATTCCAAAACTCTCTGCTGGGACGCAGGATTGTGTGGTTACCACAGGAGTGGTTTCAACCATGAAAGCAGGACTGTTCCATTGGCTGGACACAATGCTGTGCCCTCTGCTGTCGTGCCAGAAACTCAAAAGTTCAAAGGTATTTCATGGGTCATGTTACTTTGGCCACTTCTCCACATCTAATATTGAAATCCAATGTGTTTTTTGGAAGAGGCAGCTTCCCCTAATCCAGCAGGATTGTTTTCATTATAAACAAGTCTCTTGGAGCCAGAGCAGAGCAGAGCCTGAAGCCACCCATCCCTGCTCCAGCACTGCTGCAGCCACAGTGCATCCTGAGCCCCAGTGGAGCCAGTATGACCACAGCTTGAGCTGGTGTGGGAGTGTGGAGGGGTGGGAACATGGCTCTGTGGTGACCAAGAGAGAGGGGAGGGCCGGAGCGGAGGGAGTCAGTGGAGTGGGAAGAGGAATGGGGAAAAGATAGTGATCCAGGAAGTCAGGAAAAACAGAAGTGGGTAAATAAGTAGAGAGGGTGACTTTAGGCTTCTGGCAGGGAAATGAGATCCTGGGAAATGGAAGAAAATGTAGGATGGCAGCAAAGGGACACATGGAGTAAAGCATCATCAGGAATGGCATGTGAACTGGTGGGAAAGCTATGGGCAGAAAAGAGATGGGACTGTAGAAAATACAAGTGGGAGAAGATGAAATGAGTCTGGGCTTGGGGAGTGTTGCCGTACACTTGGCAACCCATGTTCTTTTAGCCCTGCGTCTGTGCTGGACTATCGAGCAAAACCTGCCCGGGCCAAAGAACTGCACGTAGATACCAGTATGGTGAGCAGTAAAATGGCATTTATTATATCGCGTGGCTTGCTTATATACCTATCCTACTTTGTCTAAGCCCCTTAAGCATGCATTATCCCTTTGACACAGAGCAAGGGGAGAGTCCTACCACATCACATCCTGAGTCCTCACTGTCACCTACTACAACAGGGGAGAAGAGATGGGAGAAGAAAAAGGGAATAAAAACACACAAGAGGTTAAAATAATGGAGAGTAACAAAGAATTAACATGGAGAGCCAAAGAATAGTCTGTGACTGTTGGAGATTTCAGCTCATTCAGGCTTGTTCCAGCCAAGTTCTTAAGGGTGACTCTCAGGATGGTCTAAGGAATCCATGTTAAACAAACTCTGCATTTTGATATTTACTCCCAATAACAATGAAGCAAGAAGTTTGAAAAATGTTGTGCTTCCTGTAGCATAGAGGAGATGTAAGGAAAGAAAAATAATAGACCTGTCCATAACGAAAGTAATTACAACCGTATGTTCACATAGTACAACTATTTTTAAAGTGTCATTCTTTTTCTTGTTGTTGTTGTGAACTGTCACCAGAGATGAAAGGGACCACAGAATAAAAAGGAATCTATTAATCTGTGTTTGCAGCACTGCCTGCTGCTGGATACTCGTGCTTATATGCTGTAGGATATATGCCTACACCACACACCCTTTGGAAGTAAGTAAGGAGCTGAGGTGCAGTTTCACCATGGGCTTTAGCCAAACTGTTACTGCAGCGCTGCCTCTGCAGAGCTGCAGGCACCTGGGCTGCTCAAAACCCACTCCGGGTGCCTCATCATGGAGTTGACCCCAGTCTCTGTACAACCTTGTTCTCACCAGCTAAAAGCAGGACCACATAGCATGTGGCCCCACAGCCCATGCAAGTCAGACATCACCCATGCTGAGGTTGTTTGCAGCTGGGTTGCCTGGAGCTGAAGTAACTCACCTTGTGCTGAAACAACTGCAAAGTCTCACATGACTTCACCTGACAGCATGCTTGTGACTGTACAACCAGTCACACACTTTTGATGCTGCTACATATGCTGAAGCAGTGAGGGATGGAAAGCTGTAATACTGTGTTCCATGTCTTGCCACACTTCAGTCATGACTGCAGTCCAGCCCTGTCAAAGCTTCTCTGGCATCAGCTGAGGCAGTCTCCCCTTGCATATACAGCTCCCAGGCTTCTGGACAGAGCTTCCAGCCTTCTCCTCACGAGGATGAGGAGGGTGGGCTGTGCTGTCAAACCAGGAGGCTGGGGTGGGGAGCTTCTACCTGGGCAGGTACAGCCCAGCTCTCCACATCGTCCAGTAATGACAAAGTGTCGGAACAGAGGCTTAAACCATGGACAAGCACTGCTATGAAAGAAAGGCAGGGACTAGAGAGGAATCTTTCCACCAACTGTCCTGCTTTTGTAAGCTTACAACATGCCTGCCTGGCATGACGATATACTTTGAATTGTGCAAAGCATTTGACACTGTTCTGCACAACATCCTTATCTCTAAATTGGAAGGACAAGAATTTGATGGAAGGACTACTCAGTGGATTAGAAGTTGGCTGGATGGTTGCACTCCAAGAGTTGCAGTCTCAGTGACTCAATGTCCAAGTGGAGACCAGTGCCAAATGGTGTTCCTCGGGGGTTTATACTGGGACCAGTACAATTTAACATCTTTGTCAGTGACATGTACAATGGGATTGAGAGCACCCTGAGTGGTGTGGTCAACATGCTGGGCAGAAGGGATGCCATCCAAAGGGACCTGGATAGGCTTGAGAGCTGGGCCAGTTCATGAAATTTAACAAGGGCAGGTGCAAGGCCCTGTGCCTTGGCTGGAGCAATCCCAAGCACAACCTAGACAATGAGTGGATAGAGGGCAGCCCTGCAGAGAAGGACTTTGCAGTTCCGGTACACAAAAAGCTAGACAAGAGCCAGCAGTGTGCTCTTGCAGAGCAGAATGCCAACTGTTTCTTGGGCTGTGTCAGAAGAGGGGTGGCCAGCAGAGAGAGGGAGGTGGTTGTCTTCCTCTACTCTTCCCTTGTGAGACCCCATTTGGAGGACTGCACCCAGACCAGGGGCCCCGAGCACAAGGAAGACATGGAGTGAGTCCAGAGGAGGGCATACAGATTATAAGAGGGCTGGAGCACCTCTCCTGTGATGACAGGCTGAAGGATTTGGACTTGTTTAGCCTGGAGAAGAGAGGAATCTGGGGAGATATAATTGCAGCCTTTCAGTACTTAATGGGAGCCTACAGCAAAGCTGGGTAGGGACTCTTTATCAAGGAGTGTAGTGATAGGACAAGAAGGAACCATTTTAAACTAAAAGAGGGGAAACTTAGGTTAGATGTTAGAATGATTTTTTTTTACTCAGAGGATGGTGACGCAGTGGTATAGGCTGCCCAGAGAAGCTGGGAATGTCCACCCCTGGAGGAGTTCAAGGCCAGGTTGGATGGGGCCCTGTGCAACCTGAGCAGGCGGGTGGCAGCCCTGCCTATGGCAGAAGGGTTGGAATGAATTGGTCTTTAAGATTCTTAACAACCCAAGCCATTCTTTGATTCTATGACTCTATACATGTACTGAGAAGAGAGGGCAGGCAAGGCTGATGACTGTGGCAAAAACCCTTCCTACTTGGTTCCACTGACTCATTTCAGCGTCATTCTTCCCAGATGTGCCAGTGCTTCTCTCCTAATGGTTTTGAGGATGTCCTCTGCTAACAAAGCAGCTGTGTGCTAGAACCTGTGCTCCAGGTTGTAAGGATGCCCAAGGACAAGGAAGATGGCTGAAAACTCAAGTGAGTACCATATACTGTAACTATCCTGCTCAGGAATTTATCTGTGCTGATGTGTGTTGAAAGCTTTAAATAAGCAATAGCATATAGAGCAGTTAAGTACTCAACAGCATTTTAAATGTCTTGTTTACCATGTGTTACATCAGAGAGCCACTTTTTAATGCTGCATTCTAAGAGTTATGTAAGTCAGCATGCACAGAGATAATTTCTGCCCATTAGCACTGCAAACATACTAGAGGTGTGCTGAGAAGCCTGCCTGAAATGCTAAGTGGGGAGGCATTGCCAATAGCAGCAGCTCAATTAAAGAGAACACTAAAACAGAATTCTGTGTAAGTCAGACTTGCCTAAGCAGCAAGCTCTTCTGAAAATCCAGCTGAAAAGGCTTTTGTTTCATCATAGTATAACGAGATCACTTAACAACATAAAAACAGAACACATATTAGTTTAACTCCATAGAACACGAAAAAATAATAGTATGAATACCTGACATTAAGAACAGAAATTCTTCTCTTCCAGGTAACCTGTGTATCTGACTTCAAAATCTCTGCTTACAGTCGTACAAACAGCTTTGTTTACTTCATAGCTGTCAAGGTCATAATGTCTTAACAAAAAACCTCTTGAGATCATCACCTCATTTTATAGGTCTTTCCTTGAGTGTTCTTAGGAAATGGTCTGGCTTACGGCATGGAATCTCATTAGAAACAGAATTCTATTGACTGAAACAGATTGTAAATAAACTTGAGCACCAGCAGGCTGTTTCTTGTCACAGCTCACAAGCACTTGTTGGACCCTTATTTTGCAGAGATGCTGACACTTGCAGTTCCTGCTCATGTCAGGAACACTTTTTGGTGAACAAACATTTTGAAAATCAGGTCAAATTGAGTTTTCAGTATTGCTGGCCCCATTTCAAGAGCACTGTGTTGGAGTGGTATAGGATAGCCATAGGGAACCTGCTCCCTATGCACCTGCTCTGTGCTCCATCACAACAAATTGCTACTTGTCGCTGTCATCATATGGACTGATTATTTTTAATTGGGTAGTGAATTCCCATAAAAACTGCCAGGTTTCCAGTATCCCACCAGTGCATTTCTTCCCATTCTGCATCCTTGCATTTCCAATTTGCTTATAAATTTATTCTGGGCAAGCTGTCCCCCAGAGCTGTACCTGTGGCCCACAGTGTGAATGGACTGCTTCTTAAGGGGCTTTTGAAGAAAAAGCAAGCCAAGAAAAGTGAGAAAAAAACGATCTGCTTCTCCTGAGGGAAATGTCTGGCGCTCTGAAAACAAAGAGGGGTAGAACGCAGTGGGCAATCTTAGCTTCTCTTCAGCAAGACTGCCTGTGAACTTACAGCCTAATGGCTTTGCCAGAGTGTGCTGTAAGTCTATTGCTGATGTTTCTCATTCCCCCTTTCTGTTTCTTTGTTTTGTGTTCTGTGATTTGTTTGATTTTGCTTTGCTTTATGTTGACTAAATGGCCATATATAGATGTTACATCTTTCAATGACATTACTTACGGACTTTCTGTCATTGGCTGATGCAGGACTAACCATTAAGGTAGGAATTCCCAGGGAATTACAGGCATTTCTGGACATAAGCAAATTGCACTGAAACCATTGGCATCTGGAATAGCGTGGAAAGCTCCCAGATGCTTAATAAAAGAAAAGTTATATTTTTGTGATGAAAAGCCTGAAAGAGAGGAAAACTCCACTGATCAGGCTAGTTTAATCCCAGAAAAAGGTAGTTGCTTTCTGGATTAGCTCCAAAAAATGATGAGAAGTAAGGATGATACTTCAGGAGGAGTCTCAAATATCAAGGCAAGATTAGCCAGACTTGAAGCCCCTGAGAGACCTCCCTTCCCATCTGTTGCTATCCCAGGCATTAGATCTTTCTCCAGAAGATAAACAGGTCTTCCAGTACTGCACATTTAATTTGAAACCCATCCTTCTTGTTTTACCCACCATAGTCTCAGGGAATTGTTTTCCCCTTTCTTCTTGCAGTATTTGCTGTCTCCTCGTCTTTGTACCAAAGATCATGCTCCAGGGCAGTGCTAACTGTGTGACTGCTCCCTCTGCAGCTGAACACTGCTAAAAGTCTCCCTGCTGCAGCTTTTGACAAGCTCCCTGCAGAAGCTTTAGGAAGACCTTTGTGGAGGCCCACATAGTGCATCTAAGCTATCAGTGCTATCACAGCACAAACCAGACAGACGTAGAAAACTGCACACACCCCTCAATACACTTCAGCTCCTCTACCAAATCAACCCACGTTTTCATTGGCTTCTGGTTTCTTTGCATAAAAACTGTAAGTTTTGTGGGCTAGGGAATGGAGAGAGAGAGCACATAGAACCGGGTACAGCAAAGGCTTCTTATCTTGGGTTATCACAAAACTGTGCTTTTAAGTATTTTAACCATGATAAACATATCATGATGGCAATCATTTAAAATTTAACTAAATCTCAGCCAGCTTGCAACACACACACTGTTTCCTGTTGTCAAATTGTGATTTGGTGCCTTATTTTATTTGTGCAAAAGGGCTGAGTATGCATCTTGAATGGATTACTTTCACCTCGTCCATAAAACTACAAAATTGTCCACAGAGCTAACCTATATGAAAATGAAAATTGTTCCCTTGGTAATGGTTCTTTCCCCTTAATTCTATTGTTTCTCTCATTATTATTATTATTATTTTAAATTCTAAAAATCTACCTTTACACTACACCTGAGTTATGTGGATTTGCATTCTTGTTTTTTGTTTTAACTACAACTAGGCTTTTGGGACTCAGAAGGCAGCACTGCGTGAGAGCCCTCCTTCACAACGTTTAATTAGCAGTCCCAGAGCAGTGCTGCCATCATAGAAGAAAAAATGTTTTATTAATGCACAAAGTAACAGGCTTCCAAACAGCAGGGTCTCCAAAGGGGCAATGGGAGTAGTTGAGAGTTTGATCTGTTGAGAGTCCCCATACCCTACCCAAAGCCAATTTGATTTTGATAGACTATACAAGTTCCCATGTATTCAACAAATACCAATGGTCTCTGCTTTTATCAACTTCATGTCACTATTTTAACTTCATCCCACATCAGGTATCATCTGTTCTCCTGATGCTCATGGACAGTTTTGGGCTGCCACAGACTGCTGCTGTGGATTTGGGTTAAACTGGGAAGAATGGGGTTGATTGATCTCACCTGTCCTGATGGGGCAGGCATTGCTCAGGTGCACAGCAAATGGCTGGAGAACAGGATCATTAAAGAGAGTGGGTAAAAGAGAAATGAGGGGGAAAAAGGTTAAGCTCCAGGAAATAAGTAAAAGAGAAACAATAATAAACTCCAAGTAAAATGATTTTAGGATAATTAGCCAAAACTGGCATGGTAAGGGGAAAGGATAAGGCCTGATATTTCAGTGAAGCCTTTATCCAAAGCACTTCCTAATCATTGTGAAAAAGAGGCAGCATAAGAGATGGGTAAATACTTCTCCTCCCACTTTGCAGGTAGAGGGTGATGATGGATATGTGGGTTTGCCTGAGATCCTGTAGGAAACCTGTGCCATTGGTGAACGAGCCAATAGCAGCTGAGCTGAATCCTATCAGCAAGGGATGGCATCATTGCTAGGGTGAGCATAGCTGAGTTTCCACTTTTTCTTCTCCTTTGTAAACACAACTTAGAGCAAGGCTTCCCGGTGCTCCCAGGTGTGTTCAATACCTTCCAGCAGAAGATAAGACTGAGAACAGGATGGGTCAAGAGCAAAATGAGCCACTGAGCACAACAGTAAAGTAAAAACAGAAATAGTAGTCCTGAGGGAGGCAAGGCCCTGAATTTCTGCAGTTAAGCTCAACGTGGCCTTCAGCTCAGGAAACTGGGAGAGGGTGGGATAGATGTGTTCTTCCTATGCTGCTTTACTGCATCCTGCTGGGGGAAGATTCCCATCTCTTCAACAACATGGATCTGGTGAAGGAGAAGACAGAACAGTAAGTATTTGTGTGGGGAGAATTATTAAATTCTGTTCCCTTTCATTTTCTTGAGCTATTATATAGCAGCAATGGTGACGCAAAGATCAGAGTTTTCTGATTTTTTGTGAATCATTTGTAGCCAAAAACTAAAAGGTGAATGTAATAATCTGAAACCCAAAACCCTTCCAACTATTCTAGAGCAGATTTGGGGTGGGATGCTTGGGAGAGCACCTCCTAATGTCAAGAGGATGCTTACAGCCTTCAAATGGAATCTGCGTTTCCTCCTTTAATTAATCTATCCCTGTTGGAGAGACTTTTGCAGATTTGCATCTTGGTATTAAAGCAACAGAAGTCAGGTGATTTCCTTGTGCTTCTTCTATATAACAGGACATTTAGATATTTTATTTATCTAAGTATTTGGGGGCAAACATTTGCAAAGATAAATCTTTCTTGCATTTACGAAGTTTCTGGTCAATCTATCTGCAGCTAAGTGCCATCATCTGCCCTGAATCTTGCTGTTCTCAGCAACACATTCTGTAGCCCTTTGCTGAGTCTGCAAGCTCAGAATCTCCCCTTCATGTAAGAACTGCCTGCTATGCAGCTTAGAAAGAAATGTGCTAGTGTGTGGGTAGCAGGGCCTTTCCCTGCTCCCATCTGCACAACGGGGTGGAGAAAGTCAGGGACTCGCAACGCCAGAGGGTGAAATGTGCTCAGATGTACTGTTACCTAACTTACACAGAAGGTTAAGAAAAGTAATCCCCCAAGTGATCCAATACAATTGGGTGTAGTCATTAGGGTGAGCTCTGTCTATCCTCCAGTTGCTTTGGGCTCTTGCACCACAAGTAGTTGGAAACACAGATTTTTGGCAAAAGAACAAAATCATAGAATCACAGAACGGCTTGGGTTGGAAGGAACCTTAAAGATTATCCAGTTCTGACCGCCTGCCAGGGGCAATGCTGCTACCCACCAGCTTAGGCTGCCCAGGACCCCATCCAACCTGGCCTTGAGCACCTCCAGGGATAGGGCACCACAGCTTGTCTGGGCAGCTGTGCCCAGGGCCTTACCACCCTCTGAGTAAAGAATTTTCTCCTAATGTGGATCCAGTCTCTTTTCTATGACATCCAATGATACGACAAGGGACAATGGGTACCAACCGGAACATAGGAAGTTCCACATAAATATGAGGGGGGGAAAAAAAACTTCTTCACAGTAAGACTAACAGAATGCTAGAACAAGCTGCCCAGAGAGGTTATTGAATGCATCCTTCTCTGGAGACATTCAAAATACACCTGGATGCATTCCTGTGTGACTTAACCTAGGTGTTCCTGCTCCAGCAGAGGGACTGAACTAGATGATCTTTCAAGGTCCCTCCCTGTCCCTGACATTCTGTGATAGAATCTAACTCAAATCACCCTTCTTTGTTTTCAAACCATTCCTCTTGACCTATTACTATCTGACTGTAAACTTTTAGTACTACCTTGTCTGGCTTTAAAACACGTGCTCACTTGCACCACTTCTGGAGATTGGGTTTTAGCAGAAGGTTTGGCTTTTGTAGCACATCCTTCATAAGGACTCAGCTGACAGGGCAGAGGTGAGCTGCCTTGTCATGGTTTTGTGTTTTGTAATTTTTGCTATTGGTATTCCACATCACAACATCATGTGGAGCACAGAGAAGAAGTACTACGCGTCCCAGGGGACCTCGCGGCCAGAGAGGGAAATACGTCACGGAAGCGACGCTCGCTCTGGCTCTCTCTCTCTCTGACTGCCTGGCAGCGAGTGTGGGTGTGCTTCCAAGCCGCGGCGCCTTCAACTTCAAAGTAGGCCTCTCGGTGTTCGGAAACCTCTCTCTCTCATTATATTTAATTTATTAGTTTCAATTCTAATTATATTGTATTATAGTGTGTTATCTTGCATTCCGATATCATAGTTAGTAAATAAGTTTTACTCCTCAGATCGTTGCCGCTGTTCCGTTTGTTCCCTTGAACTCCCATCTCCCTACCCCTTTTCCCTTTTTTCCCTTTTTCCGAGGGGGCCGGGGGGCTACGGGCCTACTGCCCCCTCCCCTGTCACGGACACAGATTGATCTCGATAACCCCGTGACAGTTCTTGGTGGAGAATGCGGGCAACGATAGAGATAAGATATTAAGATAAGATATTGGGGCTTATTTTCTGGTTTTTGAAATAATCCCTCTTTGCTCTTAAAAAGTTGCTTTGTAGCTTGTTAGAACGAATCTCTGCTCTCGGAGAGTTTCGTTAGCTGTGTTGGGAAAGTTTATCTCTTTTGTAGGTGCTCACTGAGAGCTTGGCCTTGAAAGTCCAGGCGGACTGCCAATATTCTGGTGATATTTGTAAACTTTGAGCACTGATATTTTGCTTCTGTAAGGAAAAAAAAAAAAAAAAAAAAAAAATGCTTTCTCTTGTAAAACTGCTTTTCAAGGGACTGCATGCCATTGGTGTTTCCTTTTTGATGCTCAAAACATACTGGGCCTTGATTAAGTTTGCCACTTTTCTCTATGGAGCTACAAGTATATATAGTCAATTGAAAACACTCTTAGAAATACCTACCTGGTACCTGCATACAATGTGGGATACAACTGCAGAAGGAGCTGCTAATTTTACAGAACTTGTGATTTTTAAGCAGGCTCCCAGTCCCCCCTTTGAATCCTTTATGCAGTTTTTGAATGCCCATTTGATCACACTGTTAATACTGTTAATCTCCCTGAATGCACTACTCATCATTTCACTCAGTATTTGTATTTATCATATTTTGAAGAAGTCTCCCCCAGAACCAGAGAGTACCGAGTGGCAGGGAGTGTGGAAAGGCTTGGGAGAGACTTTAAAGAGATGGCCATCCTCGGTGTCATGGAGCTTTACTCCTGAACACCTGGAAGACCCTGAGTGCTTAAACAATTATTTAAGACAGGAATGTTGTGGCTCAGGCAGATCTGAGGAGGCACAAATGGCACAAATGATCTGGGGCCTGGCTAATGCTTATCGGGCCTTATTCAATACTATCCCAGAAAGCGATAGAGTTTCTGAAATTGAGAGAGAGAGTCTCCAAGCTGAGAGAGAGTGTCTCAGAGCTGATAGGGAGAGTCTCCAGTTCCAGCGAGAGAGTCTCCAAGCTGAAAGGGAGAGTCTCCAGAAGACAATACAAGCTGAAAGAGAGTGTCTCAGAGCTGATAGGGAGAATCTCCAGTTCCAGCGAGAGAGTCTCCAAGCTGAAAGGGAGAGTCTCCAGAAGACAATACAAGCTGAAAGAGAGTGTCTCAGAGCTGACAGGGAGAATCTCCAGTTCCAGAGAGAGAGTTTCCAAGCTGAAAGGGAGAGTCTCCAGAAGACAATACAAAATGAGCGAGACAGTCTCCAAGCCGAAAAGGAGAGTTTCCAGGAGAGAGTCCAAGCTGAGAGGGACAATCTCCAGGTCCAGAAGGAGAGTCTCCTAGTCGAGAAACAGAGTCTCCAAATCCAAAGAGAGAGTCTCCAAACCGAGGCGGAGAATCTCCAGGTCCAGAAAGAAAGTCTTCTAGTCGAGAGAAAAGACCTCCAATCCGAGCGAGACACACTCCAGTCTGAGAGAGATGCCCTCCAGAATGAGAAAGACTCCCTGCAATCCAAACTTGACAACCTCCAACTTCAACAAGACATCCTCCAGTCTGAGCAAGATACCCTCAAGTCCGAGAGGGATGTACTCCGAACTGAGCAAGACACCCTCCAAAATGAACTAAGCAGAATTCAGTCTTGTCAAGCCATGCTTGAATCTGAGCTAAAAATTCTCACAGTTGAAAGAGATGGACTTCGAGCCAAATTGGAGAGGGAGAGCATCAGAACCGACCAACCTGCCATCGTTCTTCAACCACAGGAGGTACTGGAATCGATGTCAGTTGCTCCTGTAAGAGGACGGAAAACGAAACGAGTCTCAACTCAGCTAGAGAAGAAGGAAGAGGAGGAAGGAAAAGTAGAGGACGAAAGGAGAGTAGAGGAAGAGGAGGAGGAGAAAGTAGAGGAAGCAGACGCTGTAAGAGAAGAGGAGGAAAGAGGTCCAGAGTGGCTCAATCCATGGAAAGCGGCCCTGAGTCTAGGGGAGGGGCCTTCAGTAAGATCACGGTCACCTACTCCCAGAAGGGTAACAAGAAGTCCTGAAAGAGCAGGAGGTGGAGGTGAGCAAGACATTGTTACTATTGTTGATCGATCTCTAAAAATGAGTGAAATTAGAGGTCTGAGAAAAGACTTTTCACGACACCCAAAAGAGCCTATCGTCACCTGGTTACTCCGCTGTTGGGACAGTGGGGCCAACAGTGTGTGGCTAGATGGTAGAGAAGCTCGCCAACTGGGTAGCATTACTAGAGACTCAGCCATTGACAGGGGTATTGGTACATGCCAGGATGGATCCTTCACCCTCTGGAAGCGAATGCTGTTAGCCGTAAGAGAAAGATACCCCTTCAAAGATGATCTGATGCCTGAGAAAAAGAAATGGACTGATATGGAAAGAGGTATCAGTTATTTGAGAGAGCATGCCGTAGTGGAAATGTTATACAGTTCCGACTTCATCCCTGACGAGCCAGACCAAAAGCATGACCCTGAGAAAGTCAGGTGTACACCAAATATGTGGCGTACATTCACGAAGACTGCACCAGAAAGGTATGCCAGTACACTCGCAGCAATGTATGGCAAAGGGGTAAGAAGACCCCTTGTAAATGAACTGGTTAACAGACTTCAAGACTTTGAGTTACATTTAGCCCCTCTATGGGCTTGTGTTTCGGCCATCACAAAGGTAGTTGAAAAGCTAGACAGAGTGGAGAGCAAACAAGAAGATATGAGGGACGAACTGTCTACCGTGCTTAATGCAGATGGATCCATGGTGGTACCAGATACATCTGACGGGAACCAGAATTCCCAAAACTGTCTACCGGAAGAGCTGATCAACTTGGTTTCCTCCCAACCTGCATCATCCAATATCTCAGCCATCAGAAGGAGACGTCCTCGTGCTCAGGCAAATGACAACAGTAAGGCTACATCGCGTCTTGCCTTGTGGCGCTACCTGCGCGACCATGGGGAGAATATGAAGAAGTGGGATAGGCAGCCCACTCCTGTACTTCAAGCACGAGTGAAAGAATTACAAGACAGATCGACCACCAAGGTGAACTTCTCCAAAAGGGTGACTGCTCCAGTTGCTGTGAACAACCGAGGTAACAAATAGGGGGGCCCTGCCCCCAGCCAGGGGGGGGAAAGGGACAATAGAGTATACTGGACTGTGTGGATTAGGTGGCCTGGCACATCACGACCACAGAAATATAAGGCCCTGGTGGACACTGGTGCACAGTGCACCCTAATGCCCTCGAGTCACCAAGGGACGAAATCGATTTATATTCATGGAGTGACTGGGGGTTCCCAAGAGCTGACTATGTTGGAGGCTGAGATAAGTCTCACTGGTAAAGACTGGCAGAAACACCCTATTGTGACTGGCCCAGGGGCTCCCTGCATACTTGGTATCGATTACCTCAGAATGGGATATTTCAAGGATCCTAAGGGGTATCGATGGGCCTTTGGAATAGCTGCTGTAGACACAGAAGGTGTTAAGCAGTTGTCTGTTTTGCCTGGCCTGTCGGAAGACCCATCTGTTGTGGGGCTGCTACGAGTGAAAGAGCAGCAGGTACCGATTGCCACAAAAACGGTGCACAGACGTCAGTATCGCACCAATAGGGATTCCTTGCTCCCCATTCATGTGTTAATTCGTCAACTGGAGAGTCAGGGAGTGATTAGTAAAACTCACTCACCTTTTAACAGCCCTATATGGCCAGTGCGTAAAGCCAGTGGAGAATGGCGGCTGACGGTAGACTACCGTGGCCTGAATGAAGTAACACCCCCACTGAGTGCTGCTGTGCCAGACATGTTAGAACTCCAATACGAGCTGGAGTCAAAATCAGCCAAATGGTATGCCACCATCGACATTGCGAATGCCTTCTTTTCCATTCCTTTGGCCGCAGAATGTAGGCCACAGTTTGCTTTCACCTGGAGGGGCATTCAGTATACCTGGAACCGTTTGCCCCAGGGGTGGAAACATAGTCCTACCATTTGCCATGGGTTGATCCAGACTGCACTGGAACAGGGTGGTGCTCCTGAGCACTTACAGTACATTGATGACATCATTGTGTGGGGCAATACCGCAAGGGAAGTTTTTGAGAAAGGAGAACAAATAATCCAGATCCTTTTACGTGCTGGCTTTGCGATTAAGCGAAGCAAAGTGAAAGGACCTGCTCAGGAAATTCAGTTCCTGGGAATAAAGTGGCAAGATGGGCGTCGTCACATCCCAGCAGATGTGATCGACAAGATTGCTGCTATGTCTCCACCCACTAGCAAGAAAGACACACAGTCTTTTCTGGGCGTAGTGGGCTTTTGGAGAATGCATGTTCCAAACTACAGCCTCATTGTAAGCCCCCTTTATCAGGTGACGCGGAAGAAGAATGATTTTACATGGGGCCCAGAGCAGCAGCAGGCTTTTGAACAGATTAAACAGGAGATAGCCCGTGCTGTGGCCCTGGGGCCAGTACGGACGGGACAGGATGTAAAGAACATCCTCTATACTGCTGCTGGGGAGAAAGGTCCCACTTGGAGTTTGTGGCAAAGAGCCTCAGGAGAGACTCGAGGCCGACCCCTGGGATTTTGGAGTCGAGCGTACAAGGGGTCTGAAGAGGGCTACACTCCAACTGAGAAGGAGATCTTAGCTGCATATGAGGGGGTTCGGGCTGCTTCTGAAGTAGTCGGTACTGAAACGCAGCTCCTTCTGGCACCTCGACTGCCAGTGCTGAACTGGATGTTTAAAGGAAAGGTTCCCTCCACCCATCATGCTACTGATGCCACTTGGAGCAAGTGGATTGCGCTGATTACACAACGAGCACGGATGGGGAACCTCAGTCGTCCGGGAATTTTAGAGGTGATCATGGACTGGCCTGAAGGTAAAAAGTTTGGAACATCACCAGCAGAAGAAGTGTCACGTGCTAAAGAGGCCCCACCATACAATGAGCTACCAGAAAATGAGAAGAAATATGCCCTGTTCACTGATGGATCGTGTCGTATTGTGGGGAAGCATCGCAGATGGAAAGCTGCTGTGTGGAGCCCCACACGACAGGTTGCAGAGGCCACTGAAGGAAAAGGAGAATCTAGTCAGTTCGCAGAGGTAAAGGCTGTCCAGCTGGCCTTAGATGTTGCTGAACGGGAAAGGTGGCCAATGCTTTATCTTTATACTGACTCATGGATGGTGGCAAATGCCTTGTGGGGATGGTTACAGCAGTGGGAACAAAATAACTGGCAGCGGAAAGGTAAACCTATTTGGGCTGCTGAACTGTGGAAAGACATTGCCGCCCGAGCAAAAGATATGGTTATAAAGGTGCGCCATGTGGATGCTCATGTGCCCAAGAGTCGGGCTACTGAAGAACAACAAAACAACCATCAGGTAGATCGAGCTGCCAGAATTGAGGTGGCTCAAATAGACTTGGACTGGCAGAACAAGGGTGAATTATTTCTAGCTCGATGGGCCCATGAGACCTCAGGCCATCAAGGACGGGACGCAACATATAAGTGGGCTAGAGACCGAGGGGTGGACTTAACTATGGACGCTATTGCACAGGTTATTCATGACTGTGAGACATGCGCCGTAATTAAACAAGCCAGGAGGATGAAACCTCTCTGGGGGGAAGGGCGATGGCAAAAGTACAAATATGGGGAGGCGTGGCAGGTTGATTATATCACCTTACCACGATCTCGCAATGGTAAGCGTTACGTGCTTACCATGGTGGAAGCAACCACTGGGTGGCTTGAAACCTATGCAGTACCCCATGCTACCGCCCGAAACACCATATTGGGTCTTGAGAAACAAGTCCTGTGGCGACATGGCACTCCAGAAAGAATTGAGTCTGACAATGGGACACATTTCAAAAATTCCCTTGTAAATACTTGGGCCAAAGATCATGGCATTGAGTGGATTTATCATATCCCCTATCACGCACCAGCTTCTGGTAAAATTGAACGATACAATGGGTTGTTGAAAACCATGTTGAAAGCAATGGGTGGTGGAACATTTAAGAACTGGGAGAAGCATTTGGCAGAAGCCACCTGGTTGGTCAATACCAGAGGATCTGTCAATCGTGATGGTCCTACCCAATCCAGCCCCCTACATACTGTAGAGGGAGATAAGGTCCCTGTTGTACATGTAAAGAACATGTTGGGAAAAGCAGTGTGGGTCCTTCCAGCCTCTGGAAAGGGCAAACCTCTCCGTGGAACTGTTTTTGCCCAGGGACCTGGGTGCACTTGGTGGGTGATGCAGAAGGATGGGGATGTTCAATGTGTACCACAAGGGAATTTGATGTTGGGGGAGTGCAGTCAGTAATTCTATGTATATATATGTATATAGACCTGTGTGTGTAATGCATTTTCAAGTATTGTTTATTTGTATACGTATTTTTAAGCATGATGTAGTGATGTAGAATAAGGGGTGGAATGTCATGGTTTTGTGTTTTGTAATTTTTGCTATTGGTATTCCACATCACAACATCATGTGGAGCACAGAGAAGAAGTACTACGCGTCCCAGGGGACCTCGCGGCCAGAGAGGGAAATACGTCACGGAAGCGACGCTCGCTCTGGCTCTCTCTCTCTCTGACTGCCTGGCAGCGAGTGTGGGTGTGCTTCCAAGCCGCGGCGCCTTCAACTTCAAAGTAGGCCTCTCGGTGTTCGGAAACCTCTCTCTCTCATTATATTTAATTTATTAGTTTCAATTCTAATTATATTGTATTATAGTGTGTTATCTTGCATTCCGATATCATAGTTAGTAAATAAGTTTTACTCCTCAGATCGTTGCCGCTGTTCCGTTTGTTCCCTTGAACTCCCATCTCCCTACCCCTTTTCCCTTTTTTCCCTTTTTCCGAGGGGGCCGGGGGGCTACGGGCCTACTGCCCCCTCCCCTGTCACGGACACAGATTGATCTCGATAACCCCGTGACATGCCTGTGTTGTGTCCCCCTGCTCCCTGACAGCTCCAAACGTACCGTAACATCTGCAACCAGCAGCTGACCTGACACAGTCTGAGGAAAATGACCACAAAGAAAACAAACCCCTGTATGTGTGAAGGTGGAAAACAACTGTGAACTCGTGTTCTTTGGAGTAAAGTGTAAAAAATAGGCAGGACCTATTAAGGTGGAACAGATCAAGAGAACTTTGACAGTTTTACTACATATCTGTTTTTCCTCACACTCCAAATTGTTGTTTTTCTCACTTTAACGGGCAGATCAATTGCTTCACTAGAATTTCTGTTGCAGCTGGAAAAATGAAGGCACACAGAATCATGCTCTGAATTTGCTACATCTCCTGGCTTCTACTGCCTGCCTCTGCACTCCAGCTTCGACCCTGGACTTTCACCATTCAGTCATTTCCTACCCTGACAAACTCTTTATTCAAAAGCCAGTACCCTACGTTGTGTATTCCCATTATGCCAGACCCTTCTAGTAAAGCCAAATCTGAAACAGTGCCCCTAGCTGAAGACACTCAGGCATTGGAGTGGCTTGGATCTCTGGATGATGCCAACTTCTGCTCTTGTAATCATAATACTTACATGAATAAAGGCTCTAGTCTTTTTCTGTACAGAGGATTTTCCTAGTACCTCTTTGGGCCACTACCTCTGTGCACACCACTTTGGAATGCAGTCCTAGCCTTCTGCTAACAGAGCTGCAAATCAATATTGGGAGATATTTTTGACTTGTAACTGGTTATGGTACTTTGAGCAAGAGCTCTGTTGAGCTGAGGTGAGCTCCTTGATTACAATAGTCACAAATCTTTCTGGGTACTTCTACTGTGCCATCAAAAACAATATGTATTGCATAGATAAGTTACCTAGTCCTAACTACTCAAAGTGCTCTCATACAATCTTGAGCAGTAGGTTTTTACCTTGAGTTCATAGTGTATTTCTGAAAGGTTTGTGAGAAGAAACAAAGGAACCCATTGGAACTAGCAGAAAAGGCCAACTACCAGGAAGAAGGTGGAAGTTCTCCAACTTAATCCCTGGCTGGTCACAGAGGAGCTAAATGCCTCTCAACACATGGCTATGATCTCCCACATCATGGTGTTCTCAGAGCATAATCCTTGGGGCACCACCGCAACAAGTGCAAAACATGGGTGCTTGTGTTGAGTGTTTTTCTTAAGACTTTTTGAATAATTGTTGCTAACACTTTTGTTAATAGGGTTGAGATCTATTTTGTTCAGTCAGTGATTTACAGGAACCATTAGATCATCCAATCTGTCTTCCTGCAAAACAGCAGAATATTGTGCTTCATCCAGCTTCTCCTGTGCTGAGTTCAGTGATTTATTCTGACCCAAAACTGATGTGTTTAGCTGATGTTTCTGGTAAGAGACTAATGATGACAGAGATTGAGACTCTGCCATGCCATTCAGTATGTTCTGGATTGTTTGGTTTATGTACATATGAATACAACCTTACACCTACACAGGACAGATATATGTACGTCTCTAACTTCTTCCACATGTTAATTTGGCTTTATTTTCCAGCCACTGATTTTGTAAAACCATGTCTACATAGTCATCTTAAACCCTACATATTTCTTCATGAAATCTGTTGTTGCCATGTCACCTTTTTTTTATTATCTAATGTTTGAGGTCACTTTGTTAGCTTGTTTCCTAGGATAGTGTCTTTCAGCCTGCTGGTCTGGCTTGTATCTCTTCTTCCTTCATGTAAAAGTACACTATTTTGTGTGGAAGCCATTTTCACTGAGTAAATCCAGTTCACCAACTGAGCGAAATCATTTTGGTTGTCAGTTTTAGTTTGATCTCTACCTACTTTTGTTTTGTCTTGCCCACAAGTTTTAATAGCAGCAATTTTATATTTATTTCTTGGTCCATTACAAAATGGTGGCTATTGCTGGACTTGACCTGAGGTCTAGAGAAGCACTCAAGATAAATCACTATTCAGTGATGATTCCTCACTAAAAAAAAACGATTTCGAAATATATGGTCACATAGACCTTTCTTCAGGAGTGTCAGAGATTTTAAAACCAGAAGGTTGTGTTTCAACACTGATTGCATTACACAGTTGGATGAAGCTTAAGTTTGAGGTCATATCTGTGATTAGAATTTCCAAAATCATGAAAAGTTACATACGTGCATGCTATTTTTATCAACTGAGCTCCTCAATGGGTGAAATCAGCATTGTCTTACACTAATCATTTTTGTTGAGGATCCCTTGAATGAACTCTGGGTAGAAGGACAATTCAGCAGTTCCACGTATTACTGCCTTCCTTGAAAATTTATTCTGTTTTCACATGGCTTAAGAGAAGAAGATAAAACAAAGATTTAACTGTAACTTCTCTCTTGCCTTCTCTGTCCTGTTAACATCGGAAAATTATTATAAACAACATATGTTTATATACATGTATAAATAACACATCTGTGTTATTTTTTCAGTTATATGGATAATTGCTCATGAGCAATGATTCTCACCTTTATTTGCCTGAAGAACAGGTGGATTTTTTTCCAGTGTGTTTTTTGCTTAAATTTACTCATGCACTGATGTTATTAGAGTTCATGAAGGGAGCACAAAAGCGAGTCACCTGGATGCTGCTTCTTGCTGTACTTACTCTCAGACTTTAAATGATTGATTCTGATAGCACATTGGCTAGCTCTGATTCAGATGAATGCAGGCTTAGAAATATCACTATATTATTTATTTATTTATTTATTTATTTTCCTGGGGAAAGCAGTAGTGAGGAACTCCAGAAACTGAAATAATTTATTTTCCACCCAAACAGGTTTTATGTGGGACATGTTTCCAACAGGTTCTGTCAGACTTATTGCCTGGATGTACAGTTTACATTCAATTTCCTCTCCTCATCATCAGACTGGTTTGTTTCCATAGAAATAAGGAATAATCTATGACTAAAGAAGAAACTAGAGATACAGACTCTTAGCATGCCTTCTACCACCAAGGTAACTCCTCCTGCTTAGAGTGGCGGCGAGGCATACGAACAGAAGATTTCTTAAATGATAAGAGGAAGCAAATCTGGACTGGAAGGCAGAAAAGACCAAACGCCATATGATTCATATGTTCTGGTTTGGGAGATACCTCCTTGGGTAGATAATGCAATGATTTAATAGAGACACTCTAAGGCTAGCTTGGTTTCTGCTGGAAGTTAGGAAATACTACTTTTCTGAAAGAGTGGTCAGGCAGTGGAATGGGCTGCACAGGGAGGTGGTGGAGTCATCAACCCTGGAGGTGTTCAAGGAACGTTTAGGCGTTGTGTTGAGGAATGTTGTTTAGTGAGGACTATTGGTGATAGGTGGACAGTTGGACTGAATGATCTTGAAGATCTTTTCCAACCTTGGTGATTCTATGAAGTTGAGTTGTCTCTAGGACACTTTGGCATGATGAAGTGGTAATAGAAAGTGTTCTTTGGCAAGGCAGCAGATGATGTTTGGAACAGAGGCTGAACCTCTAGTCAAAAGAATAGGTAAGTTGCATCCTGCTGATCTTCCAGTTGTAGAAGCTGAGGTTAAATCCTCATTTTGAGATATTATTTTTTACTTTTTATGGGGCATCAGAGAGCCTCTCTGATAGCTTATAAAACTATATCACACACAATCTGACTTCAAGAGCTGTCACTGGGAATGAAATCTCCTTTCTGGAATGCTCCTGAAGAAATAAATATTTTATCTTTGAAAATAAACCTTCCAGGACAAAGAGAACAGCTGGAGTTCATTGTTTTTTAACTCATGACAAACGCTTCTCGTTACATTTTGCAGTATTAGCTTAACGTTCCTTACTTCCTGAGGAGAGAAAACATTACATCTGTCTTCCTCAGGTTGCAACAATTTATTCATTTCCTATGAATGCTAATTCTGTGCCTTTCTTTTTTCTGTTTTTATAGTGAAACCACTTGTGAAAAAGTTTGGGAACAACCCAGAATATTTTAAAGCAATTCACACTTTGTATTTCATTATGCTGTCTCATTGCTCAGCTAAGAGCATTCAGATGATGACATTATGAAAGCATGTCTTTATTATGAACATACTGACACTTGTGTGTGTATATAAATATTTGTAGTATACGTAACATCTCATAGGCTGTAAAGCTGATGTGCTAATCTGAAGCCGCAGGTTGTTCTGGCCTCTGGTTTTTTTGTTTGTTTTTTTTTTTTTGTGAAACTTTATTATCATATGGATGTACTCACTGTTAGCATAACGTACAGCAGCTCTTCTCGCTCAGCAAGCAATACTACTTTGAAACAAACCTGAAATGTGACTGGGATTTTCACTTTTCCAACAAGGTGCTTAGATATTGGCAGAATTATGGAGAAACAAAAGCCCTTTTTAAAATGAAAATTGTATCCAGTGAGCCTACAAGCACTTTGACTAACTATGCTGCCATGCAGTGCCTCTCTCAACCTTATTAGGACTGATTCCTCTTATATGTTATTACAACCTGAGGAATTAGTTGTTGAGCTGGACATTGTTAAACTGAGCCCTTATAATCTTTCTTTGAACAGATTAATGACGAATTTAAGCAAAAGCAATTTGTCTGACAGAAAAGATGGGCCTACTTTTGAAAGAGGTCGATTTTGCATGGGCTAGGTTTTTGTCTATCTGTCTATCTTTCTGTCTATTTTGCCACAGTATGATGTGAAACCTGCCAGTTTGCCCAAAGTGGATGCAGAACCAGACTTGTTTGAAGAGTATGGCTGAGTTTCACTTGGGTCTTAGAGGTTTGATTCTAGTCTTCCTCCCCATTCCCTCCCTGCCTCACCCAAACTTGCACAAACTATATGTTCATAAGAATACCACCCTGTAAATAATATGATTCTTCCCCCTTGTGTAATTTCTAGCAAAATCACAAGTTGTGATATTTTCAGTAAATATTTCGCAAGCCCAACAGACACAAGCCAGTTGTTTGCATATTGCTGAGGGGCGAACTGAGCTGTCTGCAGCTGCTGGCAGGGAGAGCAAGGAAAGCAGAGGTCTGAAGCAGTGATTGAAAATGACTCCTGTCACTTCTGGCATGAATTCAGGGTACAGTAGTGCTGCACTTGGGATGTGACGTTGCCAGTTTTCTGGGTCTTGAGGTCTTGCGTTTCACCTCACGCTGCCTCAGCAATCATGAGTCAGCCACTGTAGCTTGCTGCAGTAGCAAAGAGGCACTGCTCGGCACTGTCTGTTTAACATCCTGTTCTTCTTTGCCCCAGTCCCCTGTTATTCACTTGAAGAGATGCTCTGGAGTTCACCTGTGGACTTATGGCTTTTGAAATACTGTCAATGAATTGAAGACATGGTTCCTCACAGGAGACTGTTCGTCTCTCTGACTTTGAGTGGTGATGGCAGAGGATGCATTATTCATGTGCATTACAGAGTACAGAGGAAGGTGAGTGCAGCTTGGAGGATCTGCGAGGAAATTTCAGACTGTAATTCCATGTCATTAATTTTAGGAAGTTATCAAAGTATAGCTCAGGCGAGGGCTTTTCTTGCCACTGCTCTTCATGTTGTGACAACTGAATGGAATGGAATCGCTGGAAAGGACCTTCAAAGACCATCCAGTCTCAATTCCTGACCATTTCAGGGCTAACCAAAAGGTAAATCTTATTATTGAGGGCATTGTACAAATGCCTCTTGAGCACTAACAGACATGGGGCATCAACCGCCTCTCTAGGAAGCCTGTTTCAGGATTTGACCGTCCTTATAGTAAATAAATGTTTACCAGTGCCCATCTGACCCTCCCCAGTGCAGATTAGTGTTGTTCCTGTCCTGCCACTGGTGACCAAGAGCAACTCCCTCTGTTTCCCCTCCTCAGATAGTGGCATAAATAAATAATCTGTATAGAAAATTACTCTGCTTATGCACATTCATTTTCACTGTTAATGCCAGATCTTTGCATCAATGTACACATATGCTATCTTATGTTCATGGTGGAAAACAAAGCAGTCTGCCTGGTGAAGAAGAAATGCCCTTGTGCTGTGCCACAAAAATTCCTGTGCGGAGCTCTGTTAGCTATTTCAGCCCCAGCACCTTTTTGAGCCCTGTAGGCGCAGCGCTCAGTCACTCTTGGTGACCTCCTTGTATTTGTGTGCAGCTGTCAGATCAATGACCAGGGTTACACATGAGGCACAGCAGTAGCTTAACAGCAGAAAAACGCTCGTCCCATTGAGGTCTTTGCAACACTTTTAACTGAGGTGGAGCTGTGATTCAGTATCCGCACAACTAACTTCTGCCACAGCACTGCAGGCAAGGTAAGAGGCGTATGCCACACTGCAATTTTTCCTGCTTGGAGAATCAGAGTCTTGGTCTGCTTTTGAAAAGAAAAATAAAGACCTGTGGGCACATTTTAGTCTGGTTCAGCAGCCAAACCCAAAGACTCCCTGTAAATGTGCTCACCACAGCAAACCAGTTCTTTTATTGTTCATTCTGAGCCCTGAAATAGTAGCAATCTCTTATTTAATTTCCCTGGCAACTGTATGGAAGGGAATAAATTATTCCCTGGCATATATATGCAGAGCAGCAACTGAACCTCGTAATGAGCAATTTCAAAATATCAGTTTTCCCCACTGAAGGATATTTTTTCCTCACTTCTCTCACAAAACTCTGCCCACAGTCAACTGTGACTCCCAGATCCATTTCCTCTTCACAGTGTTTCAGCCGCTCCTCCCCAAGCCTGTAGCACTGCCTGGGGTTGTTGTGGCCAAAGTGCGGGACATGGCATTTGGTTTTGTTGAACTCATCCCATTGGCTTCAGCCCAGCTATCCAGCCTGTCCTGATGCCCCTGTGGGGCCTTGATACCCCCAGGCAGATAGACAGTTCCATCCAACATGGTGTCATCTGCAAACCTACTGAGGGTGTGGTCAGTGCCCTCATCCAGGTCATCAATAAAGATATTGAAGAGGACAGGCCCCAGCAACATTTGAGTCAAAGGCACACAGAGCTTTACTGTCTCTCTTGGCATTTGTTGCTGTGGGGGTAGGCCATTGTGATATTTCTCTACCAGCATGAAGCATCCCATGGAAGATAGATAGTGTTTTTTCCTTCTGAGGGAACCTGGTCATGAAACCCCTCACAATGTGTTGAAGACAGCAGTACATGAGGGGTTGTAGTGTTCTCCTAGAAAGAAACTGTAAGTCCTGAAGTCCGAGGTAAGCCCAAGATGCAAGGCTTTGGTATCTTCTTGAAGTCAAGATTGCCTCATGAGCACCAGCCAAACCAAAATGAATGTTGGTTGCTGCGCTGCCTTCTCTGGAGTTATTAG
Organism: Alectoris magna; assembly: GCA_030625065.1. Classification (NCBI taxonomy): domain Eukaryota; kingdom Metazoa; phylum Chordata; class Aves; order Galliformes; family Phasianidae; genus Alectoris; species Alectoris magna. The sequence continues at coordinate 60,504,168 of CM060562.1, forward strand.
CAACACCCAGTGTTAGCTATTATGTTATTTGTTCCTCTTTCCTGCTGTAGACGTGTTTTTTCTCACTTGTCTCAGCCTGCAGGGAATTTGAATTCACTTATTATTGTAGGAAAAATATATTTCCACAATAATTTGTTAAGATAGTGCTCAGTTACTTCAGGAATGTATTCCACTCCTCTTACTGATTGACAATAATTGTTTAATCTGCAAGAAATGCTGAGACACCCAGCAGCTCTTACACTGTTTGCCTTAAGGCACGGCTCTCAGTTGTCGTCCCAGACCAAAGGCAGCAGCACAGCAGCTCTGGAAGTCCTACAGACTTGGCTATGGGTGCAACAATCCAAGCCCTAGGCTGGGATGGAAAGAGGCTGAAACCAGATGGTACTGAGCATGTTGCTGAGAATCAAGGTTTTTCTACAGTCTTCCAGTCCCTGGGACTAAACGTAACCCTTCTGGAAACTGAGTGCAGCCCCTGCTGAAGGACAGGCTTGGACAATAATTCTGTGTCTGCTCTCTGCATTCATTGTTACCTCAAAAGTGAGGTCCGAGACAAGCGTGGTCCTGCTACTAAAACTGACATATATATATATTTTTTTCTTCCAAGGCAAGGCTATGTAGAACAAACTGCTCAGGATTATCAAACAGCATGGTGAAGTGAAACCAGACCAGTACAATTGTATACCACGCACACTTATCCATCTGTATAAACAGAGAGGGCTTCCTGGTTTCTTTTCCAGACAGGTCACCACGAAGAAACACTAGAGTAATTCATCTTTTCTCACATATACCTCAGTAAATGGGTTCTGACCAGTGTCATGCACCAACCCAACAGGAAGGCACCTGGGCATTGATATGCCACATGGACAGTGCTCATCTATCAGCACAAAATCATCAAAAGGAGCAGCCAATGAAAGAATTCCTGCTCAATGTCAAAAGCATTGACCTGCCAATACCATCTTTGCAAACAGATCTGACTGCCTTCTGCCTTGGTGAGACCAAGTCAGTTATCTGCACGCAACACTTCACCAGCCTTCTTCCCTCCTGTTTTCTTGTTGCTCTTCTGACACTTACCTTCTGTCTTCACTGTATAAACTTGCCATTGTTATTAATGTCTTGCTCCTTGTTCCTTCCTGGCTTTACTTTATATGGAAAGAACAGATGAGCTGCCCCCCTGAAAAGAAATAAATGTTATTGCAATGAGGGGAAGAAAGCTCCAAGGCTCCTGGGCTGCAATCCATGCAGAGGAGCTGCACTCCCCACGTTGCCCTCGTTCTTCTTGGAGAGACAGACAAGGCAGCCAGAGTCCTCAGGCTACCCACACTGCATGAGCTGCAAAACCTGGGAAAGCGTGTCAAGAATCCCCCAGTACATAAGGCAGATGACTGTGTTACAATGATAAAATCCTTCCCTGGGCTCATTCTGCCTATAGGTGACAGGTACAGACAGATACAGGCTTATGATTTAGTGCATATGTATCTAAGTGCAGTGCCAGAGAAATGCTATAAACACCAGAAGTTGTGCCAAAAGCTGGTGTATCTGATTGCCTGTGAAAGAAAAACTAGAGGTTTCCCTGCTTTGGACTGCTGTAAGATATGCACAGTTCCATGTATTGGATGGACTGAGTCCAGAAAAGAATCTCAGAGCACAGGACAATGTAGATGAAATGTCAGAAAGGTATTAACATATTGGGGAACTGAGAAAGCAGGAAGGTTTATATTTATTCTGTTGAAAAAAGCTGTTATGATAGCTCAGATATATGTCTAGGCTATGCTGCGTGATTGTAAAAGACATGGCTTTATTGTTGAGACTGAAAATCAGCCAAAAAAGTCTCATCTCTATATACTTTACCAAAGCAGGATAAAACAATTGGTGCATGAATCATCAGAAATGCTAATCTCTGCTGAAGCAACCAAAGTTATGACTGACCTTTATTCTGCTGCATTGATTGTCAAAGTGTCCCCTTCTTTCTTTTCACATTGGTGTCTCTCTCCTACGCTGTGCTTCCCTCTTCTCTTGGGTCTGGCACAACTGGCTGTACAGTCTTGCAATGGACTAGACCAGAGAGCTTATCTGTCTGAAAGCCAACTTGTTTTTACATAGCCATGTTTCTTCTCTGCCAAACCAAAACATTGACTTGGTGCCTGGTCTGGGTACACAGACCCTCACACCAGTACGACGGAAGAGGCATTAAGTTGGGAAGGAGCCCCCAGAGGAATGTAGGGTGTTGTGTAAACCTCAGCAGCACTGCTCTCAAAAGCAAGGAAACTATTTGTGCAACATCTCTAGTCTCTGAAACCATGGCTAATGGTAACACTGTCCCAGCACATGATCACGAGTCTGTAGTTCTAATCAACATGTACTGAGAGATGCTAATGGTCCCTGCTCCAGGGCCTTGCTTCTCTTGCTATATTGGTAATGATCTCTGAAGTTATTATGCCATAAATAAGTAATGTATGCAAATTCATGTACATTCAGAGGGTGATGTAATCTGTCAATTTGTATTCACTCTATGAAGCATTAAGACCAGCAGCAGTCATCTGGCCAGGTGGGGTCTTACAGAAGCATCATTATGTTTCCAAATCAAAGCAAAAATAGATAACCGTCCCTTATTGCAGGAGCCCAGAAAAAAACTGGTCCCATAATCAAATCAAGAAGTGAAGGGATAGAAGCGAGACAAAAACACATAAACTAATTATTTCAGATGACACAGCTTTCTCTCTTTATTATGGGCTGCCAAGTCCATCCTTGCTACCAACCTCCTCCTACAGCACCAGCCACAGTGAGCATTTGTTCCTTTGTCAGGCTGCAGGGACTGTCAGAGCGGACAACAGCTTAAAGTAAAGCTCTCCCAGTGAAAACCCTTCCTTTCAAAGATGGGGAAGAATGTGCTTGCTCACCAAGATTTCCCTGAACCAACAGCACCACAGAAGTAGGTAAGCACTTGTGCACTTGCCTGCACCTACTCATTGCCTTGATTTCCAAGGAGTTTTGCCACAGCTGTATAAGATATCCTACAGCCTTATGTTGTTCTGTGCCTCAGCCCCCTTTTTCTACCTTCATCTCAAAGACCTCCATCAGACGCGTTTAGAGAAATACTTCCGCTGCTCTTCTACTTTGCAAGGGTGTGTTAGTTGTAGCCCCTTGGCAAAATGACAATAGAGGAAGAGACAGAAATGCTGTAGGAGAGGTATATGTGACTCTGCAAGTAGCATGCTCCTTAGTTTTCTTAGGAAGTGTCCGTTCCCACAGATTTTGCACCCCTGGTACTTCAGGCCAGCTGTCTATCATGCATCTATCCAAAACAAATAAAATGTGGATGGACAGCACTGCAAATGCAGTACAAAGATACTCACATGCCTGCATTATTTAGGTTAGCCGTTATTTTGGATTTAAATTATCTACTTCTTAAAAGATGTTTTTTTGAGATTTTGTGTTATTTTTCCAGTTGTTATTTGTCAACAGAGAAATGGGTCAGCACAGGAAGTGTCAGTGACATAACGTGTCTATTCTGCATCCAGATCTCTCTGTCGGTACTAGCTTCAAATTAACCACAAAAGCAGCAAATTTTAACACCATAAATAGTGATGGTCTAGAATAACACACACGTACAGGATTATGCTTTCAAAGGAGAAGAAATGCAGGTGCTGTTTATTCCTTAAAGAATGACCCAGTAATGCTGCAGTCATGGGAGCAGGCGGGCTGCTGTGCTTCAGTCCAGCTGAGAACCTCGTTACCCATCTTTTGAAATCTTTCAGCTGCAGAAGCAATACGCTTACATAACATGCAATTCGGACAAATAAAGCAACTCTACTTTTAAAGAGAAGTGCTCTGTAGCTCCTGCTGCTGCTTAATCCTTACCGTTACAATTTGCTCTTTACCTATGAAGAGGGAGCCACACTAATAATAAAGTAAAAAGAATGTTGGTCCTGCAGGGTCTCCGGAGTGGGCAGATTTCAGATTAGCCCAGAGCCGAGGGCTTGCTTTCGCTCTAGTTGCTGTATGAGATAAAGCTATGAGATTTGGCTGCTACATGGATATAGCTTTTGTCAGAAATGAGACTATTCGTTATTTTTATGTCTCCAGCCTAAATGTGCTTCATGCAACACCATGGCACTGCTGCAGAAGACTGAAAACTTTAAGCAGGTCACAATATGGTTTCTGGTGGATGGGCCACCAGCATGGGCACCTAGACACAAAACTGCCAACACCTCCTCTGATCTCATGCTGCAGCTAAGATAACTGCTGTAACTGCTCTTTGGGAATCCTTAATGCACCACGAGGAAGGAAAGCATGAGCTCTGGCAGGTGGGATTCACCAAAGTGCTTGTGTGTCGCTGACATCAACGGGACTGCTTAATTGTGTCTTAATTGCCTTGCTGAATCCAAGCCAAAGAGGAAAAAAAGTGAGATGGTAAGCTGCGAGACTATTCAGACATTTGGATCCTTTATTGATAGGATGATTCTCCCCAACAATTCAGGGTAGTTTAGGGAGCATGTTACTTCCCGGCCTCAGCACACATTTTGGTGCCTGTGTGACATTATTTGCATGGATAATGCCATTTGTTAGGAACAGAAAGACATGAGTGAAGTGCCACAGTGGGCTGTTTGCGGGTCAGGGCTGCATCTTAACATCTGCAACATTCCTGCTAAGGTTTTATAACTGCTAGAGACATCTGGACCTAACACTGAAATATTCTTGACCACAACCTGCATACCTGTGAGAGTTCTTTTGCCAGAATACTTATTCTGAACCTCATTAAAAGAAAGAACAATATGTTCAGCACATTATAAAATATTTTTAATAGTAAATAAACATCAGATAAGTAGAAGTTAACTATTCCAATATCAATGCTGATTTTATTTTATTTTTTTCTCACTGGTTAGTCAGAACCCATCAAGAATTGCTGCATTTGTCCTAATTAATGGCCCATTTTCAGAGAGGCTTTTAATTAACAGCTGACATTTAAGCAGCACTACAATATGCTGTGCAATTATCACCTGGCCTACTTCTATGTGATTCATATACTCTTGGAGAAAAAGGTACAATGCCTGTTTTAATGAAATTTCATAGAACAGTGGTGAGAGACAACTAAGAAAAAGAGGAAATATAGAGTTGGATTGTCAGAGGGCTTAGGGTGGCCTTTCCCAGTACAATTTACCTGGTCCACTGGATTGGTTGCCCCTCAGAGATGCTCACGCTTCTCCCAGGTTGGCCCCAGGGCACATATTTCTAATCCACACCAACTCCTCAAATTTTTTGTGCCATGTCTACCATGGAGTAAAACAACACAACTGAGCCCATTTGATAGCTTGGTGCTGCTAAGGCAGGACAGACTTTTGTCTGAAATTTCCTCTGTCTTTGTTCTCCTTGTTGGCATTCCTGAGGCTCGCCTTCCAGTAACCCAGTCTGGTTCAACTCATCAGCCATGGGACAAAGCAAAAACAAATTGCACTAGATAAGTTTACTGCTTGTGGGTGAGCTCAGCTGGCTGTGAAGCCACCCTCACTCCAAGGAAGAAGGAGAAAGAAGCATGGGACCATTACTGCTATGCAGGGACAAGGTGCTCATTTAAGCTGCACTGTAAATTTAGCTATGTTGTGAAATAAGAGCTTTTGCAGGACGGTAGAACATACACAAACATATTTTTGTATTGTATACACTTTGTTCCAGAACACGAGTGTCCAACCAAATGACGGGGCTGGTAGCAGGGAAAGGTGTGAACAGGTGGTAGGGGCCTCCTGGCCCTATGGCAGCAGCCACACCAAGCCCATTCCCGCAGCGCTGAACTGCAATCAGAGGACTCCGGGGAGCAATAACTTGCTTCATCCTGCCTCTTTAAACCACTCTATATTGCATGCAAGAACTTCAAGGAGGCATTAAGGTTTAAATACATCAATATTTGCTGGGTCACCGAGAGACTGAGCAAACACTGAGCCATGGCCATGCTGAACCTCTCCCCTACTCTCTGGCTTGATGAATATTTAATTATGCTACAGCAAGAGAAACAGCTTTTGCACGGATGCCTGGCTAACTCACAGCACACCGTGGCCTGGTGATCAGAGAAACGAGCCTGTTTTCCTGACCAGAAGAGGGCCTTTGACACTGCATCAACACATAGTGGGATGGTAGGGAGCTACCCAGGAAGAGCTGTTCCCTTTGTACACATGTCCAGTGGCAGCATCTTAGTTGGGAAACAATGCCAGCTGTGAGTGCTCATGGCTTTGGTTCATGGCAGGGACAGGCTGACACACAAGTGACTGATAAGGTTACAGTCCTGAGGTATGCACAGTGACTGCGCCGTCCTCAACCAGCCCTGATCCAACGAAATCAAACCAAATTTAACTTGGCATGCATAGCTGCGTTTAGAAAGCTGCGACAGCTCAGGGGTATTTCAGAGATCTGCGGTGGGGACAGGAGAGACAGCTGGGGTGGCAGTCTAGTTAGCCAGCCTGATATAAACTCTCCCTGTGAACTGAGGCTGTCAGGCACCAATGGGATTTGGAAGCCTCAAGGATTGGGCAGCTGATCAGCAAGCAGAAACACAGTATCATGATTTCAGATTTAGAAATTCAAATTTGAGAAAGATTTGCAAAATACAATGCGGGTACCCAAGCTATTATTGTGGATCTAGTCTTTGAAGTGTATGCTAGGCCACTGGCCTTTTATTCTTCCAAACAAAGTTGATGATGTTTTCATCCCAAACATTACGGTTAAGGGACTATTTAGGAATTGACCATGAGGTCATCTGTCGGTTAGTATCTAATAATTCCTGAGATGTCATTGGTTTGTTCAATGACTCTGAAAGGAGCTTGTAAAAATAGTTCCATGGAGCTCTGTATATATTGGAATTCAATATTTCAGTCTGACAGCCTTGAGTCTAAGAGCGAGGCTTTGTTCTTTCAGCCAGTACACAGCCATCAGCTATAATGGAGTTGCGTCGGGGTCAGTGATGGGAAACAAGAACATACTCAATAATTCAGGTGATGACCTGACTTTCCTACAGCTTAGCAATACCAGGAGAAAGTGTCTCCAAAATTAGTAGGATTTTTTTAGTAAGAATGAGAAACTGTTTTCAGGATTGTTTGTATTTTTTCCTCTTTTTTTTGTTTTGTTTTGTTTTGTTTTGTTTTGTTTTCCTTATTGCACAACAAAGCAGGCAGGAACTGGTGTCACTGTCCTGCTGGTGGAATTTTCAACATGTAAGGAATCAAAAGAGGATCTTATTAGTCTGTTTTTCTACAGTCTTCATTTCACAGTCATAACATATACTTTTCCAACCATGACAATATACAAGAATGAAACGAACTATGAAAATTAAGGTCAGGCTTGTGCTCCTCCCTTCAAGCACTGCTAGGTGGCAATATGCTCCCTAGAAAACCGCCAGCTTCCTTCCAGGCGCTGCTGTGCCTTGCTCGGGACAACCTGGGCATTGCTTCACCCAGAGGGAGAAGGCTTTGGAGGAGGGCGTGCTGACGGCTGCTTCCTTCCCACAGATGTCTAATTTGGGACTAAGGATTATAAAAAAGAAATGCAGGACCGAATCCTGCTGGAAAAATCTCTCCTCCACGAATAGGAGAGGAAAAAAAATCTTTACACTGAATGAAGAGGCAAGCTTGCCTGGGGCACTATTTGTGTACTGGGAATGCCATAACAAGGAAATGAATCCCTCTGTTGTATGAAGATATTGCCACTCTGGACTGGAATATTTCATACTCCTACAGGATTCTCTTAACAATAGAAAATTAAAAGTATCTGTTCAGAGGGCAAAGATTTTGTTTCTTCTAGATGAATGTCTAATTGAAATACTTTGCATGTTTAATCACAATATTGAATCAACTAGACCAACTATAGGATATTTGTATTGACAGTTCGGTTGAAAAACCGCTTTAATAAAGGTGAAGCATTTCCAAGCGTATTTTTTTCATCCATGCTACAAATAAGTGAGTCATCTCATACGTATATTAACAACAAAGGCCAGCTGGCTTCCGCATATCGCTTTGAATGCACCTGATCTCCGTTAGAACCCGCATGTACGTTCCTGGGTCTGCTTCCCCCAGGAGGGGAGCTCACTGCGCTTCTCCCAGTACAGAAGCAGAAGCTCCGTGGGCTGACTCCACCGACCCGGAGCCATCCTTCAGCGGTGTTACCCAAAGACGAGCACACACCCTCCCCTCCCCAGAGCGCATCCGCCGCCATTATCTCCCCCGGGGCTGCCCTGAGATCCGCCGCAGCCCAGCATCCCTTGGTTCTGCTGTGCGGGCTCCTAGGGCGCGGCGTCGGTTCCCGGAGGGGCCACTTTACCCGCAGCACCGCCCGGTTGCCCGTCAGGCAGAGGGAGGGGAGTGGTGCGGTTGGGCCGCGCCGCGCCGCGCCGTAGGCAGGTCAGTGCCCGCCTCTTTTCGGGCAGCCCTGCGCGGGTTGTGGGGCGAGCAGGTGCTCAGCGGGGTGCCGGGCTCGGGGCGTCTGCTGGGGCCGGCCGTGCGGGAGGAGCGGCTCCCAGCGGCGCCGCAGCCCGGCGGCGGGCCGGGCGGAAGGAGCCTGGGCGCAGGCCGGGAGTGCTCTTCAGGTTAGTGGGCCGGTCCGAGTGGCAGACGGCATCTCGGCCTGAAGTCTGTGCTGGTTGGGGTTGGGGTCCCGCCGCTTGCTCAGCTTCAGCCTGGAGATCTCTAGTGTTATTCTGCGAGGAGCTGCCGCCCCATCCGGCCCTGCTCGGCACGGCGCTGGGGTGCAGGTCTTCCTTCCCTCCATTTGCTGTTGGTTTTATAGAAGAAAAACATATCCGCGCCAGAAATGCTTGCTTTGATCAGCTGAAGTGCTGCCGTGGTTTGCAGCTAGAATTAATTCACCTTCATCCTTTCTGTGGTTTAGCGTTTGGTGACTGAAAACCTGCTTGTGGTAGTTTCTATGCCTGTGGAGCACTGCATCTGTTCATCTAGCGGTGTCCAAAGCTCACTGGTGGACTTTGAGCTTTGTGTGAACTTGAAACCTGTGTTTTGGTGGTGCTACATGGGGTTCTTTGCTGACAGAGGCACATAGAACCTCTTCACCTCAAGACATTAGAAATATAGTGTCTGCGTGCTTTTTGCAGAAGGCGAGGGGTTCTTGCTCTCACTCTCTGCTGTGAAATTCAGTCTTACCCTGTGAAAAAACTGAAATGCTATACGTGTAGTAGCGTGTACTTTATTGAAGGGCTTCTTTTATTAGCTGTTTCGTATCCTTGAAGGCCATTATTTTTCACTGAACCTTGGATAAATGTGATTGGTTTACTAAATCTTAAAAGTAATTGAAACCTGATTAAAAGAGAGCATAATTGCTTAGGAATGGAGAGGCAATTCAAGTCTAAACCTTAACCTTCAGGGACCATAAAAAATATAATACTGTGCAGAGAACAAATAACTTAAAAATCACACAACTTGTCATCCCTAAAATTGAGCTGTTCAGTAACAAAGGAAAAACAAGGGGAGAAAGAGGCAGAAAGAGAAAATAGTAAGAGATCGTGTAAAAGAGGCGTGAAGGGTAAGCCGGGCTAAAACTGAAACCATAGGCTGTTTAACTTGCGATGTTAAGAGGCTTTTTCCAAAACATATTTTGTTTACATGATTTAAAGCAACTTCAGTTAGTTCGGCCATCTCACTTGTTCTCTTAGCTTCTGGAAAGATGAACATTGTTTTTATGGCTGACATGGGGAAACTGGGAGACCTAAGTCCATTGTTCTTTTCTCAGTGGTACTGTAATGGCTAAAAAAGCCAGTCTTTTATAGGCTATTTCTAAAGCCCAATCTTGGAGGAATTACAAAGTTCCTTAAGGATCTTCACACTGAACTGAAGGGATTTTTGAACCTGCCTAATTTGTCTAGCGTGTAGGCACCAAAGACAATATACTAGAAGTCTGATCAGGGTTCGGCAAGTCTGAAAGCTAGAATGCCTTGAGAAGGGTATAAACCTTCAGTAGCTGCTGTTGGTTTTAGTAGGAGTTCCCACTTTGTCTAGAAATGCCATGATGAGATGCTTTTCACTTCTTGGGGGTGTAGAATATCCCAAGATTTTTTTCTGTGTTTGTAGGTTATGTTTTGTTGGTAGGTTTTGTGCTCCTGCTTCCATAACCTGCTCAAGATCTGCTTGCTGCTTTCTTCCAGCAGGATTAAGCCAGCTGGAGAGGTTACTGTCCTCAGCTTGCCTCAGCTGATAATGGGAAGAACCTGTCAGGTAAGGTCCTCAAGTAAACTTGGCCATGCATTGCTGAAGGAAAGAAGCGTGGTATATATTTGGATGAGGTAGACAGGGAATCAGTAACCTTCATGTGAGGGGTTGTGACAACAGTTGGAACAGTGGCCTGTTCAGCCAGTGCTGGGCTGATACATCCCACCTTTACCTCCTTGCGTCTAAAGCCAGGGTTCTCTGACTTCTTTTCACTATCAGGCCTGGGCCCGTGTTTTGATTCTCATCTGTGCTGGCCCTCTTGAATCTTGCAGTTTCTGAATTCCGTTCCTCTGTTCAACATTGGATGCTTCCCTTTTCTTTTTTTCCCCTAACACTCACCAGCCACTATCCCTGATGTCAGTCAGTTGATGTTTATGATTGTCACTCTTTTTGTACAAGTGAACTATTGTCATACTTTGGTTATATTTTTCCTTCGCTCTTCTCTTTTGTCTGCTATCATGCTGTAGAGGCCGTTGTGCTGGTCCTCAGCACGGGGTCACCACTTGTTTTCATTTGTTAGCTAGTCACTGTGGGAAGCTGGTGAAGAATCCAGCGGTCACACTCACTGCACCCTGGTACAGATGCCTTCCACACTGGTGATGCACGCACATGTTGAGCCATGAGTCATCTCACAATCATCTTCAGTTTACCTCTTCTATCCCTTTCTCCATGCCCCTTTTTTTGCACTTGTGCATTTTGTGCTTGTTACTGAAATTACAACTGCTGGAGGTCTTTGTCAAGTTCTGTGCTTCTTGAACTGTCATCTGCCTTTTGAGTGTTTGGCAGTGTCGCATAAGTGCCTTTATAATGCTCTTTTGTTATGCTGCTTAAATATTTTATTTCTCTTTAGATTTCATTTGTGGATTTTGTGCATTTTATATCCCTTTCTTTTCTGCTATACTTTATCTCAGGATACCCTTATTCAAGACAAAAAATTCAGCCGATGTCTTTTTGCAGATGACACATGGATCTGTATCTGTACTTCATACCTGTCATCTCCTGCCCCCAAGAATGGGCATCTTTATTTCTCTGGTCTCCCACAGGTGCCCGGTGAGCTCTGCATGGTGAAAACACATCCTTGCATACTTTCTCCCTGTTTTGTTTTTTCCTGATTTGTGTCAGTAATTCAGGCACTATTTTTGAGTTGGAGTTTCCCCTGCTTGCATATTTTAGTATGTCTGTTATTTTTGTATAGCAGCTCTATGGGCAGAGCAGAGTGAGAGGATCACCTCCAACAATCTGCTGACCGTACCCTTTTTAGTGCACTCCGGGAAAACATTGGCCTTCTGGGCTACAAGGGCACACAGCTGGCTCATGGCCAGCCTGTTGTCCACTAGGACACCCACGTCCTCTGCAGAGCCCCTTTCCAGCAAGTCAGCCCTTAACCTGTACTGATGCATGCAGTTATTTCTCCCCAGATGTAGGACTCCGCACTTCCCCTTGCTGAACCTCATCATGTTTTTTTCCACCCATCCCTTCAGTCTGTCCAGGTCTCGTTGAATGGCAACGTAATCTTCTAGAGTATCAGCTACTCCTTCCAGTTTCCTATCCTCAGCAAACTTGATGAGGGTGCATTCTATCTCTTCATCCAGGTCATTGATGAAGTTGTTCTGCCCATCTGAGAGTTTGCTAGATATATCCCCTACCCACTACTCTGGCCAGCCAAACTCATACTCTCTGGAAATTGCAGCACTGACCGAGGTTGCTATTTGAGGTAGTGAGTTTTTAGAGAAAAACTGGCTATTAGAATAGAATAGTGATATTTTCAAGGACAAAAATACTTGCTTGAGTGTTGGGGTTTATTGTTTTCTCAGTGAATCTTCTCAATTAAGGAATGTTTATGATTTATTTATGGTAATATTTTATTTTTTATTAACATCACGAGAGCTGAATTTTAACTAAGCATTTACCAGAGGTTTTCAGAAAGCCTCTGATATATATATATGTATATATATATGGTATTTATGTATATATATAAAATAAATCCATGCACAAAAAATAGAAAATGCATGTCTGTGTATGTATGTATTGCATCTGTACGTTGTGTGTCATTTCTACGATACTGAATTGTTGACTTTCAGCGTGTATTTGTATTAATCCATGATCTTCCAGCCCATGGGTAAGTGTATTAAAAATTATATAAGTACTATCTGGGATTTAAACTGTTGCGTTATGTGGCAGATGCAACAACTGGTTACTGATGTAGCTGCAGCAGGTTGTGGAATGTGTAACTCTCGATATCCATGCTGGTGACTTGTCTGTTCATTGTTAACATTGATATGTTAATACTCCAGCACTTTTTAACAGAAACAGAAAATTGGTAATTGTCCATAGTGTACTGTGTTGTCAGAAAGTAGATCCTTGTAAAATCATGCATACATTGTGTGTGCTGCAGATGTTAATGGATACAGCACACCCGACTTCCTAAAATTAGGCAAAGACTTCATTTCTGTAAATGTATCTAAATAGACAATTATATTTAACTGAAAATTTTAGTATAATAAATATATCTTGTTTTGTTCTATGGCATTGTGCTGGTTAGTACGATTTACCCTTGCACTCCTTCGTTTGCACTACAAAAAGTCCATTTGAGTCACGTTGTGGATTGCAGACGTTCCCTACTTATTGAAATTTTGAACGTTGTTTATCAGAGACCAGCAGAAATTCCTTTAGTTTGAGAGCACTGAATCTAAAATATCACGCTTTTCCTGAGTGATTAGCTTTCTCAGACTGAGCTGTTAAAATAATCCTGTATTTATTAGAAAAGTAGTGGGTACTGCCCAGTGCTGTAAAAGATGGATTTAAAAAGAGTAATTCAGTGATAATACCTTGCATGAGTCATTAATCATGAGTCATGATCAGCATGCAGTGATGTCCAATTTGTTTTTTAATCCGGCACTTGCTGATGCTCTTTATTACCATAGTGATAATATTAAAGAGCTGTTAATGCATATAACCACACAGTTAAAGATGACAGACTTGTTATTTTTTTGGTGGAATAAAATTTCCATATCTTAAGTTTGCTTTGCTTTGTACTTTCTTTGACATGTAAAGTCTAGGTAGTATAAAAGTGATCAAACAATTGTAAATTGCTGGGGACTTAGGTTAAGTACAGACTTTTTCCACCTTTTATTTTTTATTTTTTCTATTTTTGTTGTTGTCTGAAGCCAATCATTGTGGTTTCCCAAGTGATTAAATCTAGTCTTTCCTCTTTGGAGGATTGGGGAAGATTTGTGGTCGTTAAAACTGGAAACTAATTGCTTTGTGTGGAGTCAGGCATAGTACAAACTACAGTTTACATCAGGAGCCTGCGCCCGTCCGCGTTCTTAGTGTTTGTTCTCTCTGGTGCAAAAACTAGTAGCTGGGTGGGAGTTTTACTGCATGAATGCATATGTTGAAGAATGAAGTTTTAGAGCAACACTTTATTTTCAGTGCTTTATGTGAACTGCCATAAATCAAAGCTGAGTGAATTAATGGAGCTTGTCACGTTATTCCCTTACGTACTTGATTTATTTATTTATTTATTTATTTACTGTTCTGGCACCTTGCTATGTGAAATGAGTGAGAACATGGAAGGCTGTTTCTCTCCTGAAAGCCTGAACATAAAAAGAAGAATGTGGCTAAGAAATTGGCTTTGGTAACCTGTTTTCACTCTTACATAAAAATTTTAAAGAAACGATTTTAGAAGCTGTGAAAGTGATGGCTGAAGTGTTGCAGATATTAGAATGTGTGTAGATATAGAGCAGGAGGTTGAGGTTAGTTGTGGAGTAACTCATCTTGTACTCAATCAGATTTTATTACATTTTAATTAGCTTTATTAGCTTATACATGAGTATGCAAAAGTTGATCATGAGAAATTAAAACCTTGAATTTCATAAGGAACTTGGATGAGACTTCAGAGTGTCTTATCAGATGTTAAACAGTGATTCCTTTACCTGCTCCCATGTATATGATGTTATAATATATGGCTTTGTATAGACCTTACTGGCATATTTGTGAGATAGCAATGTGGCAGAACCAGTATGAATCTGTTGGCATAGGTGGCTCTCTTTGAAATTTCCCCATGTGATGTATGCTGTTCTGCATCCTGTTGTGTGGCTGCTGTACAGACTCCTGCTTCATTTAGGTGGGGATTATATTAGCCCTAACAGAGGCATTTTCCCACTTTAGTATCCAATGATACAAGCTAGTTGGACACCTAACTGGATTATTTACTTCTTTCATTCTAAAATACTAAATTAAATATGTGTATTTAACATGTATTTGCTTGTACATGTATATAATAATGTTTTCAACAATTTCAGTCTATTATTAGCTGTGAGGTGACCTGGGCACAGCATAGAGTATATCTTTCACCAAATTCCATCTCTATTTTTGCTTTGAATTCACAGGGGCTACTTGCCAGTTCTGGAAGAATCTTGTTTCTAACAAATATGACTAACAGTCAGAGGTGGTCTTTTCCCAGTTCTCCAAAAATTGAGTTTTATATTTTTTATATTAATATGAGTCAGCATATTTTGTAAATAGTTATATGAATTAAAAATGGACCAGAGGTAAAGATTTGGCTAGTCTAGCAATACAGCAAGCCTTTTTATGTGTCCTGTGAAGGTTCTTTTACTTCCCACTCTGAGTGGCTTCTAAGACCACGTTTTCTTTTTCAGACCAACTCTTCAATTTACCCAACTTTTTTCAAATCACTTGTAAATCACTTTTTCCATTTGAATGCTTTCCAAGTGAATAAAGCAGAACCAAACATCAAGAATAATGCTTTTTGACATACTTTTTATTTCCTTGTCTATGTGTTCATGAATGGTAGATCCTGTTTGGCAACCTGACTGTTCTGTGACAAAGTGACCCGCTTAGTGGTTGAAGGTAAGGCTGTCAGTGTGGTCTACCTGGACTTCAGTGAAGCCTTTGACACTGTCACCCACAACATCCTTGTGGAGAAGTTGGCTTCCCATGGTTTGGATGGGCGTATGCTCCACTGGGTGAAACACTGTCTGGATGGCTGGGCCCAAAGAGTTGTGGTCAATGGACTTAAATCCAGTTGGCAGCCGGTCATGAGCAGTGTTCCCCAGGGCTTGGTACTGGGGCCATTTCTATTTAACATCTTTATTAATAATCTTGATGAGGGGATTGAGTGCACGCTCACTAAGTTTGCAGATAGCATCACGTTGGGAGGGAATGTTGATCTGCTGGAGAGCAGAAAGGCACTACAGAGGGACCTGGATAGACTGGCTCAATGGGCCAAGGCAAACTTGGCCAAATGTCAGATCATGTATTTTGGTCACAACAACCCCAGGCAACTGTACAGGCTTGGGGAGGAGTGGCTGGAAGGCTGCCTGATGGAAAGGGATCTTGGTGTACTGATGGACAGCCGGCTGAATACGGGCCAGCAGTGTGCCCAGGTGGCCAAGAAGGCCGATGGCATCCTGGCTTGTATCACCTGGTGAGCAGGACTAGGGAAGTCATCCTGCCCCTGTACTCGGCATTGGTGAGGCCTCGCCTTGAGTACTGTGTTCAGTTTGGGGCACCTCAGTACAGAAGGGACATTGAGGTGCTGGAGCAGGTCCAGAGAAGGGCAACAAGACATGTGAACAGCTTGGAGAATATGCCCTATGAGGAGCAACTGAAGGAACTGGGGATGTTTAGTCTGGGGATGAGGAGGCTGAGGGGAGACCTTATTGCTCTCTTCCTATATCTGAAAGGTGCTTACATTGTGGCTGGGGTTGGTCTCTTCTCACTTGTGACAGGTGACAAGATGAGGGGAAATGGCCTCAGGTTGCACCAGGGGAGGTTTAGGTTGAGTATCAGGAAGAACTTCTTTACAGAAAGGGTTGTTGAGCGCTGGAATAGGCTCCCCAGGGAGGTGGTTGAGTCACCATTCCTGGACGTGTTTAAAAACCATTTGGATGTGCTGTTCAGGGACATGATTTAGCAGTGGGTAGTTAGAATTAGGGTAATTTGGTTAGGTTGTCGTTGGACTTGATGATCTTTAAGGTCTTTTCCAACCTGAGCAATTCTGTGATTCTGTGTGGTTACTTACTAGAGTGGAGATAATGGAGGAATATGCCATGGGTGTGCTAGTACATCCAAACAGACTACAAACATTATGTAGCTGTGTAGGAAGCAAGTAAAATGTAAATTTTTGTAGACATCTGTGTGGCATCACCTTGATATTAGTTTCTGCTCTGCCTCTTTCTGTCAGAGGACTGAATTGGATCTCAAAGGAAAACTTTTTTTTTTTTTTTTTGTTTCTTTCCAGAAATGGCAGTTTTCCTGTGGAAAAACTTATTTCAGACTACAAAGGGAAGGATGCTGCAGCAGAGAAGGGCATTGCTGTATAATGATGCTCATGACTATGATGAAGAATTGATAAAGAAGAAACTTCAGCAGTTTGCTGGTGGATCCATCAACCTTTCCAAGGAGCACAGTGGCATTGGAATACTTACCTTGAACAACTCCCGGCTAATGAATGCCTTCACAGGTATTAATTGATGAGGATGCTGGTGGTTGCTTTCTTTTCCCCTTCCCTTTGCAAAAACAAAGCGAAAAGCTGTGTCTTACCATTCATCAGTTAAAAGAAGAAATGTTTGATTTTTAACCAGAGGCGTAGTAAATGTCCACTGTTCTGCCCTGTACATCATAAATATAAGAAGTTTGCAATGATACAAGAAGTGTCTGACAGAACCTACCTCTCTTTTTTTCAGTGGAGATGATTCTGCTGCTCTGCTCTTTCTTATTTCTCATTTCATTTTGCCTCTAGCGCTTCGGAAACATAAGGTATTTTTACAGAGAAGGGAAGATATGATGTAGATGTATTTGTAGATGATGTAGAAAGGACAAGTTTGTATTGTTTTTTACCTAAAATCTTATCTCTAATTTAGGCTTCTGCAGTTAGGTCTTTGTCTTGTATCTAAAATACCAAGAACTGTTAATGAAAGATCAGATGAGTTGCAGATTCTCAGCTGCCGAAGATGGGGAGACTTCTTAAGCATGTGTTTTTACACTAGATAATACTTAGCTATCAAAACTATTGGTCATCTTGTTAATTGTTTTTTTTTTTCTTCTCTATTTTCTTGCCCAGTTCTCTCTGTTTCTTTGCTGTCAGCAAATAAGTTTGCAACCCACTAGCAAAGCACAGAGCTGTTTACATGGTGAATGTCAATCTACTCCTTCCAGTGATGATTGTTAGCTGAAAGGAATAAAGCCTGACAAAACAGCAGAATCTGTGGTAATTCACCTAGATATCTCTGCAGTTTCTCTTTTGTTTCTTCTTAAAAGCTCTTCTATAAAATCATTGTCTAACTTGAGAAGATGTAGCTAAAAGAACTAGTACAGAGATTGTCCTTTTGAATAACTCCCTGTCAGCATGCATGTTATTATACAATCACAATTACTCTGTTTGCTGTTTTTCTACGGGCTTTTTTTTTTTTTTTTTTCTTATTTTAGACTTAAAATAGATCTGTGCAAGGTACAGATTGTGGGCTGTGTGTTCATAGCTTACTTGTTGTGGTAGTTGAAAGGGGCATGAGAAATAAGTGGAAATAGAAAGAGAAAAGACAGAAAAATCCCAGTCTGCTGTGGAGATCAGGTGTGATATAAGACAGGTTGCTTAGACTAAACTTAACCCAAAACTGTGTTCTTTGTTTTCTGCTTGTTTGACGTGAGAGTCTCGGAACTGATTTGTAGAAGTGTTAAGCAGTCACAGCTTCTGTTTAGGCCACTGGTAGCTATGTCTTGACTATACTGAGTGCTATATAATGTTAGTGTTCTAAAATCACATCACACATCTCAAATCAGACAGCCAAAGTTAGCTGATATTTTGTTGCTCAGTTAGTGTTCTGTAATGTAATCTCTCTTCATATGATTATTTTGAAAATAAATTATTAGTATACACCAACAGCTTATATGTTCTAGTAGTGAACAAGAAGCTATAAAAACACAGGAGGAAATAAATAGTTGTGCTTTTGTTGTGAACCCAGGTTAGAAAATGAGCCTGGGACCAGGCAATACTGTTTTATTGTAGTATATAGAACCTTGTAGAGAGCAGTACTTTATTTTGTAAGGTAATAGCCATGGAAATTTGCTCTGGGAAATCTTATTTTGGGAAACCTTAAATTGCCCCAACAAGACCTGGCTGTCTTCATTTGCCAGAGCCCGAGAAGTACACTACCTAAGTAAAATACTGTTGATACTATATCTCAGAGCTTCTTTAAAGTGACAGATGTGAATTTATAATACATGTATGCTTCCTTTAGAAAGATGCAAAACATCATTAAACTGTGGAGAGAAATCCTATTTGCCAGGCATTTATTTTACACAGAGCTTTTTATCTCAAAGGAGAATTATATTTATTCTAAGCTTGAGCAACACATCAAACTGAAAATAGAACAAAATTACTGGCAAATTGCTAATGGGCGGTGTGGAGGTTGTTATGCCTTTTTTCTCTTCTTAATTGGAATCTGATAGCTACCTGTTTGAAATGGTTTCTTTGGAAACAAGCGTTAATAATGTCAGTTCAAGCCTAGTGGAACCAATTTCAGCAGACCAACTTCTTTCTGAACTGAAGTTGAACTTTATTTAAGAAAGAAGGAAGCTAGCCTCCATGAACTAGATAATAAGTCAATTCTAGAAAATAAATTCAAAGTATTTATTGTTAGATTATAATTAAAATGCAAACAAGTGATTTATTCCAAGTAGATTTAGTGCTATGAGGAGGATGAACTTACTAGTATCACATAATGAAGGACTAAGACGGGCAGAATGAGTATTTTCCTTGGTATTGTGTCTTCGCCATTGAATCAGATAAACTGGGCAGTGTCTGTCAGTGAAATAATAGAAACAGTAGTAGTTGTCAGTGTACATAGTAATGGAAGAGGTCATTTCCCTGGAGGGGAAGCAGTTGCTGACCTTCTTCTCCAGTCTCTCCTGCTGTTGCACGCAACTGCCTGATACAGTTCTTTTCTTGTATATTCAATTTTTCAGTGTTAACTGAAAAACTAGATGTTTGACTCATAATACTCTGTGGAAAGACTCAGTAGCTTACTGCTCTGATTATTAAGAGCACCACAAACAATGATTGAGCTGTATCTTGACTTTGGCAAAGATTTGATGTCAGTCAAAATAAATTTATTATAAGAAAACTTGAGTTATGTGCAAAAAAATAAATCTAGGGGGTTGATACACACCTATTTAAAGAATATTTAATGACCACTTAATTCTTGACTTCCTCAGGAATGTTTTCAAAAAGTAGCAAGACTAAGGTGGAGGTCCTTTACACTTGACCTGGTGCTGATGTGCTTCCTTTGTAAGGAGCTGCATGGAAAACGAGCAGGAAGAAAGAATCTTCCACATCAGGATGGATGCTATCAGGTCATCTTAGGACAAGAAAAGATCAGTACATGCAGACGTTGGGTCAAAAAACCCGAGAGTTGTAGAAGAAAAGGAAAGATTACTTGAGATATTAATCCTTATATTAGTATTAATGCTTATATGTGAAAAAGATAGTCCTGTCCACTTACATCTTTGTCTAAGGAGAGTGGTGCTCCGAGTATCATCAGCCTGTATGTACGTAGTCTGTTTTTTGAAATTAATTTCTGTAAATATTTTTGCCTTAAGAGTGTATGAGAGTCATACATGTTCAAAGAGAAAGATCTCGTAGTTAACATCCTGTAAATTCAGTTGGTATGGAGGATAGGAAATGGGGTTATGGTGTTAAACTGAAAGAGGGTGATTTAGATTTAACATTAGGAAGAAGTTTTCTAATATGAGGGTGGTGAAGCTCTGTAGCAGGTTGCCCAGAGAAGCTGTGGAGCCCCATCCATGGAGGTGTTCAAGGCCAGGTTGGATGGGGCCCTGAGCAGCCTGATCTGATGGGTGGCAGCCCTGCCCATGGCAGGGGGCATTAAGGTACCTTCCAACTGAACGATTCTGTGTTTTTGTGATTCTGAGATGCTGCTGTCTAGGACTAGCTCTAGAAACAAGAAATCCATGTCAGGAAGGATTGTGGCCTGTAGATGAAAACCCTTTTGGGTTATAGATGGGAAAGCTGGTGAGGGAGTAATAATGTAATTAGCTGTGTGATAGAGATTGGGAAAGTTGTCCTCACTAGTTGGTCAGTTAGCAACAATTGAACAGGTTTTAATCATATGTTAATGTGAAGTAGATTAAAAACAGAGATCTGTAACTGGAAGAGAGAGTTTTCTTGCTGAAGAATGAATTCTTTTGGATGTCAAGTATTAATTCACACTTCAGTGTTGCGCAGGAGAAGATGAAAAGAATCACAGACACAGGCTGTTGCAGTAATTGATCAAATTCTATATATAGTTGATGAAGACTGTAGGTGTGGTCAAAAGTCTTTGGAAGTAGAGACTGCCAATGCAAGTTCAGGCAGTTGCTTTGGGTCGTGCATAAAAACTGAGCATTTTCACTGAACAAACTATACTCTACCCTCAGTAGCTTGTGATGACATCTCTGAATTGTTCTTCAAGCTTCTCAATTCTGCACATTAAATGTGAGATTTAACAAACTGTCTCATAGCACTGATAATCTTCCACCTTTCATCCTTCCACCTTTCATCCTTTTTCTCAGTTTCTTTAGAGTAGAAATTAAGTAATCCAAAGAAGCTTGTTTCCTAACACTGGAGATTAGCTTAGTTATAACAGTCCGTACTGTGAAAAAGTTCTTAAACTAATATATAAGAGTGTTATGTTTAAGCTAGAAGTAAAGAGCTGGTACTATTCAATCCCTACATTTGACGCTTGGGGTATAATTTCCAAAGAGACAGGTACCATAGAAGGAATAAAAGAATTTTCAGAAAGATCTTTTAAAACTGTTCTTTTAAAAGTCAAATTGTAATTTGCTTCTAGTTTCAAATCTTATTTTTATTATTTTTTGGATGGATGCTTGTCATTGACCTTCAACATCGTTTCTTCCTCAGCCTTTTTTTTTTATATATTTTTAAAAATATTTTCTACTGAATATGTATAATGAAATGGCAGCGGTGCTAAAATGAAGAGCTGATCCGAATAGACATACATAAGTTTAGATGTCCTGAATTCATGCAATTACAAACAAAAATAAATCGAGTACAGTTTGTGTTTGCCTCCTTGCACTTCTTTGTTTTGCTTTGATGAGTGTAATGCAAATTGCAGAATACTCTTCAGAATTCCAAGTGCATCACTGAATAAAACAGTGCTTGTTTGAGGGGAGACAGGAATTTAAGATGATGCTTCCCGTTGTGTTTTGAAGTCTTTCTTGCATTAATGTTAACTTGGTGTAGATACTGAAAAATGTAATGTGAAATGTGCTGGTCATAATCATTTTGTTTTAAAAGTGTTTATTTTCCCCTCTTGTAACAGGCACTATGATGTTGGAACTCCAGGAGAGAGTAACTGAACTGGAAAACTGGAAGGATGGCAAAGGCCTTATTATCTGTGGTGCAGGAAACACATTTTGTTCAGGATCTGATTTGAATGCTGTCAAAGCAATATCCAATTCCCAGGCAAGTAGTGGTAGAAAGACCTTGGAGAAAAATGAGCTTTCTAGTTTTCTGAGATCCCTTTCTAACGGAGGTGTTTCACTGTGGTTATGCTGCAATAGTAAATGCATGTCACAGGATGGAGCTTTTCATGTTTGGAAGAAATGCTGGCAGCCCCTTTAATCCACAACTTAAGTATTACGGTAATAGATTCATAACCCTGAATTTCTGTATTAACATCTTTTTAGCCTTTTCTTTAAAAAAAAAAAAAAGTCTGTTCAGTTTCTCAGAGCATTACATGGTGAACTGACACATAAAAAAGTGTCCCTTAGTAGTTTCACCTTCAAAAGCAGGGAGTAGTAGTCATTTCTCATATATTCTCAGGCCAAAAACAAATTTAAGTAGCATGGCTGCTATTACAAGAACATTTCAATTTTGTCAGCAGAGTGTCTGGGCCTGGGTAAAAAGGAAGTGGAGATGCAGTTCTTGTCCAATTGAGCCTTAGCATTAATTGTGTCCAGTTAGAGGAGTTGTGAATAAGTCAGGGCTTGAAGAGGTAAGGGCTGGATGGCAGGTTTTCACTCATGCCTCCTTATCTTGACAACTTTTATGTGTGCTGTTGTTTATTTTAAGGGTTCATATCTGGTTATTGTCGATGTTTGACTTCATCAGCAGCAAGGGAAGTGGGCCTTTCTGTGATACTCTCACATCCTGATTTGAAATTGTGGTAACTGATAGGATGGGGCTTTTCTATGCCCATTTCCAGTTACAGGATCTGATCATACAAATTAGTTTTTATTGAACAGTTTAGTAAAAAAAACAATTTACCTAGTATTTTTCTTTAGAAATTGCTTCTATTGATGAAATTAAGCATCATAAAAAAGCCCTGTCTGAAGTATTTTTGGCCTGGTAGCATAAGTAGGGTGGTCCAGCTTTCAGAAGGTGCAGTAGGCTTTGTTTCACCTGCAGAACACCCTGAGATGTGTAATTTTTGGGGGCACCCTCCTTGTAAATACGTTTTTTTGAGGAATTTTCATTTTCTATGTTTATTAGCACTGGTCATTTTTTAAATAGAAGTATATTGGTGATTTTTTTATTGTTATTATTGATCTTTTTTAATCTGAGTTTTTCATTTTTTTATAGCATTGTAGAAACAGAAAAGGAGGGA
Source organism: Alectoris magna (assembly GCA_030625065.1). NCBI lineage: Eukaryota > Metazoa > Chordata > Aves > Galliformes > Phasianidae > Alectoris > Alectoris magna. Next base: position 60,527,017 of record CM060562.1, read on the forward strand.
AAACCAAGCATGGGCTTTTTTTTAATCCATATCTGCAGTCTAAGCTTTCTTTCGGGCTTTTACGTTGAGTAATTCTCAGCGATTCTGCTTTCATCCTCTCTTTGATGTTTAATATTCTGTCTGTATGTTTATATAAGTTACTTGGAGCCTTTGCGATGGGAGATAGGTCTCATGTAAAGATTAGGAGCCTTAGCGGAGACGCCAATGTTGGGTATTACTTATAACTGCTGAAAACTTTCTCTGAGAATGTAGATCTCTCCCTAGGACTTAAATAAAAATGCAAGTCATCAGAAATAATCTAAGAATAGTTAAACCTGATTGCTTTATGTTTCTTTTGGAGAGTTCAAATTATTTAGTCTGAAGTGAGAGTTCCTTCACAGTAGCCCACTCCTAAACCATCTGTTCGTATTGAAGTCTTTAATAAATTTTAATAGAATAGGGAATAGCATTTGCTGTTCTTTAGTCTTGCTGAACTCCGCTTTCTAACTTGCTTTGGATCAGAGAGTTTTGTTTGGTTTCAGGTTAAAAGATTAAATTTTCTATCCACAAGTGTCCCTAATATGTGTTTTGTGGGTGTTTTTTTTTTTTTTTGTTTGTTTGTTTGTTTTCTTCTGTTTTGTGAGGCTGCTTCAGCCCATAACTTTTAGCAATGACAGGTGATGCACTTGAGCAAGAGCAATCCCAGACATGTACACAGACTGAGAAAAGAACTCCTTGAGAGCAGCCCTGTCAAGAAGGGATTAGGGGTCCTGGTAGAAGAAAAACTTAATGTGTGCTTGCAGCCCAGAAGGCCAGCAGTATTCTGAGCAGCATCAAAAGTGGGGAGGCCATCAGGGGGAGGAAGGGGATTGTCCCTCTCTACTCTGCCCTTGTGAGGTCCCATCTGGAGTACTGCGTCCAGGCCTGGGGCCCCCAGCACAAGAAAGATGTGGAGCTTTTGGAGAGGGTGCAGAGAAGGGCTGTGAGGATGACTGAAGAGCTGGAGCACCTCTCCTATAGAGGCAGACAGAGGGAGCTGGCCTCGTTCAGTCTGGAGAAGAGAAGACTGCGAGGAAATTTCCTTGTGGCTTTCTAGTATTTAAAAGGAGATTATAAACAGGAGGGAAGTGAAGTTTTTATATAGGTAGATAGTAATAGGGCAAGGGGGAATGGTTTTAAACTAAAGGAAGAGGGACTTAGATTAGATGACAGGGGAAGTTTTTCACAGTAACCTTATTTTTTTTTTTTAAGAAAGACTTTCAAATTATGTTGGTTGAGACTCAAGCTAGCTGATTTTTTTTGTTTGTTTGTTTTCAGAGAGTTTTCTGTTTAGACATTTTTCCATATGATACACGGTAATCTGTCTACTAGTTGATTACAGGAAGACCTTTATTTTTCTCAGCTCAGTCATAACTACATTCATTAAGCTGGCCGGTTCTGGCATTAATCTTTCTTTATATACATCTCGAATTTTGGTGTTAACTGAAGTGTCCATCTTGAATGCAAGAACTCAGCTGCAATGAATTGAAACTGCCTTTGTCCTCAGAGCTTTTGCAGCTGCATCCTTGTGGCTATAGCATGGAAACTGTTCAAGTATGTGTTTGAGAACTGATACCCTGAATAATTGTGAGTTTTGAACTTCGTGGTGAGAAATGTTAAGGCAGCTATCATGGAAGATTGTATTATTCTTTAATTTGGTGTGGAAATATTGCCACTGATCTTAGTGGATGTAGAAGATGGCTGCAGTGAATAACAAAAGCCTCTGTAAACCAACAGACTGAATTTTTCAAGCAGGCCTTTAATGTAGCGAAGCTGAATGAGCTGATTCCTGTGAAGCCACTATCATGGCAGTTTCTGTCTGCTAGAGATCTGTCCCTAAAAATATAACGCTGTTTGGCTTTGGGCAGAGTAGGTCTTGGGAATATATTAATAATCAATAAATAAAAAATAAATTGGCTGAAATTGACTTATTTTGCAAGGGCCTATTCCAAGAGATAAGAAAGATCTTCTACGTCTTTTCTTTCCGTGAGGTATGGGTCAGAGTTCTTAATTAAGGCACATTCTTGACAGCTGCTGTCAGTACAGTGTTGTTTGTTCTTTTCCCTCCTGCCATCTTTTGAAAGACAAGCTGATACTGTTACATGTTTTTTGTAAAATCTGGATTAAATGGTACGTGTGCATCTCAGTTAACATATATATAACCATGGTCATACTGCATCACTTGGCTTAGTCATGTGTATGCCTGGTCAACACTGTATGCCTGGAAAAGGGTGTATAGAACAGGGAAGGCAGGTAGATAATGATTTTGATTCAGTATATTTTCTTAGCATCCAGCAATTTATGACTTAACGATGGAGCTGGAAGTGTCACCTTTGTTCTATCTAGTTGTTCTTGCATGTAGTCTTCTCGAGGCCACAGTGTTGCATCCTGCTGCAAACCGTCACACAGTTTAACTGTATGTTGTAGGATGATATACTTGTAAATCTGGCAGAAACCTGCCTTATTTAAAGCTCCATGCTTCTTGTACTGGAAGAGAAAGAAACAGTTCTCTAAGTCACTATTGTTTGCAAGCTGATGTTTAAAAAAAGAATAAAAAAACAAAAATAAAACACAAGGAAGAGGGAATTAATGATCTTCTTTCTTTCTTTTTTCCCCCTCTGTTTAGCTGAAATGTTTTTGATCCAAACAATAAAAAAAAATTAGTTGGTAAATTTTATCTGGTCTATAGTTTTGTGAATTTGAAACAGTGTAAAATTTGCAACCATCCATGGTCCTGTAATAGAGGTCTAAAGCTCTTTATGGATGCTTGCCTGGGAGAAGTGAGAAGAGGGAAGTCTGTAAAATTTCACGTCACAGAAACTTGCAATTGTTTTAATAGTGTCTTAATTGTAATTGAAATTCTAATAAATGATTGTGAGTTTTGTATGTTTTTGACTCAATCAATACTAGGCTTTCTTCTGGTGCTTAGTGGGTTTGGGCTGGAATTTGAGCAAGATTAACCAAATTTAAACTCTGTTAGGATGAATATAATGGATACTCTGTTTAATTGTGTCACATTAGAATTACTTATCATTTTTAAATTTTCTGTTCTTTGTAGGATGGGATGCATATGTGCATGTTTATGCAAAATACCTTAACCAGACTCATGAGGTAATATATTTTCTTTACCCTTCTTTTTAAGTAATTATAATGATTGAAATTTGTTTCGGCTAACTCTTTAATGAAGTGTTTAAGCATGTAATTTTGAATCCCAGAGCTTGTGTTTGCATGTGTTATTCAGGTATCTGTGGATTTAAATTAAACCTTGACAGTTTCTATTGTTGGACTTTCCAGAGTTTGGAACAGGGGAAAAAGAAAAATAAGCACCCCGTAAGTTTGTATGTGGAGGGGCCAGGAGGTAACTAGAGTTAAGGAAATCAAAGTCTTGGAAGTATCTGAAGCAACTCCTGTAACTCACTAGAAATCAGTTGTTCTTAACTAACAAGCAAGGCCAGCTTATACAGCCTACGCAGGTAACATTCATCTAATGTATTTATTTAACCTTCCCACTTCATAAGAAGAACGTATTCAGTTCTACCATCTGGTACTTCTGTTGTTTTTGTTTTTTTATTTCCTTTAGATTTAGCTGCTTTTAAGAAATCACATTTCTATTGCATGCATGTGTGGTAGGTTCAGGGTTTTTTTTTTTGTCTTTTCAGGGCCCTGGAAAGATAATTATTTTTTGTTTTCAAGTAGTATATACAAGAAAATGGTATGAGCTAACTTTATTCTGTAAAACTGCTTTGGAGACTGGTGACTTGTTAATACTAATACTGTGTTGTAAGGAATCCTCAGGATCAGAATTAGCATCCATTTGTATAAGTTGGCCTCGGTATAATCAAGATTGATGTGGCAAAGTAAAGAAGAAGGTGATGTATGAAGATTAAGACCTCACCTCAAGGACCTTGACTTAGAGTATATTGCACTGTATTCCATTTGTGGTTCAGGTGGAGCACTAAATTGCTGTCTGGCCAGATCTATTTTACAGGGGGTCAGAGAGAGCTGAGGCAAACTGTGCTCCTGAAGGAAGTGCCTCAAACAGATGAGATGACTGTGGATGTAGAATACTTGGACCGTATCTTCTGGTTCCCCATAGACTATAGGAATAATGAGATTTCTTTCTTCCAGTGGGTTTCCCTGTGTGATTTATTGTGTAAAGTCTACTGCAATAAGTGGACTTCGGCTGTAAGAAATTGTTGGTGCTTCTGTTAAAGTAGAAATAAAACCAAATACACAATTGTGGTTGGGAAGGCTGACTTCTGAATGTATATTCAACACTGTACATGAGTTAAATATTCCTTCTTAGGAAAAATGAAACAGCTTTACCAGCATGAAAAGTCTAGGTCTGACTAGTTATCTTCCTTTCTTAGGTTACTTAGCTTATGCTAAGTCAGTCAGTCACTGTTTATTCGTATTAACTTCACAAGTAGAGAATAGGAACAGTTTTTCCCTATGTACTTTTCCTTCCCTCTGTCCTTTAAATTACCTTGAATGTGATTAAATACAGCATCATCAAAGGTAGCAGATTGTTGCTATCCTCAAAGGACAGTTTTGTCCTCCAAAAAATTTTGTTGGTTGAGATGGTAGCAGTGCTGTTTGAAGAAGCTGCTGAGGTTGTTACGCTGAATCTCATTATTTTTAGATAACCCAGCTGCGCAGTCCTTATCTATTGCTCTATGTGCTATCCTGACTTAGAGTTTAGTCTTGTGTCACTCTCCTTCTTGCAGATAATCCGTAGCATATATTTTTCCATAATGTAATACATGATCTGCTTTGCTGTGATTCTGTTAGCTATTTCTGTCTTGCTGCTTCATGGGATCCTGTATTAATTGTGGAATAATTGTTTCAGTGTAAGAGGAATTGGTATTGTGCTGATTATCTGCAAAGATGTAGTTATTTGAATAAGATGGAGCAGTGTGTTTTTCTGAGCTTTTACTACAGTTTGTCTGAATTCTTATCATTTCTAGAATTTAACCCATGAATTTTGCTCACAAAACTCTCTTGCTTAGGTTGCCATTGATAAGCATTGCACTAGTCCAAGGAAAAGCACTTGGAGGAGGAGCAGAACTTACCACAGCATGTGATTTCAGGTAAGAGTAATAGTTTGAGAAGTCACCACATTGCTTTGATGATTTAATGACTGCACCTATGAAATGTAGGAAGGATTAGGTACTGCTTTTACTTGGAGTCATGTCTGTGGATTCCAAGGCGTTAGGAATTAGGTCAGTAAACATCAGAAAACTCCATCTTTTCCTGTGATAGTATGAAGGAAAGGTGTTTTACTGCTGAGTTACACAGTTAGAATCAGTGTGTTAAACAAGAGCAGTGAGGAGCTTTGGGAACTATTACTGAACTATCACTCTCACTGCAGCCTCTTTATTGCAGTATTATAAATACTTGGTAAAAGGTGTCTTGTTTGACAGCTGTAGTGTTAGCTGGAATGCACCTCAGAGTCGTTTGCAAGTCCACTGACAGAAAGTGGATTATGTTATCCCTAAAGAGGAGTTTAAGTAATATGAGCATAATGAAATGGAATCTTTTGGCTTTCTAAAGTATATATTCTACTCTTACTCCAGCTATGTTGTTTGGCATACTGTATAATTATAATCATTGTCAAGTAGCTCTTATTTGCATAAGTGAGCAGCTGCAGTTCCTCTGATGTGCTGCCATAATTTTCGCAATAACTACAGTTGTTGATCAATTTTCCATTGCTTTCTAACACACTCATCCAGTGCAACTAAACAATAGCAGTTCAGAAACAGCAAATGGGACTTAATTAATCGCAGAAACAAGCTAGAGAAACATACTGTGTGCTGTTATTGCTCCTGAATTTGAGGATTTCAGTGCTTGGCAACAAAATCCCAGTTCTTTTGAGGACTGTGCGCAGATATTAGTGGAACAGAAATTGTCTTGAATCAAGAGGTGCCAAAATAGGAACCTGAGAGCAAATCAGAGAAGTTTGTTTTTTATCTTGAATAAACTGATCAGAGAGAATGAGTAAGTTGTGGCTGCTTTTGATTCTCAGTTTTCAACTCAACTTTTTTTCACAGTTAAGCTACCAAAATGCTTGGTCCTGGCCTGAAAAACTTTATCTATACCAGTTTGTTCTGCATTAATTATGTTGATGTTGTTGAAGTGATTTCATTTGAATGAAGGTGGTTTATATACCTTCTTGGAAATGTGATCTGGTGGCATGATATGATCTGTACTGAAGTAGAAATGTGGACAAATTCAATTTTTAAAATAGCTGATGTGGTTTGAGATATTACTGGTGTTAATAGACTGTTCTTCCAGTGGCAGTTCTTGTGGTTGTCTCTTATTCTATTTTCCACCAGCTCGTTTAAAATTGGATTAGAGAGGTCTTGCATGAACTTTGGTACATTTATTTCTGACATAGGAGTAATGATGAGAAGATAAAGCATCTTAGGTTATTCCACCTTCCGTCTGGAAGAGGATGTTTTCTCAAGACATCTTCAGTCTTAGCTTACTTATGGACTGTTGCAGTATGTCTTTCTGTAAGAAGCAAGGTGTTTTTAAGATCATAAACACACAATTTGTTTTTTAAATCGTTCTCTAGACGAGTGTAAGGTAATTAAAATCCTTTCAGACTTCTTTTTCTGATATGAAAATGAAGAAGATGAAGCTTCTGTCACTATAATTATCTCACTTGCGTATTTCTGTAAATTAGAGCAATGTAAAACCATGCAAACTTGTTTGGGCAGGAGAGCTTTTTAGTAGTTTCAGGAAATCTTGACTTTTTTCAGTGTGCCACTGCTGAATATTTTCTCTTCTGAATCTGTGAAGGCAGCTGGGGGGATTCTGCTGCCAAGCAGTGTATGTTGCAGTTCTGCTCAGCACTGCAGCCATTTCAGTGAAGTACACAAATGACTGATGTTGAAGCTTTCACCTGATTCAGTGATGCAATTTTGCAAAAAAGTACAATGAATTCTGTGTGGAAACCCGAAGTATGTCATATATTTACACAATGCGTGGAGTTAAGGAGCACGGAGTTTGCAGATTGGTTAAGGAATTTGAGCAAGACTTGATTACAGTGGGTTGCTGGGCAGTAGACTAGTAATTAGGTATGGGGCAGAAAGTTTGATAATGAATCTGTCTGTACAATTAGCAGAACATGGTAATCTCTGAGCATATTAGTATCAGTAAGCTAACAGCCAATAGCCAGAAAAGCTAATTTTGCATTTTGAGCTGTCCTAGTTTCTATTTCACACTGGTGCCTTTGAGAAATCTCTCTGGGGCAATCTGTGTAGTTCCTTTTGATCCTTGTACAGCTGTAAAAATCCAGCTGTACCTCTCTTGGTGAACGGACTGAGTGTGTTTGAAAAATACACTTCCCTGACACTGCCCTTTTTTCTCCTCTAATGCTGATATAATCAGGATAGAGACATTACAGTTCCATGTGAGTCCTATGTAAAAAGGAATATCTCCAAGCGGAGAGCAAGAGTGAAAAGATGAAAAGCTGCCCACATCTTGTACCATTAATGTCAAAATGGTTCATCTATAGAAGCGGAAGTGTAATTGCCTTTTTTTTTTTTTTTTTAAGAAAATAAGTTCATTAACTGTAATTTCTTGAGGTGGAACTGATTGAATCACAGTTGAATCACAAGGGGCCAATTTCACTGTTCTTGTTTGTCCTTAGCGGTATTTTACCTCATAAGAGGCACCAATGATTGAAAGAGGCATTTGCTTTCCAGGCAGTCTCTTGCTGCCTTTAGGAATGGCAGAATCAAGCATTTAACAAGGAGAGTAGCTTATACTGGTAGTAATGCGCTGATACCATATTGGCCTTGCTGCATTTTATTCAGATGTTTTCTGTATTTTTGTGAAACGTGTAAGCGTGCTTCTTAATATTTTAAGGTGATAGGTGTATTCCATTAAACACATAAGAAATGCACTGAAATACACTATTATTGAATAGCTTCCATTGTGTTCTTGTAATGATTAGTTTATGTACTTTTACAAGCGTACGTTAAATGTAATTTATATGAAATGACAGGAGCAGAGGAGTACAGACATTATAGAAATGTAGGCCCACTCTGACTGACTTCTCAGTTGTAGGCACTCATCCTTTTATCAGTTTACAGTTCATTTGTTGCTCCTTTTTAAAACAAGAAAAAAAAAATCAAAAGAAAAAAGAGCACCTCAGTACTGGAGAGAGCATGATATGAATGGTACAGTGTTGCAGGAGGGAATTCACACATTTGTGAGTTCATGTGAAATCCAGGCTGACTTTGCTACACGTGACTCCATAAATAACATTGCTGCACATTGTCAGGAACAGAATCCGTAGCTAAATTTAAGAATGTGTTCTCACAACTTTAGGTGCTTACTGTATGCCACCGACCATTTGTTGAGCTGTGTTAAAGTTCCCTCTCACGTTTATGTGTGTGTGTGCATGTATCCACACATAAAATGCCCTTCAAATCAGTTGGCAATTTTGGAATTTCATTGCCGTCATGCACCACTTCACGTTTTTAGAACCCTGGGAGGTTTCTTAGAACAATTTTCTGATGAATTTTCAGAGCAATGGATTATAGAAGCGAGCTATGTGAAACATTTAAAACTAAGAATGCTGTTCTTACTTTTGACCCTGAATGTTTGACATCTCATTAAGTAACCACAGCGCTACTAAAAAGGGACATGGAAACCTATACGTCTATGGATTTGCACTGCTTTTTCTTTATTACCATTTTCAGTTGGATTTTGAATCTCATGTGTTTACAGTCTTCCACACAAAGGATTTTTTTTATGTATAGTTGTCTACAGTTCAAATTGACCACTGATTTTACTGGAAATATAAGTAACAGCAACATAATACGAATTTGAGTTGAAGTTTTCTTTTTGAAGTCATCTTTTTGTAGAGATTTACTTCATCCTTTTTTTTTATTATTTATTTTTTCTTTAGGAGGCCATGCTATCTTATTGTATTATTATTATTGTGAATGAATGAGATTTTTGTTTTCAGCATCTATTTACCTTCAGACCACTAATGCTAGGTAACCTTATGTCCTTGCTGTGTACAGCTAATTCTCTGCCACGCAGGAATAATAGAGATAGCCCAGACAGCGGAAAACAAGATAAGACAGATTTTAGGGAATGCAGGGTTGGATCTGTGCTAACTCCTGTTGAGATACCAGGCTGTCATTCCGCTGTGGGGAAGCATTCTAGGTACAAGAAGAATTAGTTTAGGAAGAGTAGAAATGCAAGGAAATCGTCTCTTATGACTGCATCTGCGAAGTGACTCATCCCCAGTGTAGATAAAACAGCCTTCAGGTATTTGACATTCCACTGCTGATTTTCGCTGCCAAAATAATCTTCTTTTCCTTATTTTTATTTTTTATTTTTTAATATCAGATACCTCCACAAGTTGATTATATTAATATAAAGTCTGAGAGACACTTATGTATTCAAGTCTGCTGACTATGAGGTGGAGTTATACTGAACTATGATTTCAAAAAAACAGCAAGCTGACTGAACAGTTCACCTTGATGTAGGAGGAGAAAATGTCCCTGCTGCTCTTCTCAGCTCACTGCTTACTCATGTGCCAGGCACCACTGGAAATGCCCGTATGAGTCAATTATCAAACCTGAAAGTAATGAAAAGGCTAGATATTTTTTTGTTTCTGGAGTGAGTGATTTGCAAAAAGCTAGAAATGGCTAGAACCAATGTAAAGGTGGAACTAGGCATCTAGGAGAGGATGACAAACAGGAGAGGATGGGAATACAACCTTTTGGCTTTAGGGAGCTGTTAGATTTGCCTCAGTTTTGCCCTGTTACTTCCTGACTTATCTAAAATTGTGTAAAGCAAGAATGCAGATTCTTTGAACCTGAAAGCATGGGTAGATTCAGCTTCTTCCTTCCTGGATTCTATAGTTTGTAAGAAATTAGTTGCTACTGCTTTAACTCATCAGTTACGGTAAGGAATAAATAAGATTTTAAATTCCCGTTTTCCTTAAATCGTTGTGTATTTATGAACCTATGGTTGAATGTACCACCGGTTAGTGATCCGAAACTGTCTGCACTTCCTCATCAATGTAGCTGATTTGTCATACTAAAAAGTTAAAAGTTGGAGAAGCTAGGTTACTGTTGAATTTTAATGTTGACATTGTCTTTCTATTTAAGCCTTTTTGATATGTCCTTGTGACACCATTCCCCCAACACCAAAAAAAATAAGAGATGAGCTCCGAAATCATACAATATCTGGAAGACTTGAAACAGCCACTGTGATCATTAAAAAAAAACAAAAAAAAACCAAAAAAAAACCAAAAAAAATGGCTTCAGTTCATTTGTGTGGTATGCTGACAAAATGGCAACATGTTATAATTTAATCACCAGTGATATCAAATGATCTTGTCGCTGTAGTCAGAAATTGCTGCTTAGGATGTGCAAATTCAGCATCAGTAACACTGCACTCAGAGCGGAATTTCAGCGTGCCTTGTTCCCTTTGATCTTGCAAAGGTTTGTTTTGTGTGATGTCATGACAGTTTTTAAATCCCTCAGTGCTGAGTGTTGCAGAAACGTGGTATATCAGACACATCCCAGAGGGTACTAGAGCGGTTCAGACCTTGCAACTCTTAGGGTCAACGTTAAGCAACTTTGGTACTTTCCAATCAGCTGAGTTTAGTAGAGCAAAAGTGAATTTTGCCTGTTTGACCTTTCCGATGTCAGTCTCTGATTCAGATTTTTGAAAAGCTCCCCTTCCCCTTTTATGTGTCAGCAACAGAGACAAGTAAAGAACATGACCCTGAAATGTTCCTTCTTTAAGAAGCTTTTCTATTTGGTCCAGAAGTACTTTGTTTGGCTTTCTTTGGTTGTGATAAACATGCATGACAGAAATAACAATTTGGGAAACTGAGGTTATTAATATGCTGCAAAAAAAAAGTTACTTATGAATGGCTGTTCTTGGTTTAAAAAAAAAAAAAATCTTGTAAAATATTACTGTGGATCTTTTCTAATGGAAATTTTTTCTCCAGTCTAAAAAGCATATCTAGTGTTAAAAGCCTTTATTCGAATGAATTCCAAACAGCCCTAGTTCCTTTTTCAGAAGAAAAGACTTATGTAACGTTTTGGGTTTCTAGCATGAGTAATTTTTATGTGAGCCTTATTTTGGCTTTCACTCACTTGTGTTTTAGGTTTTGGCAGCCTGTAAGGAGTAGCTGAAACCTGCCTCATGGGCACGGCCAAAGTCCTATGTGAAGATGGAAACTACTCTGAAAATAATTGTGTGATAGTGGAGGTGGCAGTGTAACTGTGGCTGGGACCCACTGAGCTGACACCAGGGCAAGAGAAATAAGACATAAATGGGAATTAGAAGAGAGTCTTAGTGGGAGGGGCATCAGTACTTACTGCAAGACAGCAAAAATACAGTGGAACCCATGGTATATATTATACAGCTATATTATAGCTGCAGGGAGGGAAAAGGGATCCAGGCACCACATATAAATAATGGGCCTTCAGTCCCACACTGTGGTTCTGGTGATTTGTGGTAGATTATCAGAGTTCATACTGCACACTTCAGTGAAGTTGCAGTTCCTGGAATAGCTATCTATTTTGTTTTCTCTCTTCCGAATGCTTTTATAATGTACTGTGAGCCTTGCACACTTTCATAAACCTTTTCAAAGTCTCCTGCTGCTTTCTTGGTCTTCCAAGCTACCTTGAGTGCTCAGGCATGAGAGCAAGGACAACGGACCAGTTCCACGTCTCATATAACTTTTCTACCACATTGAAACCTGTAGCAGGGTGACATGATATCTGCATGTAGCACATGGTGGTAGGCAGCATGACCTGCTGCCCCAGAGCTGAGCGGCCTGGCCAGCCTTCTGCTTGTGCCTCAGCACTTCTGGGGTGTGCAAACCACATGTGAGCCTGGGAAATGGATCGATTCCTTTGAAGTTAGGTCAAATAATTTTCCTTCCTGTCAGATTTTTTTTTAATGACAGGGGAAAAAAGAAAAAACCTCTTTTTTTATTTCCTTTAATACTGCTTTTGGAATTTTAATCAGTCATGCTTTTTTGCATGCCTATTTCTTGCCCTGTGATCTGTCATTTAATTCAATTTTTCATTCCTGTTACAGGAAAAAAAAGTCTCTATAGCTTCCAATATTGAACTTCATTTATACCTTTTAGAACATACATAATTTTTTATAGCATGCTTTTCTCTGTGAAGCCACAGGCAAGAAAGTGTCAGCCTGAGGTAAAAAATAAAAACAGATCTAAAACCCTTAATTCATGGCTACTGGGTGAACCTTCATCCTTAACTGACTTTTGAGAGATTCTGTTTCAGAAGGTGATTAGAAGAGCCACCAGCATTGATTGCAGCAGGTGCTACGATGACCATCACCTGCAGAAGACTTTTGGGTGGCCCTACCTATCTTTCCTCGATGAAGCTGATTCCTTGGGGGGTATTTGCAACAACTTCTTTCCTTGCTTTTTTTTTTTTTTTTTTTCCCCTCTCTTCCATAATCTCTCTCTAATTAACAGTCTTTCTGGCTCTGTTTTATCCTCTCACCTCTGATCAGGGAACTGTTTGAGAAATAAAACTTTTTCCATGCTCTAGTCATTCTTACGCAGTCATGTTCTGGACTGGTTTTGGTCTAGTTTAAATCCTGTTATTCAGTAGACCTTTTTCTAGTAACGGTGTTGTTTTTGTGCTTCTTCCTTTTGAAAATACCAATTTGAAAAGACTAATCTCAGAGTTGGCTCTGTACCTTCTGGAGGCTCACCTTCCACTGAGTACCTCAAAGTTTAGGCAATAGATGGTGGAATTACCCATACCTGAAGTTCTTTATTCTTGAAAACTGTATTCTTCCTAAAATGACTTCTGCCTATTCAGCATTTTCAGCTTCATTGTCTCTGTATTCTATCTCTGCATGAATTTTTTTGTCACCTTTAACTCTTCTTTTGATACTACGCCTTCCTTTTTTTGATCCACAAATCCACTTCTCAGAATTTTATCATATACCAAGTAAATCTCTACATTTAGATGAAAATATGACATTGTAAGGATAGACAGCAGCAGATGCAGTTGCTTCAAACTGAAGAAAGATACTGGTCACGATCCAATGATAAATAAGAAACTGCTTACCCCTTTCTGAGGATCAGGGCTTGCTTAGCACTCCGTAGGAGGCAATCTCCAAGTAGAAATGCTTCCTTTGCAGATGCCAGCCCTTAAATGAAGCTAGGGAGGGGTGGACCCAGGGTCCACTCCTTCTGGTCACGCAGGTGAATAGTTTGCTCATTTGCTCCCAGGGCTGGCTCTGCCCCTTCACCAGGTGCTCAGTCACTGGTTCAGGCCATGACCTAGCAGTTCCCATACAGACATTATTATTTTTTCCACATTTTACTTGACTGTGTTGATGTGAGAAAGCATAATAGGATCATGGTTAAAAACAGTTAAGTTTCCCCATACATGTGCTTTTCACTGTTAAAGTCTGTCAGCTCTGGGAAGTGGACTCAGGTTCCCTAGCCAACCCAGAAGTGTTAGCTCTTGTTCAAGATGATATATCTATAACTAGGAGTCTATTTCTGGGTCCAGGTTTTGACCTTAATTCTTAGAGTTCTGGAAGATGCATTGGAAAAATCTGACTGGAGGGCAGCAACAAAGTTAAAGGCAACGCATGCTGGCAAAATGTGAGATATTTTCTCTGAGGCTACTTTGTGAACATTCAGCAGGGGGAAGTGGATGCACTAAGCGTGTTACAAAATAATTCGGTAACTATAAATAACATTCTGTATAATCTGTAAGGCAGTTTGAAAAGAGCTGTAAGAAAAGTGAGCTCTCTTGCTGGTGAGATTTGTTATGCTGTCCTTAAGCCTACTCCTTTGACACTGAGTTTTAGAAAGTACGTAGAACTCTCTGTACTTGGGAGAGTTTTTTTTATTTTGGTTCTTGAATATGATTTTAATGTATTTAAATCTCAAGTAAAGAAGATGTGTTTGTGATATTTTTTATTTTTTTTAATCCCTGCAAGGATTTGAGAGAGCTGACTGGATCTGCATCTTTCCAATGCATTCCTATCGTGAAGAGTACAGATTAATGTCTGTGAGCAGGAGATGCTCAGGAGATGATTAATATGCACAGTGTCCTCTGACCCTGGTGAGATTTGGGATTGCAGAGCAATGTTGTGCCATTGTACAGGCACGAGGGACGTGGTTTCTCCAAACTCTTCTAAACCATCTTCTCTTTATGTTCTTTATGTTTATACCATTTAGGTATCTGTATATTTATGACAAAAGGATTTTCAGAAAGAGCAAAGATTTGAGGGTTTGTTTTTATGATGTCAGTCTGCATGGACTGTTGTGGTCAATTTCTTTGTTTTATCAGTTTTACAGCATTTTCATTTTGGAAGTCTCTCTTCATGTTATCACTGCTTTGGAGCAGCTATTGCTGTGGTGCTTAATTGTTTTATTTTTTCTCTGTGTTGGGCAGAAACATGAGAGGCTCTCCGTGAGATGGAAGATATGAGAGAGGAGCAGGGGGAATTAAAACTAGTAAGTTGTGCTGGAAGAGCACTGAGCAGTTACGGCTGATCGATACTTACTGCATTGTTAGATTGAAAAATCTGCTAAATATGATTAGCAAGGAGTCATTCATTAGGTTTATAATCAGGGCTTTTTAATCCCTTTAAAGCCTGTCTGATTAAGTGAGATTGAAGGACAGGTGAAATTATGACTAACTATTCTCAGGATGAATCAATTTGTTAGTATTTTCAGAAAACTGAGATGTTTTCTTGATGATAGTGGGTGTAGTAAAATAGCTGAATTTCAGACAAATCTTTAGCTGTTTTATGTAGATAATCCCTTGATGGAGTACCCGGGTAACTATTTGGTGGTGTACTGGTAAAGAGACCCTGCGCTATATAGCTAGAGATGGATTAATTAATCCCAGCTTGCTTTTTGGAGGAGACAGTCTTATTTTAACAGCATCTGTCAGGAAAGCTGAAATAAGGACAGGAAACTGTTCATCATCAGCTTTGCTGACTGCCTAAATTATTTTGGTGTTCTACTGCATATTTCTTCTGCAGAATATTCTTCCTGCAGTATCTCTCTACTTCAGCATGCATTTTTGTTTGCGAAAATAACTGGTTAATTTGACTGTTTTAGTGGGAGTTTCATAGAATTGTGGAATAGTTCAAGTTGGAAAAGGGCTGCAGTCCAACCATTGCTATAATAACCATGGAAAGCTTGTGTGTTAGAATATGGAACAAACCTGAAACTAGGTGTTGGGGTTTTTTCCATTAAAAATGAAACTAATGAAAGTATTCCTAACCTTTCTAATAAGATTTATAGTCCTAAGAATATTTTTGAGAGACTAAATACTTACTCAAGACATGTTGTCACTAATAGAACACAATATTATAATTTAATTGCAATGTATTAAATTTCCAAGTTAGGTCTCCACCGGCATGAACTGAGCCTTCGTTTTAGTTATATCAGGCTTTGTGTGGTTTGGTGAAGATATCAAGGCAGTGGTTCATATTCAAGTCTTATTTTCACAATTATACTCAGAAATTGCTTTTGTTGTTAAAAGATTCTGGAGGAGGTAGGCACGAGATTTATGTCGAACTGCCACAGAACGTTCATATACAAGGCCTTAAGAATTTGACTTTTGTAGTATCTTAACGCCAAGAACATTCTGCAGTTTCTTGTATGCTTAACATCTGTACATGTGTGGTGGGAAGAGCAGGGTTTAGATACCTCAACTGGGAAGGTATGTGGTATTGTTCTGACTGAGATTTGATGTGCTGATGTCAGAGGTTGATTGAGCATGAGATCACTTGCAGGGCCATCCCCCTGCTAAAGAAAATGGGGAGAAGGCAGCTAGTATCCAAACTGCCGTTACGTGCTGCCATGTGAACAATTCAAGGTAGCGTGCAGTGGCAGCAGTGCTTGACTGCTTCTGTGATGGCCTTGCCCAAGCTTCAGGCTGACTGCACTGGTTGTAGGTTTGCTTGGCACTTTTGTGGCTATAGGAAGAGCTTTATTTTGTTGTTGGCTGAAGGCCCCTTTGCACACTTGCATCTCCTCAGGCACAGATGGACTCTGGTTTTCATGCGCCAAGATGGACAGTATGGGAGATTCCACCTACTCAGATCCCTTAGTATGTACTGCACGCTAGAGACCTATGGCAGTGCTTTTTCCTCCTGTGAAAGAAACATACGGTGGCTTTTTTCTTTTAAGGAAAATGCTCTTGTTTCCAAGTGCCCATGTTTTCCTCAGCTAAAGTTTTTCAGCCATCTACTTTAAAGCTATTTTCCTTGCAAGGCCAAAGATGTAGTATGCTGTCTGGAAGATAATACTTGATCTATGTGGTGTGAGGGACCAAGCTGAAGTAAAAGGCTTTTGTTCCTAAATCAGAGCTTTTGTTACACAGATAGAGGAACTGGTAGTTTATTACTCTGATGCTATAAGTTCAATAGACACAATTTTCCTTTATTTTAACTTATTGCTCCACAAAACACCTTAGTTGGCTAAAAACACCCAATCTGTTGCAAATCTTTGGCAGCATTTTGTGCATTAAGAGCAGTGCTCTTTTTTTCTTCTTTTTTTTGGTGGGTTTTGCAAGTATCAGGAGGACAAGGAAAGGGAAGTCAGAGTATGGATATTACATGTGTAACTGTCTGCTGCCTGAGTGACAAACACTGGCTGCAAGGACCTGCTATCAATACTGGGATCTTCTGTGCCACTTGGAATGATGCAGAAGTGTAAGGAAGGTGGAATGAGACTGAGGCACAGTGTGCAGGTGAGATGATGGGGCAGGGATTGTATTTTTGAGTGATGGGAAGCTGCAGCAGAATAAGGGAAAAAGTGGCCAATGGACTTGGGACTTGGAAGCTCACTTGTAGTTCAGTGTGGATTTAAGAGCTAATGCAACTACCGATGGTCCTGTTAGTACTTACCAAGTAAAGGTGCAAAATCCTGAGCTAGTTACTTGTGATCTTTTATCACTTGCAAGCAAGGTCCTCAAATTTTAGTGTCCATGTGGTGAAACAGCTTCTGTTTGCACAATTAATACCATCCACTGGCAATGTAATGTCTGACCTCTAATAAATTCTAGAACGTACACTTCCCAGCAGCATTTATTTTAAAAAGCTGCTTTGGTCACCTGTCAGTTTTGCACAGTTGTTGCATAATTTAACAAGAGTTAATTAAGCTGATGGCATATTGATGAATGTATTAGGAAGAACATAGACATAGGCAAAATTTTACTGAATTGTGTATTAACTTTGTGCTTCTGTTGTTTGGTGGTTAAAACAAACGTTCAGCCCTTGGTTACTTTCTTTCTGTTACCATTTTCCTGTTTTTTTGTTGTTTTTTTTTGTTTGTCTGTTTGTTTTTCTTCTTTAATATGTTTCTGTGCTTAAAATACTTCTGCACGTGGTTTGGATTGTTGTCTGAAAGCTTTTGATGTCAGTACTGCATTCTTGCTGGTTTCACAGAGTACTGAGCATCCTAAGGCCTTTGACTCTCTTTTTAAGAGTCATCACTTTGTAGAAACAATCACCTTATAGGTGTACCAAAATTTATAGATTTATTTCATGGAGTTACCAAAGTGTATGGAAAAAAGTTAGCTAGCACATTCGGTTAGAGAATTTATATGACCCAAAGGCCTGTTATTTGTGTTGACTGGAGGCTTGAGAGGAAGTGGTGGGAGGCCAAAGTATTTGTGGGAGAGATGAAAGTCAGCTCCTGCAGTTCTGGCTGCCTTCTCCAGGACAAATGTAGCTGAGAACCAGGTGCTGCAGCCCTGTGTGATGCTGGCTGCCTCCCTCCTTGATGTGTGTCAGGCCAGATCATAGGATAAGACTGGAAGTAAGGATCTGTGTCCTTGTATGACACTGAGAATCAAGCGGGGTTGGGAACGAAATCCAGGTTGCTGAAAGCACATTTAACGTTTTAGGCATCCTCTTTTCCATCGTGGCATTCAGAATCATAATGGCAGAAACTTAAAATGCATAACGTGGTAGGTATTTATCAGCAGTGCCTTTCCTTTGTCAATGCTGAATTTAATTCAAACCCCAGAAGTTCAGTAGATGAGGAAGTAAGGACCAGCACAGACTGTAAAACAGTCTGATTCTACCCAAGGAGCTGATTATACCTAATGGAACAGTTCAGTAACAGGAGTGCTATAAAAAGCAGATTTGAAAAACTTAGGAAATACATTTCAGTTTGCATTTTCAGCCTGCATTGTGTATGCTCTAGCTTCCAGTAGCTGGAACGTGCATTAGTGCAGGAAGGATCACTCTTAGCTCAAAAGGAGCGCTGCCGTTAAGGAAGCAAGTGTGCCTGCTCAAGGTTGGGACTCATTCGGCTGCCTTGGTAGTGGCAAACACGGTGTTCTTCTCACGTGCATTGTCAGTGATGTGATGTGACAGTCAGTTTGTGGCCACAGCAAGATGTCAGCAAAGGAATCCTATCGAAAGTGGAGGGTTTGTAACATTTAGTGGATCTGAGAATACATTAAGATGCACAGCAGGAGTATTTGCTGCAGCTCATTTGCTTCAGATGACAAACCCAAAATTGGATGTGGCCCCTGGTAGCTGTGCTCTCTTCCTATAGGTGTTGTAGTGTTTGTAACATGGAATTATGATGCTCTTAGAGAAGGTTTATGCTGCTCTTTAGTGCTTATATTACCTTAACTTTTCTTCTGCATTTTGAGATACAGGGATTTCACTGCTCTGCGCTGTTCTGTAGGATGTTTCTCTGCTTCTGAAGTCCTTCAGTTACATTGTATATGAATTATGTTTGATAAAAGTTTTTTTTTCAGCATTGTCATGCAACAAATTTTCATTTTTCTTCGGATGGGGAAGGCATGTGTCCAGGAGCCTCGTTGTATGACCTTCCCCTGGGATGTAGGAGACCCAGATTTTAATTCTCTTGACCTAGAAGACAAATACAGGCATACTAAGTCACATCAGGGACTTATTTTGTATTCATCTCCTGTTGTGTTTCAGACAGGGCCAGTAATAGATGAATAAGCTATAAACAGCTCAAGAATAGAATGGTGCTTCTGTCTTCCGTTTTTTGATATCTGCATCTTTGTGTTTAGTAGTGTTTGATGTACTTTTTGTTACATAAATTCGACTAACGTTAGATCAGATCTGTCATGTCTCAGAAGAGAGACTCAATTCCTTTCATAAAACAAAGAGGGAAATACTTATGCAAGGATGCAGCTGGTGATATTTCAAGGCTGGTTCCAGGCAGTTCATCAGCAACCTTTGCCTTTTGGAATGTGCAAAATCTGAGCTCAAGTCTCCTTCGCTTCCCTGAGCAGAAGGATTGGAATTGGGCAGAGTACCTAAATGGAGAGTGTGATAGGCGGTTTCTAAAAGAAGTGACATAACTTAGGAGAGGATTCATAGTTGAAAAGCCTGAAAAACCGGACACCTTTCTTAAGTTTGAAGACAGAGACTATATTTACACCTTCTGTTGACCACTTAGTTTTCTCTGTGGAGCTTGTTGAAAGGTGCATTATATGGAGAGGTGAATCCCTGTGAGAGCCTGGAACTTGCAGCCAGGCAACTCATTTATTTTCCTTTCATCTCGTTTGGTTCCATTTTCTCTGAAGAGGGTGACAACTGAGTAGGGTTGCATATTCTTTCCCACACAGTAAATTCTTTTTTTTCTTGATGGTACTGACAGATTGGCCATGCTTCTAATATAAAATTCAGCTTTACATGTGAGCTTCCAACTGTGTTGCCAGTACTTAGCAGATGAATCCATGCACTTTCCCGCAGTGTGTTCACTGACATGTCTGTCCCTGTGGCCTCAACCCAAGCGCCTACACAATCTCAGATTCAATAAACAGGGGACCACCTTACTCATCCATTGTGGCTGTGTTATGAGGCTGCTTACAGATCATCTAGCATCGTGTGACTTGCTGAGTATGACCACTTCTTTTTTTTTTTTTTTTTTTTTTTTTTTTTTTCATGCTTTGCGTTGCTCAGCACAGCTAGAATTAAGCCCTTAATAATGTTTTCATTATTGTTTTCCCAGTAGGTCACTGGGTGTCAGCAAATTGCAAAGTAAGCTGCACCGAGAAAGGAATTTTGGAATACTTGCAGAATTTGGAGAGACCTGAACCCCTTGAGATTTGCAGCATTTGGGAAGCACTTGCTCATGTTAGCTAAAAGCCTTTCTTCCCCTGCAACACCATTGTCTTCTTTTTGTCACATTAACCTTCCTCCACTATCTCCACAGAATGGCTTTCATGCAATCTGGCATGTCAGCTGTTGCGTTTGTGCATTGTATTGGGGATGGGATAAAGTACTGTAAGCTCTTCAGCCCTGGTGCTTTGTAATACATCATGAATGCTGATAGTGCTCTCATTAAGGAAAAAAAAAAAAAAAAATAGCAACCAAACAAACTCATGATTAACCATAACTGAGCAGATTTGGGAACAGTGAGTTTCCAGAAGCGGATCCACTTTTAAAGAAGATTTTCTTTCCCTTTTTAAAGCTATTCAACTTGGTATTTTCATTACAGAGAACTGATCTGTTAGGAAACAGACTCGTGTAGATCTTAGTATTACATGTTTTATCTTCAAAAAGCCAGTTAGTGTTTGGATGGATGTTAATCTGCCTCACAAGTATAATCCACAGGCCTTGTGTTAGAAGTAGCAGCAAGCAACCACGCCACAGAACCATATCTTAAGAATGAGAAGTACTGCCGTGCTTCTGTACATCTGTCCTTCATGTTTCTATTTTGAGAGACTTTTTCCACTAACCCAATGTGTCAGTATGAATGCCACGCAGAGTACCATTCACTGCAGCAGAGCTCCTCCAGGGAGAGAGCTTAATCAACCCTGAGGTGAGTTCTTAAACGGGGAAGGTGACAGACTGTGGAAATGAAGTAAAGATGTGAAATATTTGAAAACAGGAACGTGACTTTATCTCCTGTAGAGGAGCAATTCTTTTTAAACACCATAAGGCATAAACAGAATTCTGTTACGCATTGTGTGGCCTAAATAGAACATCCATCCTGACCTCCCTTTTACTGCAGTGAGTACTTAGAAAATCAAACTCGGGTGGACTCTCTAAATTAGAACAACAACAACAGAAAACATAATGAAGCACCAGTGATGTAAAAATAAAGATTTTACAGCTCTGGCTGTAATTAACAAACTGTCAGACTGCACTTTCATTTGGAACCAGGAGGGAGCAAATAGAGAAGTGAATACCAGAGATCTGAAAACTGAAGTCACTGCCCAGACTGACCTCTGAATGTCTGTTTTTTGTTGACAGGTTGATGGCGCCAGGCAGTGAGATTCGATTTGTCCACAAGCACATGGGCCTGGTGCCAGGCTGGGGAGGAGCCACCAGGCTGGTGCGAATCGTTGGCAGTAGAGCTGCCCTCCAGCTGCTGAGCAGGGCTCATGGAGTAGACCCTGAGAAAGCTCTGCATCTCGGGCTGTCAGAGGGGACCTTGTCTTCTTCAGATGAAACTGGATCACTAGAAGAAGCTCGAGCCTGGCTGAGTCAGTACACGGAGGGTCCAGCTAGTGTGATTCGGGCTGTGAAAAAGGTGGTCACAGCTGGAAGAGAGCTGCCACTGGAAGCTGCCTTAAGGACAGAGAAGGATATTTTTGGAACTGTGTGGGGTGGGCCTGCCAATTTGGAGGCATTGGCTAGAAGACAAAAGCATAAATGATGGTCAATACCTAATAAATATTCTTGATATTTTACACATGAAGCTTTCACCAAAGCAGACAATAGATTGAATCGTTTAATGCCAGTTTAAAGGAACAAGTTCTTAACATTCCTGTCGTTCATGTCTGGCAGACATATTTGGTGTGCAACCACTGAGTAATCCCCAGAAGATCCTTTACGGTTCTAATCACCCACTGAATGGAGATTAGTGAAATTCGTATGTAAAGGTAAATACTGTGCTTAGAATAGAATATAATTATTTTGCAATGAGGCTGAAGATTATTTTCTTTGGAGTAATTTTGGTCTTTTGTAACTGGTATAGAAATGAATTGTGTGAGAGATGAGAGGTCTTTATTTACAGAACAGGTGTGCCCAAAGCAATAAAAGCTGAATTCCCCAACGTGTGGCCAGTGCCTTAAAGCATCTTTGAAGCTCTGAAAACTGGTGAGAGTATAGTTCTTTCGTCTTCATTCAGTTCTTGCTATAATTGTTCAGAAAGTATATAAGGATGTGTTACTTTTTAGTGATGGTTTTCACAGACATTTTTACAGATGATTTGTACAGTTTTAACTCACTGAAGAGCCTGTAGGCCTTGTTTGCTGTTGTGGATCCAGATCTTTAAGTGTATTTAGGTGCCTACTCACAGCTTTGGAAACCAGCTGCCAACATGTGCATCTGTGCATTCCCACAGCCCGGGTCTGTGCTGCTGGGCACATGCAAATCTGCTGACTTCATTTTTCACTTTGAATCTTCTTGAAATTTTAGAAGACTGTGGTGTATAATGCTCCCAAATAAGATTTTTTTTTAACTGGATGCTCTCAGTACTTCAGCATTCATGGGAGACTTGTCTGGAAAGACTTGTTTTCCTTTAACTAGTAGTGCATATTTGAGCTGTGAGAGACAGATCACTTGGAACTCGATAACTGTGTGTATGAGAACTGTTAGGTCATGGCCTGATCCAGTGATTGAGCACCTGGTAAAGGGACATAGCCAGCCCTGGAAGCACAGGTGGAAGCAATTCACCAGTGCAACTGGAAAAAGTGAAAGCAGGGTCTGCCCCTCCCTAACCTCATTTAAGGGCTGGCAGCCAAAAGGGAAGCATCTCTGCTTGGAGGTCATGTCCTTGGGGAGTTTCCAGGAAGCCCTGATATTTGGAAAAGGGGTAAGCTATTCCTTCTTTATTACTGGATTGTGACTGTTACCTGGTTCGAAACTGGTTAAAGGAACCTCTATCAACCGTCTCCTTTCTTACACTATGCTAGTGACTGTGTGAGTTACTAGATAAGAGGGAGATTTTTCCCTTTAGAAATTAGAAACTGAGACAGAGTCCTTGCTTTGGCCAATGATTCTTCATTTAGAATGCAGCATCTTTGAGAGCAGAAACATACAGGCACATCCATAACTGAGAATTCTGTGTACAGCTTATTAGAAAGTCCTTGTCTCTCAATCCAGCGATGATGAGAGCTGGACCTGGAACCCATATACCCCAAGGGAACATGTTAAGGAGGAAACTCTGGACTATTTGGCATGGACATGCATTCTTGCTCTCACTAAGCGTAGCTAACTAGGTGCATGATCCAAAGTTCCTTAGGAAAAGGAAGTGCTTCCTTGCATGGAAATCCATGTTAGGATTTTCACAGTGTGGCAGGCTTGAGATGGTGAGGTAACTGTATGTAGGTTTGGGGATCCTGGGACAGATCAGTGACAGGAATCGGGCTTAGGTGACCTTCTAAGATTCTGTAGCTTTGAGTATATGCTATGTTCTGCGGGGTATTTTGTTATATGGCTTTCACGGTGGGGAGTGTGTGTAGCCCAAAGCAACCAGAAGAAATGTGAAGAAAGGGGTGTGTTTTGAGCTGGCACCTTGCAGAAGATAAGCAGCTTTGCCCTGTTGATCCCTCCTTTCTGCCTTCACGCGTTATGCTACTTTCGGAGAAAGATTTCACACCTCTCTATCCTAAAAATAACATTTGTAATTTTTACTTTGAAGTTAGAGAAGAGATGGGAACAGGAATGTAGGGAGAGGGTGTTGTCTATTATGTGCTTCCCCTCTTCCCCTTTTATATCTAGCAGCTCATTGTTTGATAGTCCTGTCCTGCTGGGTGTTTTCCTATATTCTAAAGGGCTTCAACTCCATGACTTAAGAGATAAGGATGTTTTAATATAGTAATGGAATACTTGATTCATTAGTAATGAAGCTGATGTGCTTTTCATGAAGCTTCTCAAGTTTCTGAAGGGATTCCAGATTGCCCACATCTCTGTACCTTCAAAGCATGCTCCAGTCCATATTCCCCCACAAGCCCTACTCAACTTTGTGAAGCGATAGCACCTCATTGTCAATCAGAAAAATACGTGCTTTCTATGGCAAGCGAGTAGGTCTCTGCTAGAAAGTGTGCTGAATTTGCTGTTGCTAATATTGTGATCTTTTTATTCTTGTAATGGCTGTGAATATTACTTAGAACCAAAGATAGACCATTTGTATCTTTTTTTTTTCTTTTTTAAATCCAAGTGCTAGGCTTTAATAAGGCCCATAAGTATATTCTGTGAGCTGTGTGATACAAATTAGGAAGGTAGGAAACTGCAGCAGAAATGCTGCATCTGTTTTATGTATACAGTTTGAACTTGACCTGTGCTGTCAGTAAGTGAAAGTAGGTGTGTACGTCCATCCTGTATGTACAGGAGCCCTCTTTCCAGTTTGATTTGTAGGCATGGAGCTTCTCGTTTCAGCAAATGCCTTTCTCTAGCAATCCTCAGTGTTTGTTTCTAAGAACAGGACGAGCATTTAGGTGGTGCTACAAACGGCCAACACACTTTCAGAAAAGGGTTACAGGAAACTCATCTTGCTCTCAGTTGGAATCACAAATACACCAAACACTACTGTGGGAGATTCTCGTAATTATAGGTGTTTGCTTTGATCAAAGATTTGGTGCACAGCCTAATACTGTGTTATTCTTCTTCATTTTAAAAATAAGGACAGTCCTTACTATGAAAACCAGCCCAACTGAATTGCTGAGTACTATCATGAGGGCTCCATACTGAGATGAAATGGAATCCCATTTTAATAATTTCAAACCTAAGCGGTCAATTTCAGAGCACTTGCTTGTCATCCTGAAGTGCCAAATACCTGTAACCAGCAGCTAATAGGCATTTATATTTTCCTTAAATTTATTAAAGACTACATGCTGCTTCTCCTTTAGAAATGATCCAAAACTGAACAAGCACCGAATGCACAAAATGAATTAGAAACCCAATTCAGAACTGATCCTGCCTGGTCTCCTAATTAAAAGGAGTACTAGCTTTTGTATTTTCTAGGGGCTAGTTTGCCAACTCCCACCTCAGCAAACAAGGTTTTGTATTCCATTGTGAAATGCCCGTCTTACTTCTTGCTTCTGTGTTTTGGGACGCTCTTGTGTACTTAAAATGTGTGGATTCTTAGCTAAGTGTTGAAAGTTTGAATACTGTCGTGCTGGGGATCAGTTCTAGCAATACTGATACTTCCCAATATCTTCTGCTACCCAACCTTTGGCAGGAATATACTTACCAAATGAAGAGCACGGGTAAACTAGGCGTTCTTGCTGAACATCCGCTTCATTAAAGAAAAATATATGCAGTGTAGCTGTAGCTTGGCTAAGAATAAGTTTCCTACTGAAGGTAATGGTTTAAATATAAGGTGGGAATTACTGGTTGCTGCTTCTTCCTAGTGTGATTTGGGAGAGGGTTTGCCACTGTGATGATTAGCTGTTAAGCTTCCATCAGCCTTACTTTAATTTTAGTAATTCATAGCTGCAGTCATCCCTGGGGAGCCAAAAACAATGTGATGGGTGTTTGGCCTGAACAGAAGTCTGTTTCTGCTTTGGTCAAAAACCGTTGTAGATAATGACTGACAAAATTCATTGTGTGTGTATGTATACACACATACATACATATATATATACACACGTATATATATACACATACATATTTCATACTGAAACTCCTCAAATTAAGTATATGGCAGGTCCTGTACTTTGCATCTTGCTTTAACAGGGCATGACCTTACGCTAAGTGAAATACTGGAAGCATTTTTACTGAGTATTTTACAGCACAAAGTTAGACTTTGCGTAGAGCTAGTGTATGGTAAAAAGAAACAAAACAAAAAGGTGACAGCTAACAAATGAAAGAAAAAAGCACTCCAAACTCTTTCCTTCCAAAGGTCACATTACTGGCTTAGTTTTTTTATGGAACTGGAAGGTAAAAATCTGTGACCAAGACTACCCCTTCCTAGCTAAGAAAGCAAGAAATACTCTTTCCATCTGTCTCAGTCTCCTGTGCGTTTTCTTTTGTTCACTGACCCACTGTCTCACCTGTGGACAGAGAAATCAGGAATGGATACAGCTTTGCCCAAGAAAATGCATGGCAGCCTTTGTTACCGTAAGAAACTTTAGAAACTTAAATCTACCATTCTTAAAAACCAGCCCACTTAATTTTCTTCAAATGACTGTATACCTACAGCACCTTTTTGTTTGATGGTTGGGAATGCTTAAGAATGAGCTTTCAGCCCTTTCTATTCAGGGACACGTGCACCAAGAACTAGGGTTTAATTAGCTTTATTTTAAAGGCTGAGCCCAGTGAACAAATGCTATAGCAGTTGAAAAAATGAGAAACAAAAAACAAGTTGTCTTAAGATCTGGCTTGTAAACTTTTCTAATAATCATTCTGTAGTAACTGGGGCCAATGTTGAGTGCATTTCAAATACAAGTCCCAAATTATCTGATCTCTGCAGTTATGAAGCTTTGCTATGAAGAACAGATAGTAGTCCTTAACGTGTCTTCTGTACTTTAAGGTCGAATATGATTACTTTCGCTCTCTTATTTATTTCAACACTTCTGCTGCTAATAAGACTGATGGGTGATGCTTTTGCCCACTGCAACAGTGAAGGGAGTTGGTCAGCACTTCAGATAAGGAGTGTAAAGCCTGTGTAAGCAGTAAGCCTGTTACTTGTGATGTTTCATTAGAAGGACATACTCCTCCTAGATCAGTGTTCTGGTTGAAATAGTCAGGAACGTAAGAACTTAAAGATGCCACTCTAAACCAATCCTTGCTTTTGGCGAACACAGGAAGCTGTTTTATGGTGGTTTTCTGTAAAGTTCCTCCAATTAAGTTCAATTAAATTGGAGACATATCTAAGATGGTTACTGATAAAATGTAGTTTTATTAAATTATAAATTCCGTAACAAAAACGAGACAGATCAAGAAAGACCTCAAAAACAGAACTACAAGGACTAGATGGCAAAGCCAATGAAAATGCCGTGAAGCGTACAGGTAAGAATTTGCAACAAAAGTTAACAGCATTTTTACATTTCCATGGAAGGAAGGTAAAGGCTTGCTCTTTGTCTAGTAAACACACATTTTTACTCCACACATCTATTTTTCTCACATTAAATTAAGCATCCTGCTCACACCCAACATCTTGTCTGCTCCCACATTGCTTTAGTGTTCTTTTCATACATCAATCCATGCAGAAAGTAGTAAGACACTTAATGCGACAATCAGATAATGAAGACAATTCAGGTTGTACAGTAGATATACATTGGCCAAAAAGGGATAGAGTATCTTCATGGGGAGAATGCTACAAAATAAACACAAGACGTTTTCAAGAAAACCGGGTATTGCTAAGCAGCTTTCAAACCATTAACAGGACAACCCAGTTTCTTACGGTTAGTCTTCCAGCTAAGACACGTTAAAAGACTTAAGTTAGGCCAAATCTGTTTCTTCCCTTCACCCCACCCTCCCACCAAACACACTGCTAGGTTTGAGTGCAATGCCAATGTGGACAGAAAATTTACAGATAGATAGGAGACTGAGTTTTTCAATCGCATGGCTCCAGATTTACACTTCAGTGACTGTGCACTGTCCGTCTGGCCTCCTAGATCTTACGCTTGCGTTTGCCACCCCTCCCCCTGCCACTGGTCTATCTGCTCCAGATTGGTTTGCGTTTGCATTCAAGTGTCTCTGCTGGGCAGAGGACGGGTGTTGCTGGAGGGGAGCAGACGCATCCTCGCTATCGCTGCTAGCATCCGATTCAGTCTCCTCCACAGAGGTGTCAGGGGCTGGCACCCTACCAGAAGATGATGATTCGTGGTCCTCCTCTCCCTCTCCCCTATGACTCCGTTCAGCCATACTGTCTCCATTTATTTGTAAGTGGGCAAAAGAGTTCTCCAGAGAAGTGCTTGCATCCGGAGAGGGTGTTGAAGGACTCATGAGCTGACCATCCAGTGATGGCAGGGGCCTAGCAGAAACAGGCACCAGAGGCTGTACAGCTGCAGCCCCCCCAGTCAGTGTGCTGTCCGCACCATCAGCAGAGCTCTCTCGTGCCAGGTTGACACTGTTAGTGTCACAGTCCAACCTAAGCCCAGCCACTCCCTTCTTTGGTATATCTATTATGTCCCGTTTTATTTTTCTGCGCCGTCCATGCTCATTTCTCCTATACTGAACCATGTTTTCAAGATCTGCTATGTATAAAAACCCAGCAATTAGCATTTCAGTGCTCTTTTTACCCTTAGAAAAGGCATCTTCCAGCTCTCTGCTGGTACGTTCATCATACTGCCACCAGCCATTTCTCCCTTCATAGTACCAAGCGTATTCTCCATTGCCTCTGCTTGCTGCTTTGAGTTCTTCTGGTGATAATAGGGTTGGCTTGTCTAGAAAATCCTCCGGGATCTCCTGTCGGCAGAGCGCACAACGTTTCCCAAGCCAAGAAGCTCCCTTGACACACAGATAGCAGAACACGTGTTTACAAGGCAGACTTACTGGATGGACACACGTTTGCAGACAGATAGCACATTCAGGGACTGTCAGGGAAGGTGCAGCATTAGCACACGACTCATTTGTCTTCCTGTTTGTGGGAAGCATGTTGATTGAATGATCTATTTCACCACAGCCAGCCATCCTGCAGAGGATCAAAGAGAGGTTTAAGTCAGTTTATTGCATCAACCTAAACTAGTACCTTTACCTCGCAGTCCACATAATGAGATGTTTGCCTTAGATTAAAGCAAGATATCATTTATGAAGCTCAACTTCTGAAGAAACTGACAGGTTAACATCCTGCTTCCTCAGTCAATGGACTAAGCTGAATTTAGGGAGAATTTCTTTTGCTATTCACTAAGCTTAAATTTTCTGCTTCATTTTTAATAAAATACCATGCCAAGCTTTGGAATTTCCTCGGTCCTCCTCTTGAAGCAGTACTGATTGATGAACTTCATGCAGCCTAAAGGTACCACAAAATGTCCAATCAACCAGTTATTTTGGAACATCCTCAGAACACTGAAAGAAGCTATGATTCTCTTCCCAAGGGGGTAACCCAGCCACAGAACCATCTATTTTCACAGTACTGGTGTTTGTCAGTTTGATTAGTGGATTATTGAAACAGAACTTCAGAGTAGGATCCCATAGTACAAAACGTACTTGGCAGAAGCACCAGACTGTATTCCCACCCTGTTTGTTGGTCACCATACACCCCAGTGTACCATTCCTCAGACAGGTTTGCAACAGCCACAGGGCTACAGAAAGAACTGGATTTGAAAACTGAAGCGACTTTTGAAAAAGATATCTTGGATTTCTTATTCCCAAAGAGCAGGTGAACTCAATGATTTACCTTGAAAGGAACTGTTCCAGTCCAGCAGAAGGGGTAGTATATTACAGGAGATGAAACACACAGCCAGAATCTGATCAGTTTGTGAGCTTCCTTCTCTGGCCATGCCTTACTTCTGTCATTACAGATGATTTTTCTAACCAACTGTATGAAAAGTGAAGATATGACCAAAGAATGCTTAACTGTGCTGCTCTGTCATTTTGTAGCATTTCAGTAGCTGACATACTCTAGCCCTGACATGCAAAAACTGCTTAGAGATGTTTTAGTCATGGCCATCTTTTTACAGTTTGTTTTGTGGTAATTTTCCCTTTATATTCTTACTTATTAGCAACCAAAACAAAACGCCAAATATCAAATGAGGGAGGAGAATAGACTTTGGGAGATGGGGCCTGAAAGGGTGCCTTTTCCACATAAAATCTCCAAGGAATTCGGCAGAATACGGCTTATACTCAGCAAAACAGCCTTCTAGTAAAACTAGTCTTTGCTGTACAAACAACTGAGAATAGTTAAACCAAAATGGTCACAGAATCGCAGAAAGGTGGGGTCGGAAGGGACCGTCGGAGGTGATGCAGTCCCATCTCCTGCTCCGCATGACCCAACCAACAGTACTAGATCTGATCAGCCATAGCTTTGTCTAGATTAGTTTTTGGAAATCTGCGAGGACGGTTGTATCACAGTCTGCCTGGACAGCCTGTTCCAGTGTGAGACGTTTTTCTAGCGAAACACAACAACCTCAGGAGAAAAATCTCCAGTGTTAACTGTAAAAGCCTTGCTGCTTTATACAAATATATCCTGGGCTATTAAAAAAACCCACATTATTATAAATATAGATACAGAAGCATACGTAAGTGCTATTTACTTAAAACATTTCTCTCTATACTATTTCCTTCTAGCACTGTAATTTTCTCTCGAAAGTCCAATTCCTTTCCTTAATCCAATTATTTTAATCTATTTTTTTAAAGCTCTACAGCTCATATTTTTCCTGAAGTAGCACATAATTGTGTCCATCTATGTTTCAGTTTTGTATCTAAACTTTTCTGAGATTAAACCCTAATCCGTGCGCTAGTTCTTCACTCAGCGTGCCAGTTGCAGACACGGCTCTACCACCTGGTAATTGCCTTTACTGAACAGTACATATCTACATGCAAGATCCGTGCTAGCAGTGTTGTGAACAAGCTGCTTTCTGACAGCCTCACACATTTCAGGTTGCATTTGGGAACAAAACTTTACACCAGAACTAGCTGGTTCTTTTTTATGACGAGAAACTTACTAGAAAAAGGAAGAAAAGCTACTCAGATTTCAGAGTACCCATGGAAACAATTCGATCAGTATCTCACAACAAAAGAGCTGAAAGAGAAATCCATGTATTGATTAATTTCTGCCAACCACGGCTGAGGAATAAAGATCTGAATTTTCAAACGTTCCCATAATAACATACTACTGCGAAATAAGGAACAGCAGCTGAGATTTTTGTTTCCATGCTACAGTTTTACAAAAGCCTTCCTTCCCCTAAATACATTTTACAAGCTTATCCTCTTCAATTAAAAGAGAAACAACCAGAAGATTAAGAACCACTATATAAACTATGTATCACAACGGAGAATTTGCAAACTGCTGGGATTAAAAATTAGTTCATTTTGACAAATCAAATTCTGGAATCGTAAGTTAACTCAATAGTAAACTAAAAGCAGTGAGAGTTCTCACCTGTTCACTGCAAGCACAATTCTGTAGCACCTGAACTGTGTTCGACTGGTCACCTATTAATCTGGGGGTTCTCCAATTCTTTAGCAGATCTAAACCTTAACATAACACAGCACGTAAGCGTAAAGAAAGGATAAACGTCTTATCTTGAAAGTCTTCTGTGATTTTTAATGACTTGGAAGAAAACGCTGTATGTAAAATTAATACATCTGGAGGAATAACCCATTATCTCTAACCAAGCACTACCCAGCAACATAAACTCTTAATAAGAGATAAGCACAACTGCAGTTGCGTGTGCTCAGAATGCAGGACAATTATGCATTTGAAGATTTAGATCAACTAAACTCAGGCTGTCTCCCTTTTTGCTTCTAAAGATCCTAATTAATCCTTTATTGTTAACCTATTTAAGTATCAGACCTAATTCACAGTTGCTTTATAAGCTGGTGTGATGACATATATGTAGATTTCTACTGAACAGGAAGCCCTTTAGAAAGGAGGAAAAACATCTAGGGCTGCTATTCTGCTAAGCTATGACTGTGAAAGCAATTTCTTCTAGCTTTGTGATATTAATAGCTAAATACAACTGAGTACAGGCTATTTTCCCTGAAATTAACAGCAACACTTTAGAATAAGACTTAACCAAGAAAGGCTTCACATTAAAATGGTTTTCAAATGCTAAAGTTCCGCTTTTTTGAAAGTTGGGTTCCTTTAATCATTCTGGGTAACAGGAAAAATTACATTATCAAATAAATCAAACTCATTCACACTTTCTAAAAATAAAATTATTTGAAGTATTTTGATAAGCAGTTCAGGTATTAAAAAAAAAAAAAAAGGGAGCAACAAGCATTTGAACACTGCATTTTAACATAAATACAGCCCAAAGCCAACTGAGAAGAAACTGGTTTACAGTCTTGCCAGATCTCACATCCTCTCCTCTCGCCTCTATTATCTTTTTCTTTTAAATTAATATTTAAACCTACATTTCACTGGGTAAACTTAGGGTGTCTTCAGCAACACACAAAGTACACTGCTACGGACCAGGTAATGTATAAGAGCTGTTTGAAAATTCCCCTGGTCTACGGGGACTCTGTCGGAAGAAAAAGTAAATTCCCATAAAACCATCCCAAAACAGAGTAATTTTTTCAGATTTCAGGTCAAATTCTAACTGCAAGCAGGCAGTCTGTCAAGGAGCTGGCACATATAAGTCCATTCATAAAACAGCCGCTTACTTCGGACTAATTTCTACTGGAGCATGCCACAGGACTAAGATGTCCTCTCTTCAGATGTCTCCAGCTAGGATGGCAGGTCCTCCTTCCAAAGGCTGGCTCATTCCTGCCTTGTCCTGCCCAATGGTACACTACAGTGTTTCGGCTTCTCTGCACGCTACTGGAAAGCAAACAGTATCACCATTATAACAGTGTTGTACACAGGTAGGAGCAAGCAAAATACACCACCAGGGTCCTGTTACAGAAATGGAATTACTATCCTTTCATTTACATTTTCAATGTATAGAAATAGTATCATCAGACTTTGTCTTATTTTTTGCAATTATCAATTTTGGCCCACAGTTTGATGTCAATTACTTTGACGTCTTAGTTTATGCAAGTTATCTTTTCCTAAGGTATTACAAAAATCAATGCCTCATTTCCATAAAGTAACTATGTACACAAAAGGAGAAATGAGATCAAAGATAGGAGTACATTATGTTAATGCAAATTTAACCTCTGGTATACGACTTCTTGCATTCTGGGAGTTTAGAATATAACAACAGCTACCCAAATCCATATGCAGAAAAAACACTTCATACCACATTATCCCAAAGGACTATCTATCTACTCTTGTATCTTGTCTCTAAACAGGCAGGTGTTTGAGGATAAAACAGTGCATGTGAACATGGGACTTTCCCAAGGCACTCTCCACAATTCAAGCAGTCTTTTGATTAGGGCCTTCCTTAAAACATTTGCTTAAGGAAAGAATAATTTCAGCATAAATACAGTGCATATCAGACTTACGTACAGACTACAGGGAAATGGAGGAGCTCCCTGAAAGAACATGGAACACTGTATTATATAGCCTTCTGTGCCACAGTCTATCCGACGATTGAACGCTTATCACTAGCAACATCAGAAAGAAATGTTCAGATGACTTCTAAGACACATTACTCAAACATTATTTTCTTTACAGCTGAGCTTCACGTGGCATTCAGTGCAGCTATTTTTAGAGACCGTTCCTAAGGAAAAATGCAAAAATTAACGCGCCTATCCATTTGTCCTAGCACCTTTTCAAAAGATGGATTCCCCCCTCATCATTCCTTTACACATCAATCTGGGGAGCCGCAATCACATTAAAATTCTGGCTCTACTAATCCGCTCAGACAAGATATGGTGTTTGCTATGATCAAAGAGACAGCTGCAACAAGCTCAGTGCTGTGAATGTGGCGTTCAGTCCTTCATCTTAGGGCTGGCTTTCTGTGGTACATCTGTGGGCTTCACTCAAAGCCTTTTATCTATTACCTCTTGCAATCCGCTATTAGAGGTAGCGCATTGTGAGACCAAATGTTATGTGGAGATGGGAGAAGGAGGCTGGGTCATTTCTGACAGATTTCTTGGGGAAAAAAAACGTGTGCGTGTACTTAACGTGTGTAATTATACCTAGAAGAATCCAATTAGGGCATAATTATAGGATTATGGCACAGCAACTTCATAACTGCTGCACATCTATTAAAAAGAACTAGTTCACATACTGACTTCAGATAACCTCCATGCTTCATTACATTGTTATTTATTTAATAAGCCAGTCCTAGAAATTTTACTAAACAGGATAAAAGACACTTGTGGTTACACACACACCCCTTCCTGGACTCCTGCTCCTTTGAAGTAAAGTGGCTGAGAGCCGTGTTCTACACTTAGCAATTAACTTCCTACGCTAGAAAAGCATCTCATACAAGGAGTTACGCTATCTGTGGCAACCTGCGAGCGTCCCTTCCTCACCAAACCCATGAGGCCTACTGCACACCAGCTCTGAAACACTCAGCCCACAACAGATGAAGGACAATCCCACCCACTGGGAATAGGAATTTAAACTTGGAAACACCAGCTGAGCAACAACTGGTGCCACACTGCTGCTCAGCCAGCGTTAACCGCCCCTTGTTTCCTTGGAAGGCTGTCAGGATGCCTGCTGGGGGACCTTGTGCCAGCTTCTTCCACACAGTGTTAGGATGCTGAAGCGGTGTACCTCCTAGCAGACCCGTCATCCAAAAACGGTGCGAGGTCTTCTTTGCTAAAAACATCAAGCTTTTACTAAGCCAAGATGGAGTGAAACCATCTCTTGTCACATCAGTCAGCTGCTGCCTATCAAATTCCCAGTAGCCTATCTTAGCCAGGGCAATTTTTTCCACTTTTCCACTATTTTGGAGACAAGAGTGATAGGAAAAATAGCAACAGCAAACACATTTCCAGAAACATAAGAATCCGGATCCTAAATATAAGTGCAGTGTTTGTTACTTACGGCCCTAGGAAATCTTTGTAAATAAAGTTTAGCTTCTTAGAAGAAAAAAAAACCACTGATAAATTCAACTAAAGCCAGCTTCTCACTCGCTGAAGGCTATCACTTAAACCTTGCCTCAAATGAAAGGTGATCTCACAAGTTCTGCAACACCAGACAGACCACTTTACAACAGTTACCACAAACTCATTCTTTGTCTGCCAGAGGCTGAAAACTGAACAGGTGCAGCACTACAAAAGAAATGATAAAAGATAAACGTTTTTCTGTGATTCGATACTTGACTGTTGCCATCAGGCTCCCTAACATATATCTCAGTTACTGAGGAGGTGGGGTGGGGGAAGGTAGAAGCAGGGGAAAAAGGATCCCAGAACTCTTCCCTACAGGACAGCATAAACCATATGCTGGGAAAGGAAGGAAGGATGCTGGTGGTCGCTTGACGCTGGTGGTGTTCTGTTTCATAAGGGAGAAAAAATAATAATTAAAAAATAAATAAATCACTCTCCCATCCATCTCCAGGCCTATTATCATCCATACAGTATCAGCTACAGGTATGGAACCTATCTGGTGTTTTTGCAACTGACAGCACGCATTGGACAGCACAGCAGGTAAATAACCTCACTGCCTCCTCTCCCCTCTCTTAAACTTAGAATACTTTCAGAAATCACTGATGTGATAAGGCTTCAAATTCCCTGTCATTCCTTAAACAGCAATACTACACGTTAATTTAAAAAAGCTTATATATTGCTTTGGATCCGAGTTACAGAAAAACAATCAAGTGCAGATCAGTTGACCATTCTGATACTGAACTGCTACATATTTATTCAAAATGAGTTTCTTCTGCTGAGCTATAACTGGGAGCCCGTGTTCTACTTCATTGTACTTAAGTGAGGAAAACCTCGGTTTCTCACTCAAATAAGAGGACAGTGACAAAATTTCTGTGGGAAAACAAAGCAAAAATGGGTTCATCTGCAGCTATCAATGTTTCTGAGAGAGAAATTAAGTACAGGAACATCGTGACACATAAATTAACATGCACAGAAGGTGGAAAAAAAAAAAAAAGTCATCAATTCCAAGAAAGACTTTTCCCCAGCAACTCCAAGAGCCTTCCAAACCTTATTCAACAGCCTCCAAAAGTCCTGCAGCTCCATCTCTCTGGGCAAATGACAATTCCATTACATCTACACCAATGCCGTGAATTTGAAAGGAAACAAAAAGAACAAAACTTTCACTCAGCCATTTAAACAATTGGTACTTTGATTCGCTTGGAAAGAAGCCACAACGTTAACCGCGCAGGGCTATAAAGCAAAGTCTGCACAAACATAAAATATTTAAGATTTACTCAAAGTGACCAAATCGATATTCAGATTTTACCGTGCCTTCTACCACAAGTGATCACTTTTGGCGGTGTGTTTTCAGAGGTACTTTAAAGCCTATTTTTAAGCAACCCACTGCCCAGAGGCAGCAGCTAACAATGCCGCAGCGCTGTACCTTCAGCACTACCGATGTGACAGAACGCTTTAGAGGTCCGCTCCCTATTCTCCCTTGTAATTACCTCCTGCACGCTGCGCTCCCAGCAACAAGCTCTACCCTATTTCTTCTTCACATCGCAGAAAAGTTATGACAAGACGGAAATAAGACACCTTGATTGGGGTTTCTTCAGATGTGGAAAGCGGACATCCACAGCATGAAAAAATCTCGTACTTACCGAGTATTTCGCAATAATTTGTCAGCGGTGACAATGCGTATAGCACCAAGCGCAGGACCTATTTTTTCGTCCCACTTTACCACTCCCGAAGGATGCAATTAAAAACCTCGAGCCCGGACAGTCAGACACAGGGAAACAAAAGCACCTGGCGGCACCGCTCGCAGCTCCTCACGCGCTTCCTGTTGTGCTCGCCGACATCCCTCGCTCCTCCTCCGGCTGCGAGGCTCCGGCGCTGACAGCGAGCGGACAGCAGCCGAGACCCGGCCCGCCGCCCGCCCTTCTCAGCCCGTCCCCTCCGCCGGGCCCAGGCCGCGGCCGTGCGCGACCGCGTACGGCCGCCTTCTTCCTCGGTGGCGAACAGCGACGCCGCGGGACGTGGGCCCCAACGCGGAACAGAGGGCGGCACCCGCCGGTCCTCCTCCGCCGCAGGGCGCAGGGCCGCTGCAGGCCCGCTCCGCCCGCCGGCCTTTTGTTTGGGGCCGGCGCCTACCGCCCGGCCAGGCCTCGGCTCCCGCCCCGGCCCCGATCCCGGGCGGCCGCTGTCAGCGCGGGCGCTGACCGCCCCCCCAAACCCGGGACTCACCCGCCGGGCCGGGCCGGCTTGCGCCGCTCCGCCGCCACCTGCCGCCGCCTCCGCGGGACGCGCCGACGTCACGCGCGGAGCGGAGCGGGGGAGGCCGCGCCACCGTGACGCCGCGGATCGGGAGGAGCCACAACCGGCTCCGCCGCTGGGGGGGCGCGCTCGGGTGACGCCATGGCGCCGCGCCGCCGCACCCCTCGGTCGTGGTGCCGCCATGGCGACGAGGCCTCGAGCGCACCATCACCGCCGCTTTTGAGGGTTCGGTGTCCACATCGAACGGAGATTACAGGAAAATAAAGCACCCTGGACAAAGTGTTCTTAGTAATAAATAAATCCGCGCCTGTGTTCCAGAGTCTGACAGTTTAGTTCGACTGAGAAAATGCAGTAGTGAACGCACGGTTTCATTTTACGCTCCGTGAAGAGATGGTTAAAGGCAATATCGGGTTGTGCCGAAGCTGGTAACCAAAGAATGGTACCTGCAATAACATCAGCCCTCATTGGCAGCTTTTATTTCAATCCAAGCGCCTGTTGTGTGCACATCTCTTTCTGTGCTAGCTCCTGTGGCACCAGCACATCTCGCGTGGTCCAGCAGTGGTTTACTTAACGTGCATTAGCTGTACCTGCCTATTGCAACTGAAAGCACCTCCACTCTGTCTTTCTGCCTCTGCGTCCTTCAGAGCTCCATGCCCTCTTTTGTTTCTCTTTGTTACCATTGCCTACAGCATCGTCAATTTGGAATTCATGTCTGATGCTTGCCACTACATTATTAATGTGCACAGTGGCTTGAGAAGTAAAGATTCACCAGACTAGTCCTGAGAAGACACCTCCTCCCCTGGCAGGAGTCTGCAACCCCACCATTAATGTTTTGCTGATGCTTTGGCAGTTGAGAGCTATTAATCATGTTTCACTCTTTCTATTTATGAAGACTTTTCTTCTGCTTCTTTAGATGTGTGTGATACTATGTAAACCTTTGCAGATGTGCAGGTATACTATGAACTCAACCCTTGCTGCAGGTGACAGCTGGGGAAAGATGGGAGAAAACAGTCTCCTGTTGTGGTTTGAGTCTGGATCAAAACAGATGTTGGAGAAGATCCAAGCTTCTCCAGGTCACAATAGCAGCAAAAGAATGGGTGATGTGTGAATCACAGACTCACACAACGGCATGGGTTGGAAGAGACCTCAAAGCCCACACAGTCCCAGTCCCCTACCGTGGGCAGTGCCGCCACCCACCAGATCAGGCTGCCCAAGGGCCCCATCCAACCTGTCCTTGAGCACCTCCAGGGGTGGGGCATAAATGGGATAGGATATGGAATCATTCCCCCTTTTCTTCACACCTACAACTGTAGCAACCCGTCTGTACAGAACAAGAAGCTGTGAAGCTACCAACGTGGCACATGTGACATGGTGTGCCCCTGGCTCCTCTGTGCAAGCATCCAGAGGAGGAGCTGAGGAGTGAGTTCCAAAGTGAAAACATTAAAAGCAAAAATCCTGACAGTGTTTTGATGACACATTTGTTCCATGAAACCCTGTTGCTTACAGCTCACTGTGTTCCTATCCTCTCAGCTGTTGTACAGCTCCCCCCACGCGGCTCTAGCATTTTCATTAAAGTGATATGTTGTTACCATCACTGAGGGCTGGCTGAGGTATGGAAAATCTCCAAAATTCTTTCTTTTTATAAGTTAAATATGTTGTTTCTACAGTACTCCACACAAGCTTGTCCCGATGCTGCAGGTGTTTGAAGTACCAAGTGGCCTGGCAGCTGGTCCTGTGCTGTGCAGTAGTGTCAGGCCATCCCACTGGTCCCTGTCCCTGACAATGGCAGCACTGGCTCTCAGGAGCAGTCACTGGTGAGCACTGTCACAGCAGTATGATGGACCAGTATGACAGTCATTGAGACAAACATACCTCTGCATCAGCTCACCAGAAGTGCAGTTGTTTTGGTGAAGTGCAAGGCCTGGCTGGCTGTGAGGTGATCAGTGGCCCTCCAAAGCCTTGAGCTTACAGCTTGGTTTTCATTTTGACCAGTTGGAAACTATCGAGGTGTGTCAGCAGTTTCCGCTTACTGGTCTTGCTGTACTGTAGCTAAGCTAATTTCTAGTCACTATTTGTAGATTTTGAATAAAATGCTAAGGTTTGAATTGGCATATCAAGTTCCAGTTACCATACCTTGTATAATTTCTGTATTTTGCTTACATAATCTAGATGTCTGCCAAATAGACTGTTATTTAACAGTTTTGGAAGGATTGTGCTGTTTAGTCATGGGAACAATCCCATTTTGTTTTAAAAACAGAAAGTTGAATGATGCCGAGGAGGAGAAGTGTGAGAAGAGGAGGTGAGGGTGAGTTCTTTTTCTCATTTCTCCTAACCCATGACTCTCACTGGACCTGTACCCGTTCTGTCTGTGAACTCACAGGGAGAGGTCTATATTGTTTTACTTTCATTTAGAGGCAGTAAAAAATTCCACACAAATTTATTTTGTTTCCCCACTTGGCAGGAAAGGTAAAATGTTCTTCCTTCAGTAAGTAAACGTTGACTTTTTCCATAACCCCGTTTGTCAGAATAATATTGAAGTGTATGTTGCTGTTGAACTGAAGTCATCCATATGACAAAGCAGACAAGCGGAAGAAAAAGAAAAAGAAAGAAAGAAAAAAAAAAAAGAAAAACAACAAAAAGCCCCAACTACTGCCTTATAATATAGTGTACTTAAATCCTTTATTTTCCTTACAGCAGTTTTCCGGGATTAAAACCTACTTCAACAACTTCATCACTCACCTGAATGAAGGGACAGAATTCAGTAAGTTTCTTGACAATACATAGCAGGGAGGAGTGGCTGACACACCAGAAGGCTGTGCTGCCGTTTAGTGTGACCTGGACAGCCTGGACAGTCTGGATAAACAGAGAGGAACCTGATGAGGTTCGACAGGGGCAAGTGAAGAGTCCTACACCTGGGGAGGAATAACCGCATGCATCAACACAGGTTAGGGGCTGACCTGCTGGAAAGGAGCTCTGCAGTGAAAAACCTGGGTGTCCTAGTGGACAACTGGCTGGCCATGAGCCAGCTGTGTGCTCTTGTGGCCAAGAAGGCCAGTGTTTTCCTGGAGTGCATTAAAAAGGGTGTGGCCAGCAGGCTGTCGGAGGTGATCCTCTCATTCTGCTTTGCCCTGGTGAGGCCACATCTGGAGAACTGTGTCCAATTCTGGGCCCTCCGTTTCAAGAAAGACTAGAGGAAGTCCAGGAGAGGGCTACAAAGATGATGAGGCCCTGGAGCATCGTTCTTATGAGGAGAGGCTGAGAGACCTGGGACTGTTCAGTCTGGGGAGTAGAAGACTGAGGGGGAATCTTATCAGCACTTAGAAAAATCTAAAGGATGGGAGTCAAGTGAATGGGGCCAAGGTCTTTTTGGTGGTGCCCAGCAACAGAATAAGGACATAAACTGAAGCATGGGAATTTCCTATAGGAACATAACAAAAAACTTCCCTGTGAGGGTGACAGAGCACTGGAACAGGCTGCCCAGAGAGGCAGTGAAGTCTCCTTCTCTGGAGATAGGCAAAACCCTCAGTCAATTCTGTGATGCTGTGTTTCTGTGATTTTTCCAGTAGTGAATCTTGTGTCCTAGGCTCTAGACCTCTAAAATATCTTTCTTTTTAACTTCCTTCCCACCAAAAGAGAAAATAGTAGTTAAAAAACATGATCTTCATAATCATGAAATTAAAAAAAAAAATGAGCAGGTTAGGTTCTGGGTTTCTTTTAATGTTGTCCCCTGTGTTTTACATCTTTTTAATGAACATTTATCTAGCTGTAAGGCAGACTGTATTTTAACTGTAGTTTAAGTTGAGTTTGTGCTGTGATAATACATTTTCAGAAGTTACATCTTCTTGCAAACTAGCTGGAGTCACAAGATTTTTGATGAAAAACTATTAGAGCTAGCACTATTATGCCTACATTTTATTTTAATGGAAAGAAAGCAGAATGTCACAAACGTGCTGTAGTGATCATCATCTTTCATTTAAAGAAGAATGAAATAGAAATTGCAGTTTCCTTTTGTATCACTAGATGGTATATGGTTACTGTAGGGAAACTGTTCTCTTCAAAACAGTGTTGGTTTAATACAGGTATTTCTCTCCCAGTCCAGCTAATGCACTGAGCAGATTCCTGGATTGCAGACTAAATGCATACAAAACTATTCCTAACAAGAACTAAAACTTGTACTGAACAGTGCACTCAGTAGCTGTAAGAAGGAGCTTCTTTTTATGACTTCACTAGTCTTTTCTCCTTGAAGAAGGAAAAGAAGACAGAGTTGTTATGGCAAAATATGAGAAGGAAATGAATGCCAATCAATGCTTAAAATAGTGCCACCACATTAACCATTGTGCCATTTTTGTCACTATCACCTCTGTGAGCCACACAAGGTGGGGCTGTTAAAGTAAGGCTGATGTTGCAGATGAAAACTATGAAATATCACCAGCTTACACATTTGTTTTATAAAGTGTTCTCAGAGAGTATGACAGTGTAGCACAGAAAAGTGCATTTCTTAGTGGCATGAACTGTGAGCCGGCAGGATTTCACCGAGGATTTGAGGCATCCATGGTGCTTATGGAATGGCTAGTATAGCTTGCAAAAACACTGTTTTAGTATTAAAAAAGAATAAAGTTAAAGGCTCATCATTCTGATACCCACACAGCTCCAACACAGTACTTACACCAACCTTTTATTTATTCTTGTAAGTAGCTTCATTCAATCCAGCAGGATAGATTGCCCAGTGGATATCTGTGTGCTTCACTGCTGCTGCCTTGCAATGCCCTTACTCTGGTCCAGGTCACATACAAAGGTTTCTATGTATGTCCTCTTCTTCCTACAAAAGAGGACAAGAAATGATCTGAAAGCAAGAGAGTGTTTTTAAACATTGTGTGGATCTTCCCCAGGGGAAGAGAAGGACAAAATGACATTCTGGTTGAATTCTCTGACAAACTAGTTTAAAAATATAATGATCAGGCTCCCCCACTAGCAGCATTTATCAGGAAGAAGTACTACAGCAGAAGATAAATGATTTGCAATCTCAAGTGAAGGAATGCATTTTCTGCAGCCCAGAGTGCAATGTCCTTTCACGCTGTCTGCTTAGTGCCTTAAAGTCGGCCACTTCCTGCTCATCATGTTAGTTCTAGTGGTCCTAATTGTTCTGATTGAGTGTGAGTCAGTTTTGTGGGTTTCAAAGAACGACAAAAATTAGCTGCAACAATACCATACTGCTCTCTGGACCCAAAGGAAGATGGTAAGCAGAAAGCAGAATGCTGAGAGGAAAAGTTCACAAAAACATTACTGTGCCTTTGGGACCCAGACTTCAGAGGGTACAGCTTTCTAATCTCTGCTCTGGCATGAGCTTTCCCAAATCATAAGTAAATTTAGCTTTCTGTGAGATGGATTTTAACATTTACCTGTCTCATGGGGGCCTCATTCGGGTTTGTTAGTTAAA
Source organism: Alectoris magna (assembly GCA_030625065.1). Lineage (NCBI taxonomy): Eukaryota > Metazoa > Chordata > Aves > Galliformes > Phasianidae > Alectoris > Alectoris magna. Next base: position 60,569,288 of record CM060562.1, read on the forward strand.
TTCCTTTGAAGATGGAAAGAATAAAATGGTAGTATTCTGCTGAAGTCATCGTCCTCTCCAGGCTCCAAAGCATCATCAGGGAATGCTCTGAGGAAAGCAGTTGTTTCTCAGTTGTGGTTACTTACATTTATACTTTACTATGTATGCTTGAGCTTGTAGCTGCTTGGATTTCCTTTATGGCATTTTTTCTCTTCAATTTGGTTGATAGAATCTCAAGAAAAATTTGTTTGTTCATTTTCTGGTAATGCTGCCGTGGAAGTTGCTACACCTGGGAGCTGGACTTCTTCCCATCAGTTCATAATTATTGATTTCACTGGATGTAGAGGGAGATAAAGGGTCGTATGGGAGAAATTTCTGATATGTGAATTAGATTTATTTGGTGCATCTGGAATATTAGATTGGAGGTAGTTTGTGGTTTTAGGATTTATTAATCCTGAAAAGCTTTTGATGTTTTCATGCATCATTAATATGGGAGAATATGTATTCTTTCAAAAGGTTCAGGTAGGCAGATTAAGCATTGTGTTCTTTTATTCCAAGTTCTCACATGAGCTGCATATTAAAAAGAGTTCTAATTATGTGGAGCATTAAATGCTGGGGTAAAGAGCAATAAAATAATGATGTTCCTGTTTCTTGGCTTATGGCAGTGCCACCAAAGGCCGTGAGGGGTTGATACTGCAAACAGATGAGGAGCCTCAGTTCACCACTCCACCTGGTTTAGAATAGGATGTTACCATGAGCTCAGTTCTGGCCTCTGTTCCTCTGGGTAGCACTCTCCTCCAGAATTTGTTTTTCTGCTGTCAGTTAATTCTTTCAGATGTATGATGGTCACTTCGGCCACTTCTGTCATTCTCTCTCAAAGGAAGCTGTGATGGGGTTCTATAAATTCAGGCAAAAGCTGCAAGTTTTCCAATAACTTTGAAACAATCTCAGACAAATCTGATTTTGCATGTCTCATTTTTGTGTAACCATTTGGCACTGCTGACTTAGCTGCATATTGGATAGTGCCATAGGGACATATTCACAACTAGCATAGTGGAGTGCAGTTCCGTGGAGTTTAGCAGACTTTCAGGTGCTTACATCAGCAACGAATAATGCATAGCATTTAAAACACAGAGCAGGTGAACAACAAGATGACTTTGGTGCCTCCTTCCCTGTATAAATTCCTAGATTTATACCAAGGCTAAATTTATGACATCGATTTACTCGAGCACTCAAAGCCGTCCTCATAATTCATGTCAAGCAGTGTGCTGCAGCTATGTTGTTCCACTGAGCACTTATTAAATTCATTGCTGTTGTAAGAACATAACTCCTTGAGTGAAGCAACATTGGGCTATACAAATTGATTCCTGTGATTTCATCCAAGACTCAATTAGAGCTAATACAATGGGATAGTGAAAGAAAGTGGAATATGATTTTAATGTCATAAGGCTTGAAGAGCTTTATTATATGAATTAGTAGGTTAATTTATTTCTGATTCATCTTACAGACTCTGCAAGTCTATAGATTTCAAAGATTAAGCAGTACATTTTTAAGGAAACGTAGTGCTTTGATTTGATAGAACACCATTTGCACTTTTACTTGCATTTCTGTAGCACAAAGGCTACCCATACGCTTTTAAGCAATGTGCACAGTTTTGTGCATCCTCATGTATAGAGTCATGGATGCATCTTGCTCTGTGTTCTGTGGCAAAATTACTGTGATGCTCTAGTTCAGCATTCTGATTTTATGTTCTATGAAGGTTGAGGTAAATTAGCATTGGTGAGTTTGGTTCAGCTTGATTTTACGTTGACTAATTGTGTTGACTGAGCAATTATTTGCATTACCTAGCTTATTATAAATCATTGCACCCATTTCAGATGTTAGTAAAATAATAGAAGGAGGAATAAATTGCAGAATTCTGCAAGAGAAGAAAAATTTGCCAGCTCTGCAGAGGAATAGTTGGGACTTGGGATATCTAGACAGATGGGGTGGGCAGTTTGGGATTACTGACTGAGTGTGAAAGCTGGATATTTCTCCTGAAAAGTTTGGCAAAGGTATGATTTCTCACTGCATAATTTTGCTTGATATCATCAGGCTACATCCTTTAGTACAGGGACTGTTATCTATCTTCATTCCTCTTTGATTCATTGAAGAGTCACTGAATCTTTAGTAGCCCAGATTCTATGGTGGTGTATTTTGAGTAATATTGTTGCCAGTAATGGAGTGGAAAGCTCTCTAAAACAAGGCTATGAGAGAGCCAGCCTTATAAAAAACAAGACATTTATACAGGAACATTCTTTAGCTGATCACACAGTTAAAATGCAGTAGTAGTCAAGATCTGTACAGAAAACATATAAGCTCATATTGGAGTGGAGCCTGGGAAGATGATTAGACTGAGAAGTGTAGATAGGGTGTGACTTTTATTTTAAATGCATTTAAAATTGTCACCTCACTTTAGACTAATTCATACAGACAGTTAGTTCAGTTATGGAAGCTTAAGAACTGGTGGTTTCAGTTGAGTACCCATAACTGTCTTTGTATAATCTCTTAAACCAGAAGGAAGTAAATGAAAGCTAGGTCACACTGAGTAAATTCGATCTAAGTCTCAAAAACAATTCAGCCTTTATATGTTGGTTTCTATAGATGTGTAACTACCCACTTAAGTCTGTGGAGATGTAAGTAGTCTTCAGGTTCACATGAACAAGGTGTCTTGTGCCTTTTGAGATGCTGTGGAGTTTCTGAGACTGGTAAGCTCAGGTAAGCACGTGAGACTGGTGTTTCCTAGCAGGAATTATGCTTGCCTGTGCCCAGTAGACATGTGCTGAGAGAAGCCAAAGGTCTTCAGGGTGGCTGTGAACAAAAGAGAGGATGCTGCTGGCAGGGCTGTCAGCTGCCAAACTATTCAAAGCTGCAAAAGCATTTTTATCCTGATGGCAGTTATTGAAGAATTGCATCAGGTTAGCTTACCCTTTTTTTTCACATATAATGAGCTATGCATAAAAATTCCTGCTGTGCGATGGCAATGAGGGGACTGTACAACATAAATAAGGAATGCCAAAGTTGTCATCTTTTCACTGTCTGTCTGTGGGGAGTGCTGTGGAATAACACCATAATAGAATGATGACCGTAATATTATTTAACAATGGCACTCTTACTGATAATTGAGCATGTTTAAATTAGGAAATACCATTTCTCATGATGCAGTGAAAGACAGTATTGTTAACAACTGGTAGCCATAACTTAACAGGTAATTGCAGGTATATATGAACAATGCTCTTTTTGATTAAATTGGTTTACTCAGTAATTGAAGGCTTATTGTAATATAATGATAGTTGTAATATACTGTGTTATTTCAGAACAAAAGCAGAATAAAGGCTAAAGGGTATTCAGTGGAACAAACTGCCTCCTGCATGCAAATAAATTATCCAGTCACTGTCGTAAACAAGAAGCATTGTTTTCTGTCAGACTTGTAACAGAGAAATCATTATTTGTCTACCCCTTGCACTGAAGAACAACAATCTACATTTTGAAAATTAAAACCATAATTAAGCTATTATCATGAGCCCACAAAACAAGAATGAGGAAAATGATAGTGTTAGGCCCCTCTGAATCTCAGATCTCCAATTAGCAACCCCTGATTCAACGGTTCACAGTTTTCCCACTTAAGGATAGCTTTGCTTGGCTCTCTGTTGGTCATGGAGGCATCATGCTGTGAGCCAGCCAAGTCACTGCAATGCCTCCTGTTACCCAGCTGCCAAGCAAGACAGTGCCAGGTTAGACAAAGTCTCCTTGGGATGTCCTTCGAAGACTTTGGGAGGGGATGAAGGCCCTACTTGGAACTGGAACCCAGAAAACTGTACAGCAGCACTCTGACTGACAAACAGCTGTCACAGGCTTTTCTAGGGCCAATGGAAATAGGTAGAAATCATTCCTAGTGACCTTTGGGGTTCCATTTGACTTGCCTTTGGGTGCAGCTGGAAATCCCGCTTTTGATCGTTGTATCAGTGTAGAACCTTGGAAAACGGAGTGAAAAAAGACAAAAGTGATTGTTCAAAGTTTCTGCCACAAAGCACGCCCTCTAAATTACAATTGAGGATATACAGATTTGAAATATGTGTTTGTTCCATATTATTTTTAATTGTCAGATCAGGCCAAGATCTTCGTAGGTCATATGTTTCATATGTGTTATTAATATCTCATTGAATTTAAAAAGCAAATATTGTTCAGATCATCTCAACACTACAACAGTAAAAGTTAGTAAGAAGTCTCATCGGTCATTAACATCTCTCAAGCTTCCATAGCAAATAAGGAATGAGTGAGAACAGTGTATCTAAAGCATTTACTATATTACCTAAGATGGCAGAGGGTGTGAAAAGAACTTCAGATTTGGAAATTCAAATCTGCAGTGAGTCAGAATATATAGAGAGCAGTTTTCATTTGTCATGACTCACTCGCATCCTAGCTCTGAATTTAAGGCTGAAGCTGATTGTCAAAAGAGTCTGAAATATACTGGAGGTGAAGGGCCAAAACAAAAGCAAGAAGACTATTTTTTTCCTTCCTGAAATAGAAACTTTCAGGGAAAAACATGATCCAGAGCAAAAAGCAATTAAGTTCCAGGTAAAGTATGTTTTACTAGCATACCGTCCTCACCAAATTTTCTATTCCATCTGTTTTTCATGTAGCTTCATTCTTCCTTTATGGTTCTTCCAGCTGGAAAGCTGGTAAGCATTGATCTGGGATGCTGGGTCTCTGCTGTAGTTCATATTCTTCAGTCATGATGTAAAGTAATGTCTTTTGGCAGAAGGTGTATTACTGGGAAGTTTGTTGTGCTAGAGAGGTTGTAATCTATTCAGTGTGTGAGAAGTCAGCAATTGCTCAGATGCATTAACACGTCCATCCCTCAGCTCCATTGCCTCAGACTAGCACTGTATATTGCCAACACCTGTCAGCCTTTGCAGTGAGTTGTGAGCAGCATAGCCTTCAAGCCTGTAACTAGGCTCTTATTTTTCCTGCGACTCCTTTAATCACTGATTCCTTAGTACTGATGCTTTACTTGTGCTATTTATGCTGAGTAGGTAAATTATTCTGGCATTAGGAAGGTCCACCTGTGATGGAGAGGAAGGAGTTGGGTTTCCAATCTGTGCTTAAGACTTGCGAAATCTAAAAGAGTCCTTCTTTTTCATTATTTGTGGACATAATGTATGTGTGTACCTTAAGATGGTAGAATCAACAGTTCTTAAAATTTTCGTCCATCTGCCTAGAGAACAACTAGTGAGGCTGCCTATACACTGCCATATCCTATCCATCCGTCTGCCAAGTGCTGGGCAGAGGAGTAGATTTCCTTGGGAGTCAGTGGGGCTGTGATGACAGTGCTCCCTCTGCTGCTTTCTCTTCACACTTACTGGAGCAAGCTGCAGCACTTGAGCTGCTGCGTTGAAGTCTGTGCTAGAGAAGATTTGCCTGAGCTGGACTGAGCTGTGGTACGTGTGTGGCTGACATGGTCATTAAAAGGGTCCTACAAATCTGACCTGTCGCTGTCTGTAGGAGTGGCCACACGGATAATATCAGAGAGGGCTCTGCTCTTCCAGCCTGCATCTTTCAGATGCAACTTTGGCTGCTAACAGGTATCGCTGATCCCATGGGAAGTTTTCTGTATGCAAATAGTGCCAAGGATTTATGAAAATGTAAATGGGTTGTCTGCACAATTGCTTCCCCATCTTCACCAAAATCATGAAGATGAATTACAAATTTCAAGTTTGGAAGGTAAAACAATTCTCTCCATGAGCAGCCAAAGTAAGGAGGCCTAATTTCCTTTGAATTCAGGTCTTCTGGCCCCAGCTCTTCTCTTTTTCCACCTCTTGTAGACAGCTCTGGAGCTCAGCGCGTGCTGGCTGACAAGCAAGGCCTCTCTATCAAGTGTATACCTTGAATAAACCTAATTTTCTAAAATACTTTTTTTAAAGTCAGGATTAAACTGGCCAGCAAGCTGGAAAGTTGCTGGCACAGCTGGCTGTCATGTGGATAACATGACAGAACAAGTTTTGTTCCTGTAAGAAAGGAGATCATAGAGTTTATGTTTTGTATTTTTCTTCTGAATTTGGAGGCTTTGCTGTTCATTTGAGTCACTGAGAAACAGGGAGACTTAAGTTTTGTTGGGAAAAGAATAAGAAAAACAGTGAGTATTTTTGTCTGAATGCATGAAAATGGGAGCTAGGAGTGCAAGCGTTGCACATTCCAAGAAAAGGTAGAATTATAAACTGGCTACAGATGGGATGGAAGTGATATTTTAGTTTTATCTATCTAGATTTCTCAGAGTGTTTGTCATGTGTTGCAGTTTTCTTTTCTCTTTGCCCTCACTGGGTGTTATTGTTTAGTATATATAGAAAATAGAGAAGTGAGATTTAGACATGTAAAGAACTCCATAGCTCTGTTTCCTTCAGCTGTCCTCCAAGTGATTCCTGTTCATGGCCATATCCATCTCAGCCTCATCAGCATTGCTGTATATCTGTTATCTGCTTCACAGATACAGTTAGATGCAGGAAAATCATAACAAAACACGGCAAGACAAAATCCTAGGATATTAACATAGTCCATCCCTCTCTTCTAATGCTGGACTACCAACAACTCTGTTGTTTAATAGCTATTTTTCTATATCTTGTGTTTACTGAGGTTCATTGCCAGAGGCTCCAGAGTTTCCTTATGATATTGCTTCCACTGACTCCCTCATTTTGTCATGAAATATTCTTTTTAATGCCTCATCCAGATATCCCTTTCTGTAGTTGAAAAGTGTAACATCTCTTTAGCTTGTGCTTGCTGAAAGACCACTGTTACATACCTGAAGGATGTAACCTTTCCATCTAATCTTCTCTGGCCTAGCAGAATTTCATCTTGCTGCTTCACAAGTACCCATGAGAATCTTCTCAGGGTTGCCGAAGACTTGTCAGAATTTCCTTCTTGTGCTTCACTGAGCAAAGAGACTGCCTGTGCATCAGACCAGCCAAGCTCCAAGGAAGTGTCCAAAGCACTTTTTCATGGCCTGGCAGCAGATCTCACACAAGACAGCACAAGTTGTGCTGACAGCTTTATATAGATTAGCCATTGTTATTGTTTACATAAAAATAACATGCGATGAAACCTTAACTGTCTGTGTCACTGAATTAAAACCGAATCAAGTTAAAAGCTGTTTAAGAAATCATGCAGTGCTGTCAGTGTATCCTCTAAATAAGCCACTACCTAGATGCTTGTTTATAGCTTGCAAAGAAAATCCCATTTTCAAATTAATATTGAAATTCCTCATGGTACTGTCTACCATTTTTGAAACCATGGCAGTTATTGCTTTCCCACAAATCAAGATAGCTGAAGGAGGATGAAGATGCTTCTGTGGCTCTAGCTTTTAGTAATACACAATACAATATGTTGTGCTATTAGTGTGAGTTTTTAGGAAGTAATATTTCAGGAAAAGCTGGTTACAAAACACACTAGGCAGGATTTATAGGCCTGAAATTATGACTATCCAGCATTCCTGACCGATGACTTACTTATTCTTGTAGTCAGAAGACAAAGCTTTCTATATTGAAAGATAGTTGATGCCTCTTTAATTACAGCTTAGGTATAATGCAGGCATTGTGCTTTGTAACCACCCACCGATAGCAACTGAACTGCAGTGGACCTGCATTTCCTAATGTATGAAATTGCTCCTAGGATTCTGCAGGACCCATGAGAAAATTGCAAAGAATTTTTACTTATCCCTGAGCAAGTGCTCCTCGCCTGAATAAAACTTCTAAGTCTTTCTAAAAGCTTCATTCTTAAGATCTTATATTAAGGTGGCCCCCTAATGGTGTATGAGAATCTCAGCTTAAGGTGCCCAGCTGACTTTCAAATACTTACTTTTAATTACGGGGCTTTTCTTTCCCCAGGGATTAATCTTGAAAATGCAAGTCTCAGGGCTCAGGTACTTAAGAAATTATCTTATATTGACATTTCTCTCTTGTATAACAAAGCAAAACAAATAAAAACAAGACAATGATCTCTCAAGGAAATTTCCACTAACTTGGGAATACTTGTTTGTTCTTCTCCTACCCTCTAGGGAGCAAGCACAGTCTGTCTGGACTTCAGTAATGCATTAGACACTGCAAATGAATGGTTGTAGGAAACAGAATTTGAAAAAAACAACACATGAGAGATGGTAGTTACATCATTTGATGCACTACTGAAGCTCAGAAAATGCCAGAAAGGCAAAGGAATCCCTATAGAGTAGGATATGTGCTCGTACTTCAGATCATCTGGAGAGCTATCACCAAAAGCTACTCCAAAAAGGATTTGTCTAAATAGAGAATGGAGAGTGGCTGAGTCCTCACTATTCACAGAATCACAGAATTACAGAATCGTAGGGGTTGGAAGGGACCTCCAGAGATCATCGAGTCAAACCCCCCTGCCAAAGCAGGTTCCCTACACCCGGTCGCACGGGTAGGTGTCCAGGCAGGTATTGAATATCTCCAGAGAAGGAGACTCCACAACCCCCCTGGGCAGCCTGTTCCAGTGCTCCGTCACCCTCACCGTAAAGAAGTTCTTGCGCACATTCGTGCGGAACTTCCTATGCTCCAGTTTCTGGCTGTTTCCCCTTGTCCTGTCTCCACACACTGCTGAAAAGAGTCTGGCCTCACCTCTTTGCCCCCCACACCTTAGATATTTATAGACCTGGATCAGGTCCCCTCTCAGCCTTCTTTTCTCAAGGCTAAACAGACCCAGTTCACTTAGGCTTTCTTCATAGGGGAGATGCTCCAGGCCCTTCACCATCTTTGTGGCCCTCCGCTGGACTCTTTCCAAGAGATCCCTGTCTTTTTTGTACTGGGGAGCCCAGAACTGGACACAGGACTCCAGATGAGGCCTTAACAGGGCAGAGTAGAGGGGGAACCTGCTGGCCACGCTCTTTTTAATGCACCCCAGAATGCCATTGGCCCTTTTGGCCACAAGGGCACACTGCTGGCTCATGGCCAACCTGTCGTCCACCAGGACGCCCAGGTCCCTCTCTGCAGAGCTCCCTCCAGCAGGTCATCCCCCAGCCTGTACTGCTGCATGCAATTATTCCTCCCTAGGTGCGAGACTCTACCCTTGCTTTTGTTAAAGCTCATCTGGTTTCTTACCGCCCAGCTCTCCAGCCTGTCAGGTCTTGCTGGATAGCCGCACAGCCTTCAGGTGTGTCAGCCAATCCTCCCAACATCGTATCATCAGCAAACTTGCTGAGGATGGTCACTATCCCCTCGTCAAGGTCATTGATGAAGATGCTGAAAAAGACCGGACCCAGCACCAACCCCTGGGGAACACCACTAGTTACAGGTCTCCAACCGGACTCTGCACTGCCAACGACGACCCTCTGTGCTCTGCCTGTCAGCCAGTTCTCAACCCACCTCACTGTCCACTCATCTATCCCACACTTCCTCAGCTTTGTTATAAGGATGTCGTGGGAGACGGTGTCAAATGCCTTGCTGAAATCAAGGTAGGCTACATCCACTGCTCTCCCCCCATCCACCCAGCCAGTGATAACATCATAGAAGGCTAACAGCTTGGTCAAGCATGACCTCCCCTTGGTGAACCCATGCTGACTACTCCTGATAACCTCCTTTCCTTCCAATTGTCTGGAGATGGCATCCAGCACAAGCTGTTCCATCACCTTTCCAGGGACAGAGGTGAGGCTGACTGGCCTGTAATTACCCAGATCTTCCTTCTTGCCCTTTTTGAAGACCGGAGTGACATCATTGGCTATCCTCCAGTCTTCAGGCACCTCCCCCATTCTCCAAGACCTCTCAAAGATGATAGAGAGCAGTTCAGCAATCACCTCTGCCAGCTTCCTCAGCACCTGTGGATGCACCCTGTCAGGTCCCATGGATTTATGAACATTGGTGTTGCCTAGGCGCTCACGGACCACCTCTTCCTTGACTGAAGGGAAGTCTTCCATTCCCCAGACCCTCTCACTAACCTCCAGGGTCTGGGATTCCTGAGGGAGAGCTTTTTCACTGAAGACAGAAGCAAAGAAGGCGTTCAGTATTTCCGCCTTCTCAGCATCCCCCGTTACAAGAACACCCCCCTCACTTAGTAGGGGACACACATTCTCCCTAGTCTTCCTTTTACTGTTAACATACTTAAAAAAGCCTTTTTTATTATGCTTTATCACATTTGCCAGATTCAATTCCAGGTGGGCTTTAGCCTTCCTCATCGCATCCTTGCAGGCCCTGACAACATTTCTATACTCTCACCAAGTGGTCAGACCCTTTTTCCAAATTTCATGGGCCTTCTTCTTCCCTTTGAGTTTGCGCATGAACTCCTTGCTCATCCACGCAGGTCTCCTGCCACCCTTTCCTGATTTCTTGCTCACAGGGACACACCAATCCTGAGCTTGGAAGAAGAGCTGTTTAAATGCTGACCAGCTCTCACAGGCCCCCTTACCTTCTAACACCCTAGCCCACGGGATAGCTCCAAGTAGGTCCCGGAAGAGATTAAAGTTGGCTCTCCTAAAGTCCAGTGTGGCAATCCTACTTTTTGCTTTGCTTCTTCCACTCAAGATCTTGAACTCCACCATCTCGTGGTCACTACAAACCAAGCTGCCCCCGACCTTTACATCCTTAACAAGTCCTTCCTTGTTAGTGAGAATAAGGTCCAGTAACGCCCCTCCCCTTGTCAGTTCCTCCACCACCTGCATCAGAAACTTGTCTTCAACGCATTACAAGAACCATCTGGACCGCGTGTGCCTGGCCATGTTGCTCATCCAGCAAATATCTGGATAACTGAAGTCCCCCATAAGCACCAGCACCTGGGATTGTGATGCTACTTCCAGTTGCTTATGGAAGGCCTCATCAACCTCCTCTTCCTGGTCAGGGGGCCTGTAGTACACACCCACAACAGTGTCACCCTTATCAGCCTGCCCCTTGATTCTCACCCACAAGCTCTCCACTGCTACATCACTCTCCCCCAGGTGGAGTTCAATACATTCTAGCTGCTCTCACATAAAGAGCAACTCCACCACCCCGCCCTGCCAGCCGATCTTTCCTAAAAAGCACATAGCCCTCCATGACAACATTCCAGTCATGCAAGCTGTCCCACCATGTCTCCGTGATTGCAATGAGATCATGGCCTTGTGACCCCACGCAGATCTCCAGCTCTTCCTGTTTATTTCCCATGCTGCGTGCATTAGTGTACAGACACTTTAGGGAAGCAGCATCCCCCTGCCCCTCTCCACCCCTTTGAACTCCACCCTCTTCACCCATCAAGCTCTGTTTTGAGCCTCGAACTACCCACTTAATCCACAGTGGCCCTCATTTTGTTCCCTTCCCCCTTCATACCTAGTTTAAAGACCTTTATTATTCATTAATAATGCAAGCCACTTCATTAACGTTGAAGAAGAATGTAAGTTACTACAGATCCCACTAGGAAATGAGTTGAGCATCAGTGGGAAGAAGAATGATACAGAAATAATGTGGTACATTACAAATATTTAGAAATGGGCCATGCTATGGCAGCCCAAGAGATCAGACTGGGCTCTTGGGATTCACTTCAGGGATGACTAGGGGAGATTAATACATGTAAATATTCCTTCTCAGTCTTTAAAGATGTCTAAAACTGTAATGGTATCTCATCTTTTTTAGAGGAGTGTGATTGAAAACCCAATCCTTCCCCAGTCCTTCTATCTCTGATCCTAATGCTGATACATGTGCACATGGGTCTTCCAAGGCATGCAGTCAGCAGCATGAATTAGTTATCCTACCTATGGTCCATCTACTAGACAGAAAGTGTCTGGGATAGGGGCTGGTGGATAGGAATGTGATTTAGAAAGGTGTAACAAGAATCTTGAAAAACTAGATACTTATTGCACTCTTGGAACTGTCAAAGTCACTCTCCAGTGGAAGGGAGAGATTGGAAAAGCAGTAATGTCTCAAGTACTGTTCAAGTGTAACAGCAAGACTTAAGCATCTGACATGGAGCTAGCATCACAAAAAGTGGCAGAACTGGGCACATCTGCCTCTGTTCAAGAAATCTGCTCTAAAAGCGGGATGAGTGAATGCTCCTTGCACAGGGTTTCTTGCTTGAAAAACCAGATGCTCTTCCACCAGCTAGTAGAATATTAACAGTGGGGAGAAACAGTGGGGAGTAACATGACCACTGTTCAACTCTGACATCAGAATAAAACAATATTAGAGTTATCATAAGAAAAGTAATACCCTTGAACAGGTTGTGTTACCTGCAAAATTTCATTCATCCTAGAATGAATGCTCCTAAGCTCCTTCCTAGAAGCTTATTTTAGGGAAGTGTGGAGTACATCGATAATGTTCACAAGGATAAAATCATCCATAAAAAAACATGTATTTTGTGCTGCAGTATGCGGTAGAAAGAGGAATTGCCCTCCTGTTATTTAGACATACACAAAAAATGAATCACAAAAGCATTTCTTTCATCTCTTTCTCTGGAAGAATACCTGTCTCACTAGTGCAAGGTGGTGGCTGCTATACTGGTTGCCCCAAACATCTGTAGAGCTTTATTAACCAGCTCAGCAATAGGTATGCTGGCATAGGTTATGAATCAATAGCGATTATTTCATGCATATATTAAATAATAATGACAGTATGTTTTATAGCCTTTTACTCATCCTCCTGTTCTCATATCTGCCTTATTTTGTCTTTTCTCTAGTTCCCTCTTATAGGTACATCAAAAATTAAATAAATAGAAATCTGGTAGTTTCATTCTGGGATCATTTTTCCTTGTCCTCTATTCTCATTACCCAATGGGGAAAACACGAAAAAAAATATCTATGGCTAGATGAATGTTGTTCACATCACTTTTTTGAAGTTGACAGACCAGCTGACAACTGTTCTCCCTCCCTTTCTTGTTTTATTTCATCCTATTTTTGTGGTTCTTGCAAATGTTCTTCTACTTCCACAGTACTTATTACTGAGAAAGTTGTGGTGGAAATTTAATCCAAGGGAGGATTTTTAGCCTACTCTCCTGTCCCCAGACTCAGACTCCTTCATTACAGGGGAGTCTGGTATTGAAACTGGTTTAACTTTATTTCCCAGCCTTCATAATGTGAAACAGCTGAAATAAAGGAAGTATGTGAGAGGTGTGAAGAGAGTGAAAAAAACCGAACAGCATCGGACGTCAAATACAAAGAAAGCATTGCCATTTGACCAGCAGATTTGACTGTGATACTAACCAAGAGAGAAGAAGAAAGGGATTGGTGGTAGTGCAGAATAACAGGGAAGAAGAAATGGGCACTTAGTAGGAAAGTGGAGAGGACACAAGGAAGAGATAAGACTAGAAGTAGACCACTCTGTGTAACTCCTATGACGTGAGCTTCCAAAATTCAGTTGGAGACAGGGAACTCTGAAGCATGCAGCTGAAGGAAAGCCAGTCAAAAAGGAGAACGGTTAAAGACTCTTGGGGATTCAACATGAGCCAGAAGTGTGCACTTGCAACCCAAAAGGCCAAGCATATCCTGGGTTGCATCAAGAGAAGTGTGACCAGCAGGTCGAGCGAGGTGATTCTGCCTGTCTCCTCTGCTCTCATGAGACCCACCTGGAGTACTGCATCCAGTTCTGGAGCTCCCAAAACAGGAAGGACGTGGAGTTGCTGGAGCAGGTCCAGAGGAGGACCATGATGATCAGAGGGCTGGAGCACCTCCCCTATGAGGACAGGCTGAGAGAGCTGGGGCTCTTCAGCCTGGAGAAGAGAAGGCTCTGAGGAGACCTTATAATGCCCTTCTAGTACTTGAAGGGGGTCTGCAGGAAAGCTAAAGAGGGACTTTTTATAAGGGCAGGTAGTGACAGGACAAGGGGAGATGGTTTTAAACTGGAGGAGGGTAGATTTAGACTAGATATTAGGAAGAAATTATTTACTGTGAGGGTGGCGAGACACTGTAACAGGTTGCCCAATGGGGCTGTGAATGTCCCCTCCCTGGAAGCATTCAAGGCCAGGGCTGGATGGGGCTGTGAGCAACCTGGTATAGTGGGAGGCGTCCCTGACTATAGCAGGGGGGTTGGAATTAGGTGGTCTTGAAGGTCTCTTCCAATCCAAACCATTCTATGATTCTATGGTTCTATAGGGTGTACTGAGTTAAATGTATTTTAGCTCCCAGCTGTGCATACAGTGCAATTGCAGGCTTGTGAGCGTATCAGGAGAGCAAGGCAGAAAGTTCTGTGCTTGTTATTAGCCTTCCCATGAACAGACCAGATTGGGCATGGTAATGCTGAGATGGAAATTGGAGCCACAAGACACTGGAATACATTTCAGGCAGCTCCTAGGAGATACTTAGTACATTCTAAAAAGGAGTACCAAATGGCCAATTTTTAAAATCCTTAAAGGTCTGTTTTCTTACTAACATGTGCATCATAATTCTCAGACAGCTTTATATCTAACAAGATGGTTAATAAATGTTACTCAATCAAGATGCTCTTCCAACTAGACTTCTACAGAGAGTTTTCTTTTATGAAATTGAATGACCATTTTGAGTGTGAGGGATTGATTTGGACGTTATTAATATATTGAAATACTCTATATAACAATATCCAGAAACATTTAAACTGACCATTTTAAACCAGAAATTTATCTGCCAAACAAATCAGCGTGTACTTTTGCTACTTAATGGCAAATGTAATTAGCATTCTGGAGCAGAAAGAGCGAACCTAAATCCATAAGGAATATCACAGCTAAGGTAGGAAAGAAAGATGTAAATGACAGATAGGTTATTGCAATGGTGAACAAACATGCTTACTTAACATCTATTTAAATGATACCAATTTATCACAAAATTATAGGAAAGATCTAATCCACCTTTAACAAGAGGTTGAGTGAGAGAATAAATTGAGACTGTGTAACCTTAAAGTACAGTTGAATCATAGAATTGTAGAGTCACAGAATGGCTTAAATTGGAAGGGACATTAAAGACCACCTAGTTCCAACCTTCCTGCCTTGGACAGGGTTGAAACCCGCTAGATCAGGCTACCCAAGGGCCCATCCAATCCAGCCTTGATCAACTCCAGAGATGGGGCATCCACAGCTTCTCTTGGCAACCTATCGCATTGCCTCACCACCCTCTGAGTAAAAAAAAAATTCATCCTAGCATCTAAGCTAAATCTCCCCTTTTTTAGTTAAAGCCATTTCCCCTTGTTCTGTCACTATCAGACTATGTAAAAAGTTAGTCTCCTTTATAAGCTCCCCTCAAGTACTGGAAGGCCACAATGAAGTCTCCCCAGAGCCTCCTCCAAGCTGAACAAGCCCAACTTTCTCAACCTTTCTTCATAGGAAACGTGCTCCAGCCCTTTGATCTTCTCTGTGGCTCTTCTCTGGACCTGTGCCAACAGCTCCACATCCTTCTTGTGCTGGAGAATGCAGGCATGGATGCAATACTCCAGATGGGTCCTCACAAGGGCAGAGTAGATGAGGATGATGAATTCCTTCTCTCTGCTGGCCACTCTTCTTTTGGTGCAGCCCAGGATACACTTGGCACACTGCTGGCTTATTGCCTACCAGCTCCCTCCTCAGAGTTGCTCTTAATGAGTTCTTCTCCCAGTCTGTACACATACCTAGGATTTCCGAGAGCAACACCTTGCACTTGGCATTGTTGAACTTCATTAGGTTCTCATGAGCCCACTTTTTGAGCATGTCCATGTGCCTCTGGATGGCATCCCTTCCTTCTGTTGTGTCAACTGCACCACTCAGCTTGGTATCGTCAGCAAACTTGCTGAGGATACACTCAGTCCCACTGCCTATGTTACTGATCAAGATGTTGAAGAGCATCAGTCCCAAGATGGACCCCTGGGAGACACCACTTGTGACCAGCCTCCACCTGAACATAGAGCCGTTGACAAAAATCCTATAGCTACAACTATTCAACTAATTCTTTATTCACCTAATATTCTGGCCTTCAAATCCACCTCTCTCCAATTTAGATATAAAAACGTGTGGGACCATCTCAAAGTCCTGCACAAGTCCAGGTAGACTCCTTTGCCACAGATGCCATCACTCCATCATAGAAGGACACCAGATTGGTTAGGAATGTCCTGCCCTTAGTGAAGCCATGCTGGCTGTCTTGCATCACCTCTTCATCTTGCATGTGCCTTAACATCTCTTCCAGGAGGATCAGCTCCATGATCTTCTCAGGCACAGAGGTTGGGGTCACCAGCCTGTAGTTCCCTGGGTCCTTCTTCTGAATATGAGAGGTATATTTTCCTTTTTCCAGTCACAAGAGGCTCCACCTGACAGCCACGACTTTTCAAATAACATGGAGAGCAGCTTGGCAACCACATCAGCCAGTTCCTCCTGAACCCTGGGATGCCTGTCAACTGGCCCCATAGACTTGTACACAGAGGTGATGTTGGACTTGTTCCAAATTTACAGGGGGAGAGATACTGGTCTCCTGACTCCTGCCAAGAAGTTCAGGGATGTAAGAGGCACAGGAAGCCTGACCGCTAATGAAGGCTGGAGCAAAGAACTCATTGAACTCAGCCTTCCCTTTGTCTGTTGAAGTCGGTTCTCCCTTCTCATTTATCAGAGGGGGTACACTTGCTGTGTTAAGAGTGCAAGACCTCTAATGTATAAGCACTGTGCTAAGACAACAAAGTAGCAGATCTGAGCTGAAAACCTGATGCTTCCACCCAAGCCCTTCCTGTTGGATCTAAGCCAGTCTGAAATTACAGCTTTAACAGCTACTTGCAAAATTTTACTGTAAAGAGTGTTTCCCATACTAAGCTATTATGTCATGCTATGCTTGAAGTTATTGCTTAAAGTGATGTAAATTCACATAAACCATACAAACCAGTGCTGCCTCTGAAAATAACAATGCATAGCGATTGAATACAAAAGTCATTGTATATTCATGCTGCATCATAAAGTTGAGCCTTCACTAAGTTTCAGAGTCTAAAACCACAGAAACTAAAAAAAAAAAATGACAGCTACTCATTAGGTCAGTAGAGGAATACTTCTGAATTAATAACAATATTCATGTGCTGCTTTCCCATCAGCATTATAACCACAAATATCCAGAGTCAGATGGTAGAGGATATGACACAAGACTTTCATTGTGAGGGCTGGTTGGTTCCATCCTGCTGATAGGTCCTTCTGCTGCCACACACAGCAGAACCCAGCTAAGTGGAGGATCTCTCATTCAGCACATTGATTAGCCTTTTAGTTCTGCTGCGGTGGTGGCTCAGAATAAAGCTGCTGCAACAATTTCATTGAAGGGTTCAAGAGTATGGAGCTTAAATTGTTTCTCATATCTTACTATTGGACTCCCTTATTCAGGGCTATACTAATATGGAGCCAGGTGAGAGAACTAGGTATAGCTTGGTTAGATCCGGAGCCTGGACCATAACTGTTGGTTTTTTTTTGTTGTTATTTTCTGTCTTTTTGCTACTGATGGTAATTCCCTGAGTCGCTTCACTGACATAATAGTACCTCATTTATGTTTTGTTTTGCTTTGTTTTTTTTTCTATTGATTGTAACTGATATTAGGTATTTTATTCCAGAACTGTTCTTTAATAATTAGCACACAGTGAATTTGGCCAACAGGTAACAACTGTTTGATTTAGTTTTAATTATGAGAAAGTTGTTTTCAATCTATTCACAGTCCTACTGTGAGAATTACTTAAAGCTGGAGATGTGAAATAATCAAAATTTTAAGATTTTGAGCTATTTTTCAACCAGGAAACAACTATTCCACACAAATTTAATCACAGCCATTTGTAGTACTTAGTTAGCCCTTCTTCATTATGGCAACATGACTCCCCTCCCCCTTACTTCTTACTCAGTTTGCAGGTAAGCTCATTGACTGCTGATTTTATGTACTTACTACTTGATGGACAGTAAGTATAATTGCAATATATTTGGCCTACAAAGGTTTGTATTATTCTTCAGTTTCTTGGGAGTCCCAGTGGAGTAGTTCATCTACAATCACTGTAGTCCTCATTTGGTGCCAGGACCAGAGAAACTTCTAGTTGCCCAGATGAGTTGGATGTACTTTTTAGTGCTTCACCATGGCTACTGGAAATATTATCAAACATTATCCTGTGTGGGAGTGAACAACATGACAGCAGCTTCCTTGATCATTTCCAGGAAAAGTTTAATCATGTTTTTTCAGGTACTCTTGCTATAAATTATGACAAGCACAAGCCAGATTCCTTTTATGCTTTTATCCTGGCTGAAATGTTACAGGATTCCAAGCTCTGCTCTTGGTAAGACAAACCATCTTTGTCACTGCCACTTGTGTAAGAAGGGAGAGACACAACAGAGTTTGTAATAAAGGTTTATATGGCAGTATATGACAAAGCTCACATTTGTGACTTCTTTTCCTTTCACTCTCTTTTTTCCTTCAATATGTTGCTCTTAATACTGCGTTTCCAGTCTTCCATCTATCTTTGCCAGATAAATGGCATTCTTTTATCAACTCCAAATGATGTAACAGAGAGTAATTGAGATCAGTGACATTCTTGGTTTAGCTCCCTTATTTTGCTTTTTCCTCTACTTAATTCTACTTTGAATTATTTGTATAGATTTTGCTCATACCTCTATCAAAATCCATTCTTCCATCTGAAGTCCCCATGTCATCTAACTCCCATATTTAATTACAGCAGGGAAAAGGCATCATCCTGCTGAACATTTTTAAGAGTTGCAGACAAAGCTTTCTTGTTTTCAAGTTATCCATGTGGTCCAGCGGGTCGTCTTGTTTGATGGATCCAGGATAGGATCCCAGGTGAACTAGGGATAGTTCACCTGGCCATCAGCCTGTCCCTGGAAGAAGTAAATCAAGTAGTAAATTCTTCCTGAGCAACTTAATATTCCACCAGCACCCAAGACAGATTGGTTATTGCAGCTGTCAAAGAGGGTTTGAAACACTGAATGCTTCTTTCTGCTGTGATGTCAACCCCTCTCAGCAAAGAACTGCTGCCTGCAACTTGGCCTTTTGTGGCAATATCTGAGCCTGTCAGCAGGATTTGCCCTTTCCTCTCTCTGCCTCCTTTCAGCATTCTCTGGATACTCAGTGCTGAGCACAGACCCTGTGCCCTCCACTTCTCTGACACCAACTTCTCCTCAGCTGATGCTACTGAAAGGATGGGAAGATGCAAGTGCAGGAAGATTACTGCTGCTAGGATCAGCAGTATGAGATGAAGACCAGCTCACTGTGAAGGAGGATGTAGATAAATTACTTGATGGATCGATTACCTGCAGGGAGCCACCTCCACACAGGTTTCCCACTGTTAGGTGCCTCTCACAGGCATTCAGTGTGCCCCACCTTTTTCTTATCCTTACAGATGTAATTGTACATGATGAGCATTGTGCACATACAGCACTCATCTCTGTAAGATTCAGCCTTTAGTGTTCCATTCTTCTCACCAGCTAAAATCACAGAATCACACAGAATCACAGAATTGTAGGGGTTGGAAGGGACCTCCAGAGATCATCGAGTCCAACCCCCCTGCCAAAGCAGGTTCCCTACACCAGGTCGCACATATAACATATGAAAACAGTCTGGGTCCAGTCACACAAAGTTTTGACTAGTTCTCATGAAAGATAAAGTGAAGAGAGAGAGCCTTCAACACCCATGTTATCAGACTATTACATCTATACACGAATACTTAAGAGACAAAGTTCTTACAAAGCAAAATGTAGGAAACAATACTGCATCACTAGTTGAATGATTAATATCTTCCTCCAAAAGTCACTGAAAAGTAAGTGTTTGATAGGGTCTTTTTTGAAGTCCAGAACAGACTGTCTAGTCAAAATCATTAGAGAACTGGAAAGGAAGGCTTGCCTGCTGCGTTTTCTAGGCCACACAGCATACTAGGCAGGCTGTTAGTCCTGTGAAAACTACCCTTGAGAAAAGTGGCAACTAAGCAAATGTGATAGGTTGGTTCCTCAGTATTTTTCTGTAAAGAGTAAATCCATTTCTAAGCAGAGGCAGCATGTAGCGTAGCCTGTGCCTTGTTTGAGTGTCAGCCTGGCAGAAATGTTACCTAGGGGTTTTGCTTGCCCCCTGAGCAATGAACATTTTCACCTCTTCTGAAGAACTGGGCAAAGAATTTAAGTAAAATTAGACAAATGTTGGCAAATTCTATTCATCAATATACTCATTGTTGTGCACGTTGTGGCTGAAGTTTTCTTTTTCTCTCTGTGAAGCTACTAAATTCTTCCCTCCCCCAGCAGAAAAGGAGACAGCATCGCTGTGAGAAACACGGTTACATGGTCTATTTCTCTGTTTTTTATTAACTCAACATTGTCTCCTACAAATACGATTTGTCATTCACCAGAAGATTTGAAATGTAGATTTAAGTTACACATAGGTATAAAAAGCATAAAACAGCACACACTGTACCACTGTTTAGACCAGAAAACATTCTGTTGTCCCACAGATAAGAGCTCTATTCAAGCTCAGCACCGTCACTTTCTGCCTCAGGGATTCAGTGTTCAAAGCTGCAGACATTTCTGCTTCTCTTCCCTCAGCTTTTGAAGCCCTGCAGACTTTCCCTGGTGTCTCTCATCCACATCTGCAGCACGGACCAGGGAACCACAGGCAATTCCACTCTGCTCCACCAGAGGTTATAAAACCCTTGGTTCCTCCTGGCTCTTCAGAAATGTTTTCCTCCTTCTCGTAATAGTTATGTACAATATATGAAGGGATACGATTTACGTCTTTGATTTAGACATATCTCTTGCCTCATACTTAAACAATAACTTGAAAAATATCTTACAAAGAAAGAGAACATTGTTCATCTGAATGTCATTCATTATTATATTGCTATATTTTATACCCTATTATTAATATATACAAAATTTCTTAATTGCCTTTTACAGATGCACGGAAGCATATAATATAACAGTTCTAAAGTATCCCATTATTAGACTTTTTCTTGGCTCATCTCAATCTCTTTAATAAACTATGTTTGCTTGGAGAATATAGGAAGTATTTGGAATGTTGTTTAAAGTTTAATAGTAACTGGTAGCATTGTCCATTTGCGGCCTGAATGGTTGGAGCACCTATCAGGGCGATCTGGTAGAGATAGCAGCATCATAAGACTCAAACAATCATGGAAGGCTGTTAATGTGCAGTGTCGACGGGTGCCAGGTTCTGTTCTTTACTGGGGGCTTTTCGTTTCTTCGGCTGCGTTTTGTTGTTGTTTTCCCTCTGCTCTCGGTTTTGTCTTCGGGCTGCTCGCCCTTTGCTTTCCTGTCTTGACTCCTTACTTTCATCTTTGTTGGACTTTTTTCTTTTTTCCTCCCTGTTTTTTTTCCCTGAAATAAAAATGATGACACATTAGAAGATTTGCTCAGGCTGCAATTTCTGAGTCCCCTTCTTTGCCACAGCCTGTAAAACTTGCCCTGGATTAGCACCTCCCATTAGGAACTGGACACTAGTACAAGCGTCCGGGAGTGTCCGACTCTTCATCAACCTACTAAATTAGTACACTGGACTAGCACCTCCCATCAACCTGGCTCTAAACAAAGAGCTGAAAGTTCCCTGGAGAGAATCAGCATTTTAGAGCCAACATAAATGTACTTCTCTCTCCCTCAGCCAGGGACACAGCTCCATGTACTCTGCCAAAACACAAATGGGAACTTATGTGGGCTTTTTTTACTGAGAGACTGGTGAGGTACTGGAACGGGTTGCCCAGAAAGATTGTGGATGCCCCATTCCTGGAGGTGTTTAAGGCCAGGTTGGATGGGGCCCTGGGCAGTCTTACTTGGTACTTGATATAGCAGCTGACAACCCTGGCTGTGGCAGGGGAACTTGATCCTTGAGATCCCTTCCAATCCAAGCCATTCTATGATTCATTCTATGCTTCTAAGCCAGGTGACACCAACTATTGACTGATACAACTTTATAAACCTTATAAACTACAATACGACTGCAAATAATCTATCATTTTATTCTACATCAGAAACACCTTTTGCTTTTAAATATCGGCAGATATAACCCAGACTTTCCTACACAGATGTTGGAGGGGTTACAGAAACTTAACAATAACTCTTGTGGTTGAGAATGTTGAATACTCAGAACTTTGCCTGTGCTGAATACTGAGAACTACACCCATTCCTAAATCAGAGCTGGGATTTTTTGGCACTTCAGTGGTCTCTGCAGGAGCAGGGCATAGTGGGGAAGCAGGTGCAGTACAGTGGCTTCACCAAAAACTGATGACTATCCAAGGTCAGGTAGAGTAGAGGCACTCAACCATCCAAGATATAGGTTGGATAAAGGGAGAGAGATTCAGATGTGGTGAAGAAAAGGCAGAAAGCAAAGAGCAAGGCTAGGACATGAGGATATGCTGTATCCTCTTCTTACTCTGTAGCTATATAGTCTAATTTTACAGCTTCTCTGTTCTTGACCAACACTGACATAGGAGAGCAAGGGAAAGCCTAGTTGACACTTACTGAGTCAAGTACAGACAAACATTAGAAGTGTTCATCTGTTGCTCTGTAGGCAAAATGGCCTCTCAGTTTTTCAGTAACTACATAGAGATGACCCCACATACACGCAGAATCCCTCTCTGAATTTGACAGTGCCACCAGGGCAAGTTACACAGGGGCGAGCAGGGCAGACATGCAGAATGGGTGTGCCAGGCTCAGTGAGTGCTAACCACCCCTGGGAGAGTTCCAATCAGAATGAGCGTGCACCATACCCACCTGTAACACTGTCTCTCAATAATGGATAAATTACAGTAAGGAATTTCATTGCAGTGGTTTGTAAATACAGTTGAAACTGTCCAGGCATTCAGTGTTTGACACTGTTCACTAAGTGATTGGCCAAAGCAGCTTCAGCTGTGACTTCCTAGCCACAATTTAAGCATGCTGGAAACACATTTAATGATTTCCCTTTCTGCCATGGATCAAAATGTATGTATTTTTATATACACGTGTGAATATATTAAGAATACACATGGCTACACATCTGCAAGTTCCAAGGGAGATCCAACATGAAGCTAGAGACTCATCTAGACGTGATTTTACTGCTTCCGTTTTAATCATACTGATATTTTATTATATAAAATGAGGAAAAATGATTTATATAAGGTATTTAATATTCAGCACTACTTCTCTTCTGCTCAGAGTTCTCTGTGCAATTTATTTTATTTTATTTTATTTTATTTTATTTTATTTTATATTTTTTGTGTGGTTTTATACCAGCATCTCCATATTGCTGCTGTTTGTGAATACAACTGTCTTCTAGATCTGATCTGTTCTGGTAATGCAGTAAAGCACTGAAGGGTCGCCTTTGCCCAAACTGGTTGTTTAGCTCCTTTCACTAGTATTTTTAGAAGTGGGAGTTTTCATGTCAGTGTAATATTACTTCATTTTATCCTGCTCAGTTTGGACCCAAAGGAAGATTAATTTTGTTATGCCATCTGCTGGCACTGGGGTGTAGCTAGAGACAAATTCCTGCGTGCACCTCTCTCTCTGCTCACATAAATGTTCTCTTCTTCCCAGAGATTTGTTCCTGACCCTTTTTGACAGCACGCTGAACTGGACTCCTGAAGTGGTAGAGATTGTTAGGAAATTTGGGCATTTGGCTAAATGAAAAGTGCAAAAATGATACCTTCTATTCAATTTACATGTTTGTCTAATAACTTATTGCATTTGGAGAAGACAAGGCAAAGGCAGGAGTAAAGCTGAAATCCACCAAAGAGGCAGACACAATGCAAGAGTATAAACTAGATAAAAAAAAAATCCTGGGAAAAAGTCACCGCCTCCCAGAGGAGGGAGCTGCAGCGCCGAAGGCGGCCGCGAGGGGGCGCTGTGGTGCCGCGCATGGCGCCTCTCGGCGGACTCGGGAGCCGGGCCCGAGCAGGTCCTTCTCACCCTCCGGGTGACTGGGGGGAGTCAGCA
Source organism: Alectoris magna (assembly GCA_030625065.1). Taxonomy (NCBI): domain Eukaryota; kingdom Metazoa; phylum Chordata; class Aves; order Galliformes; family Phasianidae; genus Alectoris; species Alectoris magna. Next base: position 60,593,126 of record CM060562.1, read on the forward strand.
AGCTGTCCTTTCCCTCCGGCCTCTTTTATTTGCTATTGGAACGCCTCTTTTTATTTTATTTTATTTTATTTTATTTTATTTTATTATTTTATTTTATTTTAAATTTACGCTGTGTATGCGATGCTCTTTTTTTTTAGTATGCCAGGAGGAGGATATAAAAAAGGCGGTGTTGGGATTATGGCCATTTCCCGTGGGTTACGGAATTCTCTCGCAGTGATGCACTGACACTACATCACTTCTTTCTTCTTATGTATTCAGAAAGCCCTTCTGAAATATAATTAAAAAAAAAAAAAAAAAAGAGGAAAAGAAAAAAATAACAAAAACGAGAGGAGAAGTCTTTTAAAATAGGGGATAGATGGTCAAACATTTCCAAGCAAATGTTTTGCTCATGAAAAAGTGGGTTCATGAGAGCCAAATAGTTCTGTGAAACAACTGTCATCAAAACAGCTCTTCTTCCAAACGGAAACTTTGCGTAGCCAACTGTACTGGAGTAAATAGTCTGTTCTGTCAGTTTTCTTGTAGATAGGAGATGCTTTGCTACTTCTGGTAATGACAGCTTTGTATATTGAAGTAAGCCTACAGACATGCTGTAATGCTGAGAAGTGCAGTAGTTCAAATTGAATGCAGATGGTGAAATTAATTCAGAGAACGATATAATTACATGTCAAATCAGTTTAAAGGTGCTGACTTCTTGTTAATCTAATTTATAGCCTACAGTCTCAGAAATCCCCCCATCTGCATTTATATACTCCATGCTGGAATACATCTATAAATGTGCAAACTAGGCTGTTTCAGAGAAGTCTTTGCATTATCACACCAAATGTGGAGTTTCCACTAGATCTCTAGCTGTATCTTATAGTGTAAAAAGAGCAAGAGTTGATCACGGTTTAGGAAAACTTGGCATTTAGAAGATACTAAATCATTGCTGATGTGGAATAACCACTGCAGGTTCCAGATTTTGTCTTCTTTAGTCTTACGGTTAGTCTTACCCTATTATATTTTGTTGCAATTACCACAGGGAACTCGGAGCAGTGTATTTGTTCACTTCTCCTTTCCGTGGGCAGACAAATCCCAAACCACCATAGGAAGGAGTGCAAGCTGATTGTGCAAACTGCGTTGCTCCAGTGGGGGTCGTCACAGGAAAAGTATCATGGAAATCCCAGAGGGGTGAGGATGTTATCCATTGGGGATGATTGTATTTCTTTGGGAGACATCGCTCCTATGAAGAAATTCATCCTGGGAGATCAGAATGGGCAAGACAAGAAACAGAACTGTGTCTGCTGGGATTGCAGGCACATACGTAATGAGCCCCTGTCTGGAAGGGTCCCGGTACTTCCACTGTGCATGTCACCACGGACCACAAATCCTCCCCACTACACTGTAATCAGCTGAAGAGCTATAATAAGAGACCACAAGCCACAGCTGCAACGTGCCGCAATGTTCTTTCACACTCCTCGCAGCCTCAGCTGACCCCTCTGTGCTCCCGTGTGGAGACAAAATCTGAGGGCTAAGTGCCCCCACTCCATGACCACAATCCTTCCCAGCTATTCTCATCTTTCTCATAGACATTTGTTAGCCTTGTTAGGGGTGTTACCCTTTTCTCACTTCTCTACCTAGACAACAACAACATGACAACCTGGATAGAAGCTGTGCCAAGTGAAGATAACAGTAAGAGGAGCATTCATCAGGCTCTTACATCACTTACTACAGCTCTGTCTGTAATCCAGTCGTGTCATATTGTGCAAATGGATAGATCACTCTCATTTCCATGAAAAGCGACACATTTTTTTCTGGAACACAAACCATGGCCTGTACTCACACTATTTGCTGAGATAACAAGCCTTCAGAGCCACAACTGCCCAGGACATTGTCCTTTCATTCACAAGCCATTAGTGACTGATTCATCTGGTAAGACTCTTCGAAGTTTAAACAGCATAACTTTCTTATTAGTGATCATTTCTTTCCTAGTTATCTTGGCCCAGTTTTATAGTCACCAGATTTGCTGCTGACCAGAATAGAGAGGGTCATCTATGTCAGAATTACCTACTTACTACCAGGCTCGGTGCATTTCATCTCCTTAATTGTTCCTCTTGAAGATGAAACAATTGCTGAAGCTAAGTTGGGTAAAAAATTAATAGGAGCTAAGGTCCAAAGGCATTTAAGAAGCAATTTATTTGGCCATATATACATTATCCTGCTGCTGAGATGTACAAGAACAGCCTTCACATACCAGTCCAGATAGGTACAGATCTTTAGGTTTCCACCTTTCTGTGTGATAGTCATACGGTTGAACAGCTGCACAAGTGGACTTGTGGCTAACTTATTTTCTTGTCTCCTCTAGAAAATGGAAATACTTCTCTAATTGCAGATGGAAGGTGACGTTAGAGCCTGAGACCTACATTAGTCTTTCAGGAGATTTAGGGTCCTTGATCTTCACCTAAATCTAAAAATAAGATCTGGACTACTAAACTGCTAAACTTCACTTGAAAAATATTCTTACTAATCTCATGCGTACTTGCCTGTCCTTGCAAGGAAAGGATAACACTGAGACAGGCATGTTAGTAGGAATGAGAACATTGTGACTAAATACAGGAATAGGTCAGCCTGCTCGACACTGATTGCAGAAAGCAGGCAGACAGGAAAGAAAGGATTCTGAGCACGTCAATGATGCCAAGGCAGAAGACATCAGAATTTGCTGCTGTAACAGTTGAAGTGTGAATTATATCCCATTTAGGTATATGGGAATTAGTTTCTTCCATGGGTTGCTCAAGAAATGACACTGCTACACTCACAAGCTCATAAGCAAGGCTTATGGGAAGTCCCTTGTGTAACTGGCTCCTGACAACCTCTTAGCAATAGAAATGGGTTGGAGCTCTTTCTTGTGCCATAGAAACGACATTGCCAATGCCTGAAAATCCGAAAATATCCTCCAGTTAAAGAAGCAACCAGAGGAGGAAGATTTCTGTAATGAGTTCTGTTTGCTGTTTATGGAAGCATTTATTTCTGTCTGTTCAAAACAGAGCCTGTGGGCATCTATTTCCTTTGCACTTGCCTGTTGGGACTCAGGGAATTTGTTAGCAGCCTTGTTTTAATCAACACTAATGTTGTGCTAACAACAGCAATTTTATAATTACATCACAGTTTTCATCTTATAAGATCCCACTGCTTATAAAAGTTCAACACTGTTTCCAAAGAATGGAAACTCGTGGCTATTTAGTTGAACAAAAAACACTCCAATTGTTTAGGATGAGAAGTGACCTACACCACGCTGGTATTTAGGAATGTGGTGTTCTCCCTCCGACCTTCATGCTGAGCTGGCATTGAGATTTTTAAGAGTTCCTTCTGAATGGGATTCAGTTTTTACAGATCTCTTAAAATTTACAAAATTGTAGATGAGTTTCCAAATCCTCTGTATAACTCTCTTTCAGGACTAATGCAATTGGATGACAATGGAAAGGCTGCAGATAGTTGTGACTGGTACCAGAAAACCAGAAAACCTATTGTAGCTGTAGGATATTGAAAGAAATCTATAGTAGCTTGTTTTTCTTAAAGACACCAATTAGCCATGCCCTCCCCCTAGCCCACATTGAGGTAATAAATATAGTCCTTTTTAGAGATTTACTTCAGCTGGTGAAGGCTTTTGAGCAAACCAGAAATAAAAATGTGATGCTGCATTATGTCAGAGCTGCATGTTTAGTCTGCCTCTCTAGAAATAATCAAGAAAAGTTATACATGATAAGAGACAGATGCTTGTGCCTCAGCAGACATTTGAACTCTTTCTAGTACAATAGTAAAAAGGAGAAAATATCCAAAGAAATTTTTTTCTTCAGTATTCAAATTTCTCCTTGGAGTTTTTGGAAGAGAGGGATAAACAGGAGAGGCCTTTTTCTTTGGCTTTCCTTAAACTGTTTGCATTAATGTAACCTTTCAATTCAGGAGACAGTCGTATAATCCAATATTTGGATGCATCCATACAGAGTCAATGCAGAATGCTTTTTTTTTTCTACATGAACACAGTTCGATACTGGGCTATGCTGGTGATCCCAAAGCTGATTTGCAAATACTGATTTTAACATCAGGACTCGCTTCACTCAGGACTGGGCCTTCAATTGGTGTCATCATTGTGTGCATGCATGCAAACACAAACGTGAGTTAACGATACATGTCTTTAGAGATATAAAAATATAACTCCATCACTTCGAAGCTTGGGTAAAGCACAGCAGTGCCAGGTAGGTAGACCTCAAAGGGCAGCTTTCCTTCTCAAGGCTAATGGCTTTCCATCACCTGTCCTGTGCCAGGTGTCATTTTGGAGCAGTATCTGAGTGCAGTTCTTTAAATTATCCAATGTCCCAGGAAGGTGAAAGAAGATGGAGAGTCAACAGGATGTAACACTGGCCCTGTTTTGCATGGTTCACTTGTCCTGTCTCCTCCCTTCTCCATTTGTTTGCTTTCCCACCTGTGGTGATGCCTGTGCTGACAGGTGGATGGGAACCTGTGCACACTTCACAGTAATCCTGGCCAGCATGACTGATTGATCAGCCAGTGAGCAGTGGCTCACATACACATGAGAGGCAGCTCCTGATGGATCCACTCAGCACAATCATCAGCCCAGAGCCAGGATGCCATTACTTGAATATGCCAGAGGCTTGGTTCTGCCCTCTGTTGTACTTGCTTAAACACACTGAGGTCACCAAGGTTGTTTTCTGGTATAAACGAACAAATAATTTGCTTTCAAGGGTACTTTTCACAAGCAAGGTGTTGAAAAATGACCATTTATTTCTGTTTCATGTCTCCAATAACTGTGTACTATTTCTGTTGGCCAAAACATTGCTCTTCCCCTCTCTAGGAAGTGCCAATATTTCCAAACACATTTTCATCCCGATTAAAATGACAGGTCAAGTTTCTAAATCTCACACAGATCAGAAGATCCAAAAGTCCCCTTTCAACAACAGTGACGTGACATTTCACTTTGGCCATTTCCATGTGGTTCTATGATGTTTTCTCACCTAATCAGAGAATGCTTAGCACTTCAGCAAGCAAAAAGCAGCTTAAGGAAAAGGGGATTGGGAGCACCAAGACTCTTGAGCTGCCTCTGAAAAAGACTCAAGAAATTTTTTTTTGACAAAGGGATTCAGAATTGAAGCCTATGGAGCTTGAAGAGCTTAGATGACCAAGATGCTCTCAAAGGGATCTCAAGTTCTCAGGCTCTTGAGTCCTTGTCAGCATGCCAGGTGGACTGCTGAGGGCCAGCCCAGCAGACAAGCTGAGAGAATACTGGGCAGAAACCTAGCACAAAAACAAAGTTATTTCAAAACCTGCCTGCTTTCTCCTGGGTCCTCACTGAAATCAGTATTTTTCTGGGAAATGTGATGAGTTCCAAAATGTGGCATTTTCCATTCCTTTGGAAATTCAAATGCATTAAAAGCAAAACCCAGAGATTTCTGAAGGGGTCATGGAGGACATGCATGGAAAAAAAATAAAAAAATTAAAAAAAACCTGAATGCAGTTATTTTAATATTTCCCGTAAATCCTCAGTTTGAAACGTGTCACAGATAGAAGACATTGTCCATGTAAATTTTATCCAGGCTCTCTAGTCTTTTCTTGTTTTTTTCCAAGAATGTGATAAGTTTATTCTTTTTAAATCCTTCTGAGAATGAATGCTGGATCTAAAGCTGTTTGTAGTAACACAGGCTTTGCACGCTGGAGTTAGCAGCCGGTTTTATGAGTAGCTTCAAGTGGAATGTGAAGAATGAGTATTGCATGTGACGATGCATCACTAGACTTCACTTTATTTAGTATAATTTATAAACTGACCACCATCCCATTTAGATGGGGAACAAATTAGGTTAGATGGCTCGAAGGCTAGAGGAGATGAATGCCCCAGTGGGAAGAGAAAGTAGCCTCTCATGGCACAGAGCACCAGGCTGTGCTAAGGAATGTGTGCAACCCCTTAGCCACCTCCCCAAGAGATCTGCCCCAAGTTCCTGCCAGCAATAGATAATGGCAACCCAGCAGAACTTGCTGCAAGCACATATTATTTTTTCTCCTTTGTTCTCTGGGGATGACTTACTTAGAAGTGCTACAGCAGTGCTGGTGAAACCGTAATAGTCTTAGGCATTGCACTTATGAGTGTGCCTGTGGGGTATGTGCAGCCTGTAAATAGAGCCAGTTACAAGAACCATATTGCAGGGCTGCAAAAAGGTTCTAGGGAGCCAAAAGTGAAAGTAGCACGAGTGACATTTCCTCTAGTGTGATGTATGGCAAGAAGTCAGGACCTTCTCTGGACTCTGAAAACAGAGACTCTGGGGACCAGCAAAAGTCTCTCCTTCCAACCACCTCCTGCATCTACCTGAGGAATATCTTATACACAAATCAACTATTATGTTCATGCCTGTCTTTAAAACCAATTAATTAAACACCTTCTTGCCTCCTGTAAGAGTTTTCAGATTAGTCAGAAATGAAATAATTCACTGTTTCTACCATCTGACTGTGTCCTCCTTTTGCTAGAAATTCCTTAAGAACTCTTCCATAATATTGGAGACCAACTCTGTAGCCACTAAAAGCCAAAATATTTTGCAAGGTTCTGGTATGGCATACTCTGAAACACTTCATAGACTGTCATACAGATGTGCAGAATTCTCAGGGGCAAGAAAACAGTAAACATTTGGTGCCCACATACAGTACAGTAAGATAGTAATGCAGTACAACACTGCACAAAGAATCCAGAGCTCCCACTCCAACCTCAACCGTAAATTCTCAGAAATTACTTACAGCTTTTCATGTACTTTTGAAAACGTTACCCAGGATTCTTGTATGTCACAGGAAGTTATTTTCTGTACTCTGAAAGAGTGCATTGCTTTCAGTTAGAAAACAGAAGTTCCATCAACATTAAACCTGAATAAGCCCTACAGTATTCAGAGGGATTCACAGAGATTCTTCCATCTCCATATTGCATCTTCCACAGTGTCAGATTTAAGCTCCAGTAATTTATCCATTATAGCCTTAGTTTGCTTTAAAAGCACTGGGAAAAAAAATAAAAAGATCTAACAAATAAAATAGACTGTGGCTAGGATTGTGATCTTTCATCTTGCTGGTGGAGCTTTTTCTACATAATGGAGTCTTTATGACATCCTCATGTTCCACAACTATAGAATGGAGATAACGGTTCCTTAATTATGTTTAATGCTTTGACAGGTACAGACAAAAACCATTACTAGTGCAAGTTAAAGCCACTGAAAAAGACTTGTCCTTAATTCAATTAATGTTTTAAGGAACTGAACATCATGCTTCAATCAAACAGAGAGCTCAGGTCCTTTATGGAGTATTGTTTCCTTGCTCCTGCTTAAAGGTAGCAGGGTTCAGATCACCTACTGGCATTCTCTCCCACCACCCACATCCACAGAAGAAATAAAGTCGGTTCCTCTGGATTTAAACAAAATCCTTCTGGTTTAGCAATGCACATTTCTACTTAGGCAATAAACATCTGTTGTCTGCCATTCATTAACATTAATTATAAATGGTCACTAGCTCATGGAATCCAAGTCCACCAGCTGAGATTTTTCCAACTGTGACCTTGCTAGGGTTTGTATAAAAAGTGTTCAGAAGGGTCCTTCCAAGCCTGAAGCCAACAATAAGTGCAGTTTGCAGAGTATAGCATTTAGATCATGCACTTAGAACAAGAGCAGTCGGAAGGAGATATGGAGAGTGGGGGAGGGAGGAAAGGAGAGAATACAGGGGCTAAAGCAGGGATCCTTTAAACATGTAAGTGTTTTAGACCTTTCTGTAGGCTAATGACAGGGAGAGGCATTGTTCATAATGAGACTGGGCCATCCACTAAACATTACTGTAAATGAAAGGTTGCGTGAATTAAAGGTTGTTCATCTCATGTTTCAGGAATGTAGTTGTGTTTCATGTCTAAAGCCTGTTTTCCTTTTAAACGGAGTTCTTCAGATGACAAATGAGAGAGGGAATTTCAGAAAGCAAATGGGCAGAAGTAAATACATGCTTAAGAACAAAGCAGAGACATAACGGTAGTTGTAAATCTTTATGCTGGGGCTACTGTTTGCTATAGATATTGGGGAGGATTAGATTAGATTCAAAAAATTTCATCACTGGGTCATTTTGCTCGTAAACCCCAGAAAAATCCCCAGAGTTAATCATTAAATACTGGCCTGCAGATGTTACGCTTGTGGACCCCTGGTTAATTCTTCTTACAGACATTTCTTGTTTCAAGGAATTAAACATTGAAAATTTTGGAAATGGTTTTCTAATTTTTTCATTGAAAACATGGCCACCAACATTTTAAATGACAAATATGTTTCTTTCTAGGACTAGAGGCAATGGTTTCAAGCTGCGGCAGGGGAGATTCAGGCTGGACATTAGGAAATATTACTTCTCAGAAAGGGTGGCCAGGCACTGGAATGGGCTGCCCAGGGAGGTGGTGGAGTCACCGACCCTGGGGGTGTTCAAGGAACGATTGGATGTTGTGTTGAGGGACATGGTTTAGTGGGAGCTATTGGTGATAGGTGAACGGTTGGACTGGATGATCTTGTAGGTCTTTTCCAACCTTGGTGGTTCTATGATTCTATGATTCTATGATTCTTCTCATTAATTTCTTGCCACTTAAAAATTACTTTAACAAACACTAGTGAAAAATATTTGTTTGCATTTGTCCTTAAAATTAACTTCTTTTTTTTTTTTTTTTTTTTTTTTTTAAACCTAAACATACAACAATATTTCCCCAATGGGCCACATCTTTATCTACTATTAAATTTTACATAGCTTCATTGGCAGAGTGGTGGTAGCTTTCATCTCTGGTGAATTAGTCTGATAAGGGAGTGGTGAGGTGCTGGCACAGGCTGCCCAGAGAGGTTGTGGCTGCCCTGTCCCTGGAGGCATTCAAGGCCAGGTTGGATGGGGCCCTGGGCAGCCTGAGGCATGCGGCAGTGGCGTTATTGCTTGATGATCCTTGAGGTCCATTCCAACCCAAGCCATTCCATGATTCTCTGATTCTAAAAGTCCACTAAGCCATATACAAGGGTATATGCTGGTGAGTGCAAAGAGGAGCACGGCAGATATAACAGCAAGACAGGATACCTAAACTAAACAAAATGGAAGAAAATTTGTTTCAGTGCCCTCATTCAGGCCCAAACGAAAATCTGAGCTTGGTAAAGACAGAAGGACACTTTATATTGAATGTGTCAATAGACAGTGATACTTGAAATAGTGCTGTGCAAATGTGCAGTATGCTGTCTGTCTGTGGAAGTCTTACAGAAGGCAATAGGCATGAAAAAATTTAATGGAAAAGTTGTGGTAATTTTAGAAATGTAGGGAAGCTTATCAAAGCATTATCTAGTTCTTTACTGGACTCTGTGGCTGGACTGCTATACTTAGTCTGTTTCTGATGGATGTTTGTCTAACCTTCTTAAAAATCTTCCATGATAGAGATTCCCACAACCTCTTTCCTGATCTTTACAGTCTCTGACAACAACACTGGATATTATCATCTCATTGGGAACAATATAAAGCTCCTTTGGCTCTTTATAACGAAAAACTATGGCAGCACGTGTTTTCTTTGTCATAGTTACAGGGATGGAAGAGAGCTGGGAAGTGGCAGCCTGAGCAGACCAATGGCTACAACAGGTGTCAGAGCTGGCAGGGAATGTGTGCTGAGAGAGACAAGGAGGCTGGAGATGCAGAGACCTGGGTGGGGAAAATGCAAACAGAGCTGTTTGGGTAGGGAAGAACAGGCAAATATTCAGTAATGAGGAGAAACAGCAGCCAAAAAGTGCTTGTTTTCACTTTGTTACAAAAGAATGTTGAAAAATCTTTTCTTTACAGCTAGATCCAAAGTACTCTGAAGTCAATGGGATTTTCGTGGGTCTTGGACAATGCCCTTTAAAAGAATTAGGCAGCTAATACAGTAGTGAATGAGTGCCATCTGTCTCCACAACTTGCTGTGCTATAACAGCATTGCTATACATGGAAGTGTTCCACAGCTCAGGATTTAGCTGATTAAACAGTGCTCTGTGTGTCACCATTAAAACTTGAAGCACCCACTGCCAGATTTACTCTGTAGCTCACATACACCAAATATTTTGCATTCTTGGACTAAATTTGATGGATGTACTACCAAACTGCTTTCTTGCATTTGTTCTTCTTCCCAGGTCATACAGGCCAAAATGGAGTTTTAGATGTCCAGATGACAAGGGCCAAGTGGGCCCTGCTGTCAGTAGCCACTTCCCTTTATCTTTACACTGTGGAAATGTTGCCCAAGTACAAGCAAACAGCTTGCTCTGGTTTTCTGGGGAGTAGAGAGAAGAAAGTTACCAAGATATTTGGCTATGGCACACAGCCTGCAAGAGGCAAGATTTCTTCCAGCTGTGACAAATGAGACCTGCTGAAAGAGCTCCTTAGAATGCTAGAAGTTAGGGCAAGGACTTTGGAAGTACCAGCTGTGAGAATTGGAGAGAAAGGAAAAATGAGGACATGCAGGCAGACCAAGGAAATGATGTAGGGTAAGAGAAAAAGATATTCTGTTCTTTTGTATGCGATCTCTGCCCTGCAGCTGGGAGAAGACAGTAGCCACAGTTTCCTATTTTCCTCTCCTTGGAATATGATGCCACCAGATACGTAGGTGCTGTGGATTAGTACAGTACAGCTGTGCAATGAAGAAAGGCCCTTTTGTGTCTGCACTGCATAACCGCTAGTTTGGTTTTGGATTCTGACCTGCACCAGCTCCCTTTCTCTCCCCACCAGCCAAATCAGGAGAATAGCCCCAACTAGTCTGAATGCAAACCAAAAGATGCTCCTTGGCCTTGTGGTCAATGAGTGCATCTTTTTGCATGCTTTTCCTCACTTTTCAGCAGTGTAGACAAAGCTGTGGATTTTACCTTCCTAAACATTTTTACTCAAGAGAAAAAATACTAGAAAGATGTTTGAAATTTGGTGCTGAATGGATGGGTGTTTTGGAAGGGTGGAGGGAGAGGAATTGGTGATGTTCTGTTTTTCCTACAGAGCTCAGACATCTAAAAGATGTTTGCAAGCCACTTCTGGAGCACGGGGACCCTCCAGAAGGCAAGACTGGAAAGAGAAAAGGAGCTGATTTCTATCCCTTATTTGGTTTAGTGATCTAGGGAGAAGTGCTCTCATGTCATCCACATTTTAATAGAAGAATGCAGTCAGCTTTTTTTTGAATTCACTTACTGTAAAGGAAGAGCTGACCACCCACTTCTTTCTCTGCTTTGAAATGACTGTCACACTGTATAGCACTGTATGTACAAAGACTAGGAGCAAGTTTGTGTTGCCTGCTTGCACAGCATGTATGTCTGTCAGAACTGAGAGGTAAAGTGAGAATTTGATGTTCGCCCTAACGCAAAGTAAGCATACCTGTAGCAAAATGCTGCATTACTATTAATTAGGTCGGATTTTAAGGTCTTAGTTTGCAGCTAGTTACATAATATGACATTCAAAAATGCCTAACTTCAATTAAATTTTGAAAGTACTTTTACTAAATTTTAAAACAGGTTTTCCCTGCCTTTCCAGCCCTTGAATTCTCGAGCTGTACATACTTGCTTATTAGCTATTTTGGATTCACAAATCTCTCTGACTCATATTGATCCTCTTTTTCCCTTCTTAACCCCTATCCCCAAAGCTCTCTTTTCTAAATGGTGACCATTTGTGCAGGCCAGCGGTGGTGGGCAGCCTTGTGCTGTCTGTGTCCTGCCTTGCTCAAGGTATTTCCAGAAAGCCATTTCCCTTGATGTTGCAACTAAGGAATTCCCAGTCTCAACAGCCCTGGTGTTGGGGGCTGGAAATGTGTTAAAGTTAAAGAGTCAAAACCCCTGCGAGGAAAGGAAATGAGAGGTCCTCTTGGCAGAAACAAACAGAAAATAAACAACCAAACTCAATTCCTCAATTATAGTAACTCAGGCTTGCAAAGGCCAGAGTTATGACCCACTGGCGTATGCAGAATGTAAACACAGGGATGCAGTAATTAGCTTTGTGTTCATCTTGCAGCTTCAGAAGTCCTGTGACCCACCATGGAGTAAGGTCATTAACCACAACCACACGAGTGACCTTCACACAGGACACCCCATCTCTCACAGTTAGTCTAGAGAACAGTGCACTGTGATGGCTCTCTGGCTCACATACTCCAATCCTTTTGTTCTAAATACCACCAGGCTATACACAGGGGAGAGGATCTGACTTTTGGGATGAGCAGTGATTGAAATATCTTATTTTCCCATGTAGTTATGCTTAAGAAGTTAGCAGGTAAGATCCACATCATTCACGCTGGACTGTCCTTAGCAGTCATTGTGAAAAGGGAGCTCTTTCTGGAGAAAAAAAAATCATTTTGTCCTTTTCAGAATCCATCTAATGATGAATGAATCCCCCCCCCCCCCCCCACCCTCCAAGAGCAGTAGCCCACCTTTAATATGATACATCAAGGACCTTCTTAGACATAGGCAACTAATTTTCAGCAGAGGCTCAGCGATGACTCCCATCTTGTCATGCCTTTTCTGAATTCTCAGAAGGCAAAACCCGCGTTGTAAAAATCAAGTGCACATCAAATTCAAATTGTCCAGTATGAAAAAAAAATTCTACAAAATGAGTAAGAAACTACTCCAGAGTCCAGAATTTTCAGGAAGAAATTGATATTACTACAGGAATAAACACATTGCTGTGGCACATATTTATGCAAGTGGCTACAGAGGGGTTTCTTTGTGTTGTAGAGATCACTAAGTCTTTATTTTATGGGCCATGGTTCAAAACTTGTGCAAAGTGTGAAACTCTACTGATTTCAAATGACTTCCTTCCCTACTCCCACACACACCTTGAAATTGGAATACAACTTACACACTTTCTCTTATTTTAATAGAGGCTCTCTTTCTCTGTGTCGCCTGGGACAGCTTATCTGGCCATTAATGAAATCGATGCACCTTAAAAGGACAGTGAATGAAGATTTTGTTGCTGTTGTTATGAGATACTAAAGGAGCCTTCTGTGCTCCTTTGTTACATGAATCCATGTGGCATCAGAGTGTACACATTAGAGTGGGTAACTCAATGAGTTTAAGTTAATTGAATGCAAGTAGATTATTGTGTAACAACAGGGTTGTTCCAAAAGTAATGCCTCCTATGTTATTATGTTGGACCACAACAACAGAAGCAGATGTTGGTGCTAAGGCAGTAGAGGCTGAACCTTCCCACCAATATTCTGTTACGTTTTGTTGCTGTGTGACAGATGGCAGCAGACAGAATGGTGTCTGACCTGGAAATGTGTATGAAGCAAAGGTGTGGGAATTGAATTCCTCTGTGCAGAAAAAAATGGTACCCATTGACATTCACCAATGCTTGCTGAATGTTTCTGGAGACCAAACAGTGGATGTGAACACAGTGAGGCAGAGGGTGGTGTGTTTCAGCAGTGGCAACAGTGACATGAAAGACAAGTCATGTTCTGGATGGTCATGCACAGCTGTCAGACCATGAAATGAAGAATGTCTTTATCCACAAATTGCTGGTTAGCAACAGGGAACTGCATACAGAGCTGTATATCAGCAACTCTGTGTTGGAAGTGATGGTGGCAATGCTGGAATATCAATCACAAAGCTTGCACAAGGGGTCCCTTGAATTCTCGCACAGGAACAGAAAGAACAATATATGCAAGTTTGTCAGGATCTATTGAATCAATATGAGGCTGATCCAGTTTCTTGAATCTCATCATTACCATTTATGAGATATGGTATCACCACCACAAGCTGAGGTCAAAATGGCAGTACATGAAGTGGCAACACATGAACTCCCCATCGAAGAAGAAGCTCAAGATGCAGCCCTCAATGGGTAAAGTGATGAGCACTGTCTTTTAGGACAGGAAAATAGTGATCCTTCCAGATTTCCTAGAAACTGGACAAGCCATCAGCTCTGACCACTGCATCACAACACTGACTAAGCTGAAGGCTTGAACTTTGAGTCAGACCAGAGGAGAAGACAACTTTCCTCTTGCAACATGCCAGGCCCCAAGCCAGTTTTCTGTGGAGCACATTGCCAATCTTGGTTGGACTGTCCTATCGCACCCACAGTATAATCCAGATTTGGCACTGGCTTTTCTGACTTCCATCTGCTTGGACCAATGAAAGATGGACTGTGTTGGCAGCATTTTCCTAGCAATTACACCATCATAGCATCTGTGAAACAGTGGGTCACCTCCACTGGTGCAGATTTTTACAAAAGTGCAGCATGCAGGCTCTTGTTCATCACTGCAAAAATGCATAGCTAATGGTGGTGATTATGCTGAAAATTAGTGTTTTGTAGCTGTCATGGTTTTATGAGAGAATTTGATAATATTGATAATACTAAGAGAATTTATTCTATCAAATAGTGTTGTGCTCTTTGTATTGGTTGCAGTTATCATATAAATGAATAGGAAGCAGTACTTTCACTGTGATCTATGTATTTTAACCTTGTTAGTATAAAGTTACATTGTTTTCAGCTGAAGTAAAAGCCTGACAAATGGATTGGGGTTCTTAGCTAACAGGTAGTTTTGCATATTTAATGGATGCCTGATAGGACTCCTTCTTCAAACCATAGTCATCTAAAGACATTCAAAACCCTAGCATCTTCTCCCAGTAAAACTCAATTTAGTAGCCAGAGAGAGGGGAAAAAATAATAATAATAATAATAAAGTTATACTGGATCTCACCAGCTTTAATGGCATACTAGCAGATGGAAACAAAAAGCCATCTTCATTTGTCTTATCTTGTTCTGTGTAACTGTTCCAGAAACATGCACTTGCCTCTCTGAGATAGCAGCAACTGAAATGACTAACATCCTGTCTCTGATTTCAGCTTCTTGAGCAAAGACACTGAGGCATCTGTGACGAGCATACCCCGTCACGATGTGGTCTTTGCCCTTACTCCCTCGGCCACAGACTTATAGTCAACATGGAAATGGCAAAGGCTGACTGAACTAACTTTGTCTTTGTGGTTGCAGATGAAAGATAGCAGCACTGTTGGTAATTGCTAGGTCTGCTGTTAGACTTAGTTGATGCTGTGGAAGCTAGTCTCCAAAGCAATCCCCAAGTGGCAGTGTGGAGTTGTACAATGCAAAACAGCATTTTCAATATTTATTAACAGTAAGTCCAAATGTATTTACTTTCCCTTTCCTGTCCAAAAGAGTTTTTGTTGTTAACTCCCTCTCTTCTCATTGACTGGACTTGCTAGCCATAAGAGCAAAGCTTGCTTTGGCTTTTGTACAAGAACCCTCTTGTTTGAAGGGGAACAGAAATTTCTCTTGGAGTAATAAGGGACAATGGCAGTTGGGAAGATAAGTTGCCTGGAGATTAAGTTGGAAAGCCTCATTTCCCTATCCCAGTAGAAACGTAAGGAAAACTTTGAGCCTAATCCATCCCTTCAAGCTATTTTAACCTAATGTTTCATGTGTGAATTTTCTCAGTTTTATTAAGGATTACATTTTATTTCATTTTAAATAAACTCATCTCTTCTTGAAGGTGTACAAAAATGAATGGGACAGACATTCATGGGTAATATTACAGAGGATTGTACAGTGATTTCTTTCAAGAACATTAAAAAAAAAAAACACTCTTAGCCATACACACATGCAAATCCAAAAGGCGTAAGCAGTATTGGAACATAGTTGCTGGAACGTAGGTTACACCTGGCTGCATAAATTTAAAAGGAATTGTCTACAGACCAGGCTATAGTCTGTGACTTGCTCAAAAGGAAATTGCAGGAAAAATAAAGATTTGTGATTTTAAAGGAATTCTTTTGGCATGCAGTATTTTTCAAATACGGCTTGGCTCAGATCCTGTTAAATAAGGATTGACAGTAAAATAGGTGAGGAGTTTCTTTCAAAGTACAACAGACAATTCTCAAAGAGAAAAAATCCAGTCTGAGAATGCTGCCAAATTACCACAAACATCATTATCACCTCAATGAAAACCAACAGTTTTTAGTCTCAAAATTAAAGTTCAGAACTATATTTTCAGCTCTGATTATTGTATTGTATTGTAACTACTGTAGAAAAAATTACTCTTTTCTTCCAGTTACAGTGAACTAACAGGTTTGTGCTTCAAGCTGTGCCACTGTGCAGGAGCAGAAGTGATAATAATCATGGACACATCGACTATATAGTCTAAGCAGGAAGAAATTTGTAAATAGCTTGTCTTATCTGCTCTTCTGAGGCAGCCACACTGCTCTATCTTGCATCCAAGTCTGGGATCCCCAATACAGGAAAGATGTGAAGCTTTTGGAGAGGTTCTAAAGGTGGGCCACAGAAATGATCCAAGGGCTGAAGCTCCTTTCCTATGAAGACAGGCTGAAGAAACTGGGCTTGTTCAGCCTGGAGAAGAGAAGGCTGTGGAGAGACCTCATTGCAGCCTTACAATATTTAAAGAGAGTTCATAAACATGAGGGAAATAAAATTTTTACAATTTTTACATCATGATAGGACAAGGGGGAATGGTTTTAAACTGAAGGAGGGGACGTTGTGATTAGATGTCAGGGTAAGGTTTTTTACTGAGAGAGTGGTGAGGCACTGGAACAGGCTGCGCAGAGAGGTTGTGGATGATTTGGAGGTGTTAAGTGGAGTTTCCCTTGCTTGCCACAGAGTGTTATGGTCTTTCTTCTACATTGGGACTCTGCAAGCCATACATAGATGGCAAGATCATGCCACATTTTTCAACCAGAGCTAGTACAAAGAGGTCAGGGTGTGAGAGAGGTTACAGCACTGCAATAGTAGGAGTTACAGGCTTACCTGTATAGGAGCATGACATAGGAACCAGTTCAGAGGAGTCTTATGGTTGAACCATGAAATTTGACTGCCTGATATTCAACAAACAACTTTCACCATGCCGTGTTTTATAATGGACCTTTTTGCTTCACATGCAACACCTCATTTTGGCAGTTCTTTCAGCAGAACCTACAGAGAGTGCATCTTCCCATCCTACCCACCCCTGTGTACTCTGGATCACACAAAGTGCATTTCTTTTCAGCAGCATTAGGACTTTATTTACACCAGGGAAGGGCACAGTTCCCTCCATCCCAAAGAATGTCACGTCAGTGGGAGCTTTGGGGAAGCCAGCAATTGAGGCCTAAGAATTCAGATGCAAATATTTAAACAAGTACAATACAAAACTCAAATTATGATGATGATAACGTGGTACCTTTTCCTTCCTTCTGACATCTCTTTCTTTGTACCATACATTTTCTGCTCTCGCTTGTAGCTGGGCAAGGATTGCCCCTTGCTGACGGATGTTGTACGATCTCTCTGACCCTTACTTCATTTCCTCTTTTGAAACCACATGTTTTTCCTTTCTTTGTGCAAGGGCTCCATGGACTCCACTCACTAGCTTCACAGTGCACTGCAACAAACATAGGACAAGCTGAGCCTGGCCAATATATTTTTGTATACATTATGCATATGGTACATTCATCTTATTCTGCATCAGCTAAAAGCTAGCAAACACGAATGAAATGAATCAGGATTTAAAGCAGTGAGTTGAGTAAATCTGTACTACTGAAGGTACATTGCATACCATAATGTCAAATAATTATGTCAAATGCTATTTTGTACCTGCTGTTTTGTAATTCTGTTCCTGAAACAGGGCAGCAACAACACAATTGGTCTCAATGAAATCAGTTACTGGGATCTTTTCTTAAGTTGCTTTGATCTTGTGGAGATAGAGCTCCTTTTGATTTTAGTGGAATTAAACAAGAGAGAGGAGAAGGAAATCAGCAGCGTCAAGCTGCTGCAGCTGGTCTTAGAGGCAATGAATTTGTAAATCAATAGAATTATAATGAAAACACGCTTATAGAAATATTACTTTAGGAACCAAGCATCTTTGGGTATCTCTTGCTTGGCATTCAACTTAAATAGTGATAGATCTGGAACACATAAAAGGTGTAAGTTAGCAAAGCAGAGGAAATTTAGTGGTAACAAGGGATGTAGCCTTTTAGAAAAGTGTAAGTTGCAGTTTCTAAACTACAGTGATCTAAATGCACATCCTATACTATTGGAAACTGAAAGGTATGCCACTGGACACTTGCCTAAAAAGTATAGACAAAAATGTGGGCAACTTGGAGCTTCAAAATATGGTCTTAATAGCTGTGCTACTTCTGTGCCACCTCCTCAGTATCCTATTCTTAATAGAAGGTAGTAAATATTTGCTTTCACATGTGTTACTTAAGAATCTAAACCTCCACTAAAGAGGAAAAAACATCTTGCCTCTCTATAAGGAGGATTTCATAAGTCAACATTTTTCCAGATCCAGAATTTACTTCAAAATTCTTCAAAATTTAAAAATATAACTGATCTCAGGCAATCTCTGAGCCTCCCTCCAGTAAACTAGCACATGGGTAATTTTGTTTTTAACACTACACTGGAGCTCTCCTGTTAAAATAATTGGCCTTCACGTGCACAGAAAGGTTCTGTTTTTCCTCCATAACTTTAAATGGCTTTTCCGAGCTAAGACTGACTCATTGTTAAAGCAGCTAAGTCTACAGCACTTGGAAACAGCCACCAAGAAACAAAAATTATCCCTTGAATTGCTTCCAAAGATGAAAGTCTTCACTAGAAAATAAAACCGTAAATACCATCACTACCACCTGAACTAATAACTACTTGAGAAAGAAAACACTGAACCAGTGCACATTATTTTTACTCCTGAGTTGTTTTCCCTGCCAAATGGGCTATGCCAGGGAGAGTTATGTGCATGATGCTGTGGAGGAGATTTCCAGCACGGCCAGGCTGTGCCTAAGTAAGTGCTCCCT
This sequence comes from Alectoris magna, assembly GCA_030625065.1. Taxonomy (NCBI): domain Eukaryota; kingdom Metazoa; phylum Chordata; class Aves; order Galliformes; family Phasianidae; genus Alectoris; species Alectoris magna. The sequence goes on from CM060562.1 coordinate 60,611,911, forward strand.
GGTTGCCGGTGGCTGAAAAAGTTACTGCTCCCACCATGGTTCACAGCCCACAGCCACCACAGTTTGCAGCCAGTGCACCAAAATAAGCTGAGCCCTGCTGCAGCCTCAGCATGTCCATGGCAGGGGACACGAATGGCAGCAGCTCACAGGCAAATACATTGCTCTTCCTGCTTTTGGCTGCAAGGGTGGCAGAGGGATGAAGCAGACAGCTAGGTGTGGTGACCTCTGAAATCGCCCTGGCCTGAAGAATTGGAGCTTGTGAGTCAGAGGCTGAAGAGATATAAAAGCAGCTCTCGTTTCTGCAGCCATGAGTCACCAGAGCAATGCCGCCAATCTCACTCCTTCACACAGAGCGCCATGCTATTCGCCATCTGATTTTAATCCTCACTTTTTAGAGTCAGGTGATTATGCACAAATACGATTTTAGTTTCTAGCCCTCATCTCTGGGAATGTAAGCTACAAAATGCTGGTGCACACATGCTGTGAAGGCACAGATAGCACAAGGGACTGAAACTAAAGCAGTTAGTATTTTAAACTTTAAGATAAGCGTTAAGACCTGCATTGAGATTTTTATACCTTTGACGGTACTGGTGCAGCCAACACTGTAACAGTTCAAGCTAAAGGTGGAGGTCATTCTACCCCAGTGCAGGCCAAGCCAGCAGGATGAAATGGGCCTTTTTTCCTGAGGCAGAACTGCCCTTAGCATTGGGGCTGTATTTTGGGGCACAACCGAGCTTGATTTTCATGAAGCGACATAAATTTGTTGTGCTGGGGAATGCACCTTGTGATGCAGAACATTTCCTGGGTAGATTAGAGCTGCCCTTTCCCAGAGTTGTAACTGATCTTGCAGCTTGTGCCCTTTACAGATCCCCCATCCCCATGAGGAAACCAGGCAGGGCTGGGCCTTTATGTGGGGTTGGACTTACCAATACTAGCACACTCCATTGTGTGGTTGTTGGCTTCCAGCCCATCGGGGCACTTTTCAAGGCACTTTCCACTGTATAAGTAAAACCCACTTTTACATTTTGTGCAGAAGTTTCTGGTGAAGCATGTATCACAATCAGCTTTACATTCTGAAATGCAAAGAGGACACAACACTGATGCTGTTTGTCATGAAACACCACAGACTTAAATACAGTGGAATTCAAAGTAAAATCACTTTACGAGGCCCTAGCACTGTTGAAGTCTTCAAAGGAAGCAAATTATTCTTAGGTCTCCCTTATAACCTGTACATACATTGAGAGCCACAACAAGTGAATTTAGTATGAGTCAGAAAATTAATAAGGATGGTCTGATGCTAAATGGTCACATGCTTCATGTATTCTTGCAGACCTATGCAAACTGAAGACAAAGCACAGCCCATCAGAATAACAGCACTGTAGCTGTATCCATACTATCTATCTCCATCCATCCAGAAGAAGTAAAATATTTAGAATTTGCTTAAAATCAGCATAAACAACGTATTTCTCAGGTGCTTTTAAAATAAGTAAGCAAAAATTTGTGTATGACACAGCTCATGTTTGATATGCAAGGCCACACACTGCTAGAAACTGAGCAAGTACTTTACAGTGTCATGTTACTCTGCAAGATTTTGCTCTAGGGTTTGTTCATTAAATAACTTTTAGTACCAGGTAAAATCTGGAAGAGTATCATCTTGGCTGTCCCACTTATGTTTTTAGATCACCTGTGGGGTTAAAAAGTGAACTCAACAACAAAAATCACAGGAGGGAGGGAAAGAAAGGGAATGGTAAGGATATTGCAAAACCAGTACATTTATGGTTCAAAATACATAATGGGGTCAAAATGTTGCCCAAATGGTAAATAAGAGAATTCTCTAGAATAGAATAGTTCTCTGCTTCCCAGCCTGCAGGCAACATGAATCAGGTAACCTCCCCAAGCCAGGCTGAGACCTTGCCATCTGGTACAGGCATTTACAGGACTACATTGCATGCAAGATGAACTATAAGGAGACCAGAACAAAACACAACACAGAGAGCCACCAGCCACCATTTTCCCATGTCACAGGGGGAAGGCCAATGAGCTAAACTGACCCCAGCTCCAAGGCTCAGTGGCCTTCAGCTTCCCCTAAGCTCTGCTGACACTCCAACTTGCTGAGCAGCCTCTGGAAGGCAGTGCCTGTGGTCTGCTGGTGGCTCCACTTCTGTGTGAGGGTGTAGAGGAGGCCAGCTCCCAGCACCCAGGCAGGTCATTCATGCAGAGCTGGAAGCCCTGAGTTTAAGGCAGTTTTGTGGGTTTTCACCTTAACCCCTTGCCCACGTTAATATTTATTGTGCTACTATGAAAGAACTGAACAAAAAAAGATTCTGCCTGCCCATCTGCTTCTCTGTTGTCTCCTAAGGAGACACAGCATTCAAAAGGGAACAAACAAAGCTGTGTGCTTCCCCTTATCCATCACTTACTTGCACACTTGTTAATGTCAGGATACCGTGTTCCATAGTATCCACTTGGACATGAGGAAAGACATACTCCGATCTGTTTCATGCCGATCCTCTCCAGAACAAAAAAGAGTCTGGGCTTACATGACAGGCATCCATTGTAGTCCGAACATGTAGCACACCCTCCTTGGCAACCCTGGCTCACATTAGGATGCACTGAGGAGACAAGCATTAAAAAAACAGGGAAGGGAGGGAAGAGAATAATAAGTTAGACAATTTCTTTCAAAATAACCATGGTATAATGGTTCCTCTGTGCTCAGAAGGGTGGACCATCCTCCTCTCTGACAGCTTTTACAGACTGCTTCATTTTTAGCTGTCTTTTATGACCTAACATTTCATTCCAGTGATTATTTCATCTCCATAAAACTAAGAATCTCAGCTGATGTGCTCACATCTTGCAGAAATAACTAAGAGCAAATTATATTTGAAATAAATATTATGGATCAGTAGCATCCTAGAGAACATTTATTTTTCAAGTTATTTTCTGTGGCTTTTCTGCTGCTTCTTCGATTAACCTTATATACATACAGCTCAGCTCAGCATGTTCATTGCATGTTCATTTGTCTTTGCCTTTTATTAGCTGGATAATTAAAAAACAACTTAGTTTATCATTTCCTTCATTGACTACGTGACATTTTATTGAGTTCCACTGTGCAGGAATATGCCCCTGTTAGATTTGATGCTAACTCATGTTAATAAAATGACACAGGAGGGCCATCCTTCTCACCCTCCTTCTTTCTCTGGAATGTTCACTCCAGCATCTCTAACAATCACAAGCTGACGTTCAGACATAACTGTGGCATTTACCCTGCTCCAATCCCAGCATGGAGCATAGGTAGGATTACATTTTTCTTTCAGTCGGATTGTTCTAAATCTTCAGACATCGAAAGGAAAACTTATTACCCTCACTGCTTAAGACTGTTCTGTTCTTATTTGAGGGCTTAGAAGTAGCAGAGAAGGGAGAAATATTGCAGTCTTTTCAGTAGCAGACATTCACCAGTTAATTACTTCTCAGGAGTAGAGAATAATGTTTTGAATATTTCAGTACTGTAGAAATTCTTACTTCTAATTACTTCATGATTTCATTCTTTAAATATAAGAGTTTGATAATTAAGCACCAAGCAGCTTCAGGTTTGTGGGGTTTTTTACCCCTTCTTGTATGAAAAACCCAGACACTTTTCTGAGTGCAAGCTTTCATCTTTCAACTTGAGACATCTGGTTATACGCATGTTTCATGTGTAAGAGAAATCCAGATCTCATTTACATTTGTAAATCTTATGTGTAAATACGGTTGTCTTCTTGGTCTGCCTTGTCCTCAGGCCTGTAATACTTTTGTAAATATGTATGTGCCATACTTTCATCACCTATTTCAGTGTTTTGAATTTATTTTTATCAGCAGACACTGATAAATAATTCATATAAACGATGTGCTTGCTTTTATTGGCTCCCTTCCGTGGATCCCTTGGAGGCAGACCAGAAGCCCATATGAATCCACGGCTTACAGGCTGAAAACCACCACTCTAACTGCTAGCCTAGGGGAGATTGCCTGGTGGCAGGGAAGTTTGAAAATACTTTGTTCAGTTTTGGCAAAAATACATGGTCCAGGAATGGGAAAAACACTTTTCTGTGCTCTGAGATTTCGCTGACCAGTCCTATAATCTGAGAAATCAAAGTTCAAATTTACCTACAGAATGGGATAATTCTCTCAGTAGAACAGAACAGGTAGGAAAAGAACAAACTTTGGCCCTGCTGGGGGCAAACAATTTCAATAAGAATATAAGAACCTAATTCTCTCTGCCTCTGAGTCAGTCACTTTGTGGAACAACCTGAAGAGAAGTGTTTTTACCACCAGGACACACTAAGTATGCTCACTAAGTATAGAACATTTTTTCCAAGAAGATTACAAAGGTACACAGTTTACTGACTTTGAAATTGAGATCTAAAAAACCTAACTTTTTAAAGTTAACCACGTCTTTCTCACTCTTGTGTTGTGGTTCTTGCAAAAGGCTACTTTCAAAGGCAGACATGGTAATGTGATATAAGAAGCTGACATTATTTAAAAAATATCCATGATTTTCCTTCATTAAGACTGACAGTGGGAAGAAAAAGCAGCAGAAGTACAAAATATTTGCCATCAAATCTGCTATATAAAGTATGGTTTATCACTTTTGACAGGAAAGATATAATGTGTGAGCACCTGTGACAGATCATTATGCATCAGTTTGCTTGATAGAGAAGCCACTACACGCAACTGCTCAGAGGACAAGATTTGTGTGTGAGCCCTTGAGACAGACAGTACCTTATTGCCAAAAGAAGATAATTTTCTATAGCTGAGATCCATTACATGGACAACTTCCATCTCCAGTTTACTTCCAGCAGCATTAAATATTAAATAAAATATTATCATTTTCACACTATCTCCCTTCTTCTGTTCCTCGCAGATACATCTCATACAAATAGGACAGCAAAAATGAAAGCACGCAGTTCTAAACGGAGAACCATATAATCACAGAATCTTTTGAGTTGGAAGGGACCCTTAAAGACCATCTAGTCCAACTCCCCTGCAATGAACAGGGACACCTACAGCTAGATCAGGGTGCTCAGAGCCCCGTCCAGCCTGACCCCAAATGTCTCCAGAGACATCCATCACATCTCTGGGCAACCTGTTCCATTGCTTCACCACCCCTATTGTAAAAAAATTCTTCCTTATATCCAATCTAAATCTCCCCTCTTTTAGTTCGAAACCATTTTCTCTTGCCCTATCACAAGAGGCCCTGCTAAAGATTCTGTGCTCTTCTTTCCTATAGCCCCCCTTTAGATACTGGAAAGCCATTATCAGGTCACTTTGAAGCCTTCTCTTCTCCAGGCTGAGCAGCTGCAGCTCTCTCAGCCTGTCCTCAAAGGGGAGCTGTTCCATCCCTTGGACTGTTGAATCATACTGTTAGTATTACAGAAGATGGAATAGGTTAAAATATGTAAGTCAAGCTCCATTTAAAGGCTGATTTCATGCCATGTTATAACTCAATGTGTGAAACAAAGTAAGCTTCTGTTCTTGGAAATGCAGGGAGCAAAATTCTCATGCCAGAATTGACATTTTAAATTAAGATTGTTGGTTGTTGTTTTTTTTTTTTTTTTAATCTTAAAAGCTATTTAAAAGATCTTTTTTTTTTTTATTGTCTCTCGTTGTGCCTGAGATTTTTTTGAGCCCAAAATCTGTGAAACGAAACTGTTTCATTGTGCTTCCTTGGGATGCAGGGTAGGCTTCTGGACTGGCTCAGGCAAGAAGGAAAGCATGGGTAGTGAAGTGCCCAGAAATTGGTACTGTATGAAAACCCAGCACTGGGCTTTGCCATTTCACTTAGGAAAAATAAATGGTGGAGGGAAAACATTCATGTCTAGAAAATGAGGGAGAGTGTTGGACAAAAGGCATCTCCAAGCTCCAGCTGAGAACCTTGTTCTCTTCACTTCTCAGCCTCCTCCATTTCAGGTTCTGAGCCAGGCACGTGCCTGAGCTCTGCAACATAGATCAGTGACGGCCAGGGCTGCTCCCTCCACTCCCAAAAAGTCCAAGTCAAACAGATTTCAGATGGAAATGAAGAAAACCAAAGCATGTTTTTGCCACAGGGAAAGAACTTATTGTTGCACAGTACAGAACTCTCCTGGAGCAGCAAGCGGCTGGTGCCTGCAGATCTCAGGTGCTACAGCAATCATGCTCTGTAACCATGAGGAAGCAGCTAGAAGTGGTGAAATCTGACCATGTTACACCTGGTGTAAGCATTGTTTCAAATTTATGTACTTACCATAGAATCATAGAATGGCTTAGGTGGGAGGGAACCAGCCCCAAGATGGACCCCTGGGGGATACCACTTGTGACCAGCCTCTACCTGGACATAGAGCCATTGACAACAACCATCTATCTAAACCACCTATCTATTCTTTATTCACCTAATAGTCCAACATTCAAATTCTTGTATTTCCAATTTAGAGATAAGGATGTGATGTGGGATCATGTGAAAGGCCTTGCACAAGTCCAGGTAGATGACATCAGTTGCCCTTCCTTTGTCCACCAATGCCACAACTCCATCACAGAAGGCCACCAGATTAGTCAGGAATGATTTGCCCTTGGCAAAGCCATGCTGCCTTTCTCAGATCACCTCCTCATCTTTCATGTGCCTTAACATCTCTTCCAGGAGGATCCACTCCATGACCTTCCCAGGCACAGAGGTGAGGCTCACCAGCCTGTAGTTCCCTGGTTCCTTCTTCCTTTCTTGAAAATGGGAGGGATACTTTTCTTTTTCAGGTAACCAGACACTTCACCTAACAGCCGCAATATTTCAAATATGATGGAGAGCAGCTTAGCAACCATATCAGCCAGCTCCTTCAGAACCCCAGAATGCATGTAATCTAGCTCCACAGATTTGTACACATTCAGCCTCATGAGGTGGTCTTGGACTTGCTGCACTCTTACAATGGGAGGAATTTTGCTCCCCCAAGCCCTGCTTAGAATTTCAGGAACACAAGAAGTGTGAGAAGCCTGACTGGGAGTGAAGATGGAGTCAGCGAACTCATTGAGTACCTCAGCCTTTTCAATGTCTGAGGAGGCCAGCTCACTCCTTTCATTTGTCAGAGAGGGTACACTGACTTTTGCATGTCTCTTCTGCCCAATGCAGCTAAAGACACCCTTCATGTCATCACATCTCTCATGAAGTTCAATTCCATCTGCACTCTGGCTTTCCTGATCCCATCCCTGCAGATCCAGACAACATCCCTATATTCTTCTCCAGCCACTCATCCATCCATCCATGCTTCCACTGCTTATGCTTTTCCTTTTCGATTTTTTTTTTTTTTTCTTTTTTAATGCATATCCACCCTAAGAAATGCTTTGAAGTCTATAGACGAAAAATTGTTTGGAGAACACAGACCACTCCTGTAAGCCACAACTTTTAGATGTGGTAGCCAGACAGAGAGATATCTACTGCCTGGGCAAAGCAGGAGGCACTATGGCTGCATGGGCTAGGCACTGGCTGCAGAATAAGGTCAGGGTTCTGGCACTGCAAAAAGGTCCAAGGAACATTCTCTCACACTTATAACCATTTGGCCTTTGGTGCAAACTGCTTCATTATAAAGACGAAATAAAATAAAATGCGATATAAAAATTTGTGCACAGCTATCAGAACTAGCTTTCATAAGCTAGACTGAAAATACTCTGTGAGTGGGCTGCTAGGAGCAATGTCAGTGCACAGACGTTGCCTTACCAGCAGTCAAGCAATCGGGTTTCTTGTATTCAAACACTCCTTGAGCACTGTGAAATCCTACACTCTCAAAGATGAAAAATACAGCACAGCAATGATCACAGTACATGGTGGAAGCACAGAGACCCACATGGAAGTTCTTACACATCTCTTATACAAGCATCAGCCAGAGTTGCTGACTCTCAACAAATACAAAAGTTTGTAAGTATAGTCTTGTGTCTGGTTTTAAGTCCAGAATCCATCTTTCAGTTTTTCCTTCTATAAAGTCTAACTACTAGAGATGAGAGAAGATTACTAAAGTAATCTCGAACTATTCTCTTCCCCTGCCTGGCTATAAGGCCTTTTTGTTTATTTGTTTCTTTGTTTTTGTTCAAGCTGTTTGTCCAGAAAGTTTTCAGCCTCATTAGGAAATGAAATAATTGGGGATTTTTCTTTCCCAAAATATTTTCCAAAGTTTTACTCTAGCCTGCTCTGGAAACAATGAATTGCAATTTCCAAGTTAAAAATAGAAAGTTATGGACAAGAATCTGAATTTGAAACAGAAATTTAAATAGTGGGATGATAAGTGATTTTAACAGCATGTAGCAAAGAAATTCTAAAACTCTTGGCAATGAAATTTTGCACTCAGTTTTACTTCACATATATAAAATTAATGGGATTTGAAAAAAAGAAAGAAAGAAAGAAAGAAAGAAAAAAAAAAAGAATAGATATATGAGGAATTCAGGCAGGAGTATATTCTGACAGCCAGGGGACAAGCTCGATGTAAAAAGAATATTATTTTCCCACTTGCTGCAGCTGAGGTGCACTGTCTCACCATTAATCTTCAACTACCAGAATTCATTTTGGAGGCTCATTCTTGAAATGGATGTTCTAGACATATGAAATCCATCCCTGCTAAAGAGCTGTCATTACTCCTGGTTTCCCAGGCTTATGAGTACGCACAGGAAATATTTTCGTAGCAGAGTTACCCTGGAATTAAGCCTCTCCTGGATGGACGTCACTGCAAGACCTGAGCCCTGCCCCAGGTTTACCTACCAAATAGGACACTCATATTTACCAGCTCTCTGGTGATGGAGAGATTTGGGATAGGATATCCCTTGAGTTCTTGTGTCGTTTTATCACTCCCTGAGTTCACTGGCATTTGTTTTTCTCTCTCTTGCTTAGTGTGAAGCAGCTGTCTATGGCAGTGGCCTGAAAACACTATTTTGTGTAAAGCAGAATTACTCTTAATCACGTGGACCATCCATCCTTCAGGCAAAAGCAAACAGCATTTGGCAGTGAGCTCTTCTAATGAGAAAGTCATTAAGGAATTCAGTTTGCAAACCACAGCGTATTTCCTCATACTCTTTCTTGGACAGCATTTCTCTGTGTGGCAATGCATTAGAAATGGAACAGACAATTGTAGGGTAAAAACACTGAACCAACGTGTAGGTAATGTACATTGGAACACTGTATGTACAGTGTACAGTGCAGAACATTGGAAAAGTCCAGGAATGGTAGAACAGCACTGGGAGAGCAAGAACACATGGGTTTGATTAGTTTGTATTATCACAACTAAAGAGATTGCCAGCCTAGCTGAGATGAAACCTGAGCTCAATCTTACAGGCTAAGCTCTGTTTGATGGCTTGGCCTTAAATCACCCACGAGGAGGCAAAGGACTTGACGTGTTGTGATGGGGCAGCAGCTGGGCTCAGCAGGGGAGGTAGACCCATGCACAGTAATTGCTGTGTCTGACTGGCCATAAGTTTACTGAAATGCAGCAGGACCAGTGGTGACACCTGAGGAGCATGGATTCCCCATTTTGCCTCCTCTGAACTTGCAGTAGTCTAAGGAAGCCTTGAAATGAGAGACAGCCACAAAAAGAGCAAACAGGAAAACTAGTCTAAAAGTCAACAATCAAAGTCTTAACATCTTCTCCTCTTCTTAGTGATTTGTGACAAAATCACCCAAAGATTACTTTCTAAGAAGACGGTATCTCTTCCAGAGATCTGACTCACTTCAATTTTACTTCATAGTCTTACTGTCTTCTAGGATACAAAGTAAGCAACAAAGAAGATCCTCAAGTGTCCATCTGTGTTTTGAAAGAAAAGGATCTCATAAAGACTGAAAAAAATCCTCAAACATCTGCCTGGCCTGACAGAATGTTTACTTCCCCAAGAGGCACCTCCTATCTGAGGGAAAGGAAACCAACCTCTTTTGTTCATGAAGGGTCAGCAGTTCTAAAGGGCCACAGATACCTGAATATGGGTCTATTTCACAGTCTAAGGTTTTATCTGTAACCATTTTGTTTTGGTATCTACAAGCAAGGAGTATCTCATTAAATATGGCCGCAATCTCAGTGGGGGGATGCGTCGTCATTATTAAATACATGTCTGGCAAAGTGATCTTGAAAATTAAGTGCACTAGCTGCCAGAACACATTTCCCTCGAATTTAGTTAGAAAGAGCATCAATAGGCTGAAAAATCTCACCAGGGGTACAGAGTTTTGTGCAGTCTCCTAGCATCTTCAGCTCAAGAGAAATCAGCCACAGCAACCACAAATGGCTCCTTCTCATTCCAGAGAGTTTTGTAAATAAACTGAAAAATTCTTTTCATGAAGAGAGAGGGAAATTGACTTTTTTCCCACGTACTATGGATCACCACCAAAATTCAGGAATCCAGGGAGATTAACCAGTATGAGAACCCAAAAGGCTTCCTGAGGCAAGTTGCTTTAAGTAATCTTGTGATTATGGAAAAAGTAGGACCAGGTCATGTAATGCCTTCTAACATCAAGTTCTAAACCCTATAAGCAACTACAGGTTTAACTAGTAGAGTCAGTTGTAGTTGTTCCCAAATAACAAACTTTCAAGACTATATTATGAATCTAATCTAAGAATGCAAAACTGAATTACGTTACCACATCCTTACTGTCTAGATATAGCATCTGTAAAGAGTATGTCCATGGAAACTACACTAGACACAAAGACCACAAAAAGACTACTTGAGAGAATAGATTCTCAGCTGCAAAACACTAATTTTCAACATAGACACCACCATTAGCTCTGCATTTTCACCAGCGATGAACAAGAGCCTACATGTCATGCTCATAACAATCCAAACCAGCAGAGGTGACCCACTGTCACTGCTGCCAGTACTGAAATGCACCACCCTCTGCCTCACAGTGTTCACATTCACTGCTTGGCTTCCAGAAACATTCAGCAAGCATTGGTGAATGTCAGTGGGTGCCATTTTTTTCTGCAGAGGAATTCATTTCCACACCTTTGTTCCATAGGCACTTTCATGTCAGATGACATTTTGTCAGACTGCCCTTCTGCTGCTATCCATCACACAGCAACAACATATAACAGAATGTTGGTGGGAAGGTTCAGGCTTTACTGCCATAGCACCAACATCTGCTTCTGGTGTCATGGGCCAACATAATAACATAAGAGGCATTACTTTTGGGGCAGCTGTCATAATGAGAATCACCTAATAGTTGTATCAGTGATGTCTGACGATGCTTGCTAGACTCAGCTATGTGCACAGAAGGTGTCTGTGTTCAGGTGAAAAAAAAAAGATGTGAGTTCTGCAGAGATTTTACTTTGCGTCTAAATACCTTAGACAGTATTTTAACAGTCCAATCCTTCAAGATGACATCATGAAAATCACCAGTTGATTTTACATTGTTTGTAGGTAAACAGAACTCTAAAACCAAAGTTGTCAAATGTAATTGTGACTCTTGTGATTCTCAGATCTCTTCCCTACAAGAGGCACAGCTTTTTATCAGATAAAAAAAATCATACCCTTATATTGTACATGCTCATTCTCTGAAATACACAGGCACATTTTGTGCACAGTACCAGTCTTCCACCTATCACTGGTGTATTTCTAACAAAGCTCACTGGTGGTCAAGTTGTCCTGGCAGCAGCAGAGCCTGTCCCCCCAGCTTATTTGGCTTGTTTTTCTACTTCAGCATCCTGGAGACCTTTATTGTTGCGTATTACACAGATACTTGTGTACTTCAAGGCTGCTTAAGGATCACTCAGCTCATACTGTCAACATTACACAACTACAGTAGCATTTGCAAGTTTCCCGTTTCCCACAGGGTCTTTTGAGACCAGAATTTTTCTCTCAAAATTTTGTTTCAGAAACCACAGAAAGAACAGCAGGATGTAACCGATTTTACTTTCCATGCTAGGGACTAGGGAGAAGGATTTAGACAGCAAAGGCCTGTAATACCATGTCAAAGTTATGATTTTTCTACTACCATGTTTACAGCGCTAAAAAATTAACAAGCCAAACAGAAAGCCAGCCCACTACCTTGGCATTGCTCAGATGTGTCTTTGGTCAATTACTTAATATCCTCTCAATTTTGTATATTTTCTTAAGTGGTATTGATCAAAATTTTGTACTGAATGAACTAATTCTTTTATTTATTTAATTTATTTATTTAGTTATTTTTCCTGAATGACAATGAAATTCATACCATACTGAAACCAAGTGGAAGCCCCAAATTATGTTGTTTACAGTGGAGCTATTCTGGATCAATGCCTGCAACCACTGAATCAGAACCTGTCTCTTTAAATTCAAGCCTCACATCAAGAATTGGATCCAGAATATAGATACTAAGAAATACCACACTGATGGAAGGTCTCTAAACATTGGTTTCTACAATTTGTAACAAGGAGAATCACCAATCTCAAATTTTCCTAGAAGAAAAAAAGGGTAAATTCTCTAGGCCAACAAAACTACTCATCTTGTGTCGGTAATGCAAGATACTGCCCAAAATGCAAGTTTAATTTAATGGTAAAAATACTTGGTCTAGTGTCTGCTTCTTTGCTGTAGCACTGGGTGGTGATGCATATGCTATCAACACCCACGAAATGATCCAACTATCTTCACCTTTCTCTTGTGCCACTGGGAACACTGAAAGTTTAAAAAAAATGCCAGTGGTTTCTGAATACAAAGCATGGATGGTACAGTGTGAAATCAGAAAAAAGATTTCATTATCAGCCAGGCCAGGCTCCCTGCCTGCAGTCCTGGCCCACCAAAGTCAATGGCAAAACTCCTGAAGAGAAGGAGTGAGGATCTCACTCATTAGTCAACAACTTTAGAGTAGCCTATGATTTGGAGCACCGTTATCTGATTTTTAAAGGTCAGTGTGATCAGATGGCCTGCTTTGAGTGGGATTAAGTTAGAGGTTGTGTGGAATTTATGTAGGCGTCCGATTCCTGACAAACAGACACAGTTCAACAGATCTGTGAGCCTGGCCCTCCTTGTGAAGTAAATATGAATAGCATGGAGTTAGAGCCTGTTTCACCACCCTATGTGCCTTCTGCCCTCCCCCTGAAGTTGGTGCCTTCCCCTCCCTACCTGCCTCACACACTGGCCCACATGAAAGAAATTTTTCACTCACACCAAGCATCCTCTCCCTAAAAACTGCAATGCATCTACCATCACTGCACCAACATGCAGCAGGCAGCCCGCTGTCAGGCTACAGCCTTGCTGGGAAGTATTTCAGCTGAATCATTGGGGCGCTGGTGATGAAAGCAGGGCTATCACTCTTTTTATTTCTAAGCAGGGACACAATGCATTTGTCAGACCGTGGTTCCCCACCACTTCTCAAGTCTTTGCATAACAATCTGCTCAGCTGAGCACAAGAGAAAATTAATCTAAACTGTTCTTTTTATTATTTAAACGTAACATCAGCAGAAGTATGTTCTTCATCCTAAAATCAATTAACAGTAAGATGATGACACATAAAACTTTCCAGACAGTTAAGTTAATCAAAAGCTTATGCAGAGGCTGCATTCAAAAACAGAAAGGGCAAATGGCAGCAGTCGCTGGTGGCAGCAGCAGCCTGACCTGGCACAGGGCAGGCACAGGCCCATCATGACCTCAGGACAAGAAGTCAATCAGTCATCGCCTTCCCCTGCATGCACTTGCATGCAGCAATCTTGATGGATGCTGTGGTGGCAGGAGACTCTGGCAGAGGCCCAGGCACCAGGCTGCCCATGCTGCTGCTGGGTAAGTATGGCCTGGAGAGGATGGCCAACACCGGGAGCTTGGCCCAGTTGGCCAAAGGATGTGCACTTCTTGCTCAGATGTCAGCCCCTATGGCTGGAAAAGCTGTTCCACGAGGATTTTTGAAAGTGGAATTCATACAAAATTGTCATAAGAAGAAAAGATGATGAAATATTCCGTTTTAAAAAATACATATCTATTTTAATTTGTTGGAAATATTGGATTTCAATTTAACTTTTTAGGGGCTTCACATTTCATGAAATAAATCAAAATGAAACAGTCAAGATGAAAAAAATAATTCAGACTTTGAAATAGCGATAAGAAGTGTGATATGGAATAGTAAAACATACGGTAAATTTAAAAGAAAAAATAAATTCCAAAGAAAAAAATAATTAAACGGAAGACACCTGTTGACAAAGGTAAAGAAAACCAAAAGAAACCATATTTTATATATATATATATATATATATATATATATATATATATATATATAATATAAACCCTATAATTAAACATCTAGAAAGCTTAGGGTCACTGCTGCAAGTTTGATTAAGTATTTTAAAGAAATATAAAGTCAATGTTTTTGAAACTGTTTCAATGTTGCCTTTTTTTTTTTTTTTTTTTTTGTCTTTAAAATCAGTTTAACAGAAACTGAAGATAAAAGCATCTGAAAAGATTAATAGTCTAGGAATTATAACTTTCATGGGTAGCTAGTATTTATTGGTCTGGTATATTATTTAATACTGCTGATGAACACCAAATGTACTCTCCAACACTTTCTATGCACAGTTGAGCCAATGGTCTTGAAAATACAGTTTTGTTAAAGTATTTCGTCGACAGCACTAGTACGCGTCACATAATTCAGGCTGAATCACAGCAGTGTCCAGAGGGCACATGCTAACCTACGCTGCACAGGTAAGAACAAATTAGTGAAGCAGCTATACCTACCCAACTTGCTCCGTAATTAAATAATCCGTTTGCTGAAATGGCTGCTTTTTCAGGTGTCAGATGCCTTAGCCAGCTTGCAAAATATTCTTGGCACTTTGCAGGAGTGCTCTGTTGAAGAACATTTTTCTAATAACTACAGTAACGAACAAGAAAGGACTGTTCTGTTTTGTCGCACTGTAAAATAATTAAGATGATGCAGAATAAATGATAGAAATAGAAACCATTGCTGCAAATAGAACTGCGTAATATAAGTTATACCAACAATTAGTTAGGCTTCAGTGAAAACCAAACATCCTCCAGATATTAGAAAAACATGAAATCACAGCAGTTATTTTTAAAGCATCCAATACGATGAATGTTTGGCAGCATGACTAGTGGCTAGTGGCTTGCGGCATCATGTCGGGCTGCCATGAGACAGGCCTCGGATATGAAATGACCGCAACAACACCACTCCAAATGCTGGGCTGCTGCAGCAAAATTGTGATAAAAAATGACACATGTGGATGCCAAAAAGAAAGAAGTAAAAGGAAAGGTTGAACTGTGTCCTACTATGAAAACATCCGTCTTAACCAACTCCGTGACTTCATGGAGTGGCATGAAGCAAGTCAAGCAGTTTGCTGTCAAAATGAGATATCAGCTTCCCATAAGCGCACACTGCTGGCGACCGAATTCAAGTGAAACTGTGCATAGGAGTGATGTCCTGGGGCAGAGTGATGGACCAAGATATCAACCTGTATTCTGTAGACCAACAGAGATCTTAAACATTTCAGAAAGTGGAGAAAAATTATTGCACCTATATGAGGTCCCAATGCCAAAGCAAACTTACATACATTCCAGTAAAGAAAAAAATAAAGCAAATGTGGTGGAAGAAAACAAAAGCAGTAGGTAAACTTTCAACATCTAGTTACTTTGTATTTGCCTCTAACAACACCACAGTTCTGTACATTCTGGAGAAAGCTAGCAGTTTCGGGGCTGATGAAGTCACTAGCATACAGCTCCTTTCAGAAATACTTTCTCTCTATCTTCTAGCATTGTAAAGTTGAAAGTAATAACACCAACATTTTCAAATCTAGGGCCTCAAGTGAGATAACTAATCCCCTGTATCATTCCCAAATATATGACCTGAACTTCAGCATGCCAGTAGAAGATGCAAATAGTCGGCTGTCTGAAAATGCAGCTGTTTATGTAGCAGACTAATCAAAGAGTAGTTGCTTCGCTCCTAGAGCCAAACATAAAAGTTATGGCCCTGTCAACTATGGGCTTCAGTTTCTTCAGCTGCAAAGGAGAAATGATACCTATCTCTTAGGAGTGTTGAGGTGTTTAATTCATGGATGTTTACAATACGTTCTCAAGTTTGGCTGAAATTTCTGGCTTCTTACTTTGCACATGCAAGCCTTCACGTGTAACTGTTCTTGGCACTATGTTCAGCCTTGCTTTAAATGGGATTCTCTCATATACATCAGATTGTTACGAAAACAACTACTGAGTCACGGGTGGAAGTGTGGTAACCATTTATTCTAGTCAATCATATGACATTTCCAAGTACAGATTTCAAAGGCAGATTGAGGCGAGTTGGGAAGTCAGTTCTTTTAACTTTCTGATTTCTGTTCTGTGACTGAAGAGATTAGATTATTGGAAAACATGCTATTAGTGGTGGCTTGTGGCCAAACAGTCTGCTTTGCATTCTGCAAGGGGTGCTGTACTTGCTGTAAACTAAGGAAAAGAGCTGGTTAAGTTACTTTAGCAAGGAATGTTCCCTTTGGGAATTGTCCACAGCAAACTAGAACTGTGGTTGGTGAGGAAAGAGCAGCAGGGAGAAGAAAAATAACAAAAAAGGTCAGAAATTTCAGGGAAATAAAAGGCCCTCTTTCTTCTATATACTGAGCACCAAGTTAACAATGTTTAATGTTTGTTGATCTATTCGATGCTGCTTTCTGCTTATCCAGACCCAAATGCATGAAAACCCAAACAATTACCATGTAAGTCCATGCTTAAATTCCACCCCATTCTAAAAAGCACATCAGCATATGGTTACCTTCACATATGAGACACAGACCCCTTGACTTCTATTAAACTTAAATACCTGATTAAAATTAAGGACACATCCTTGAATAGAGGCTCTTATGCTTGTAGCCAGCACATATCTTCCTGAAGTAGACAAAAGCATGACTCTTAACACACTAACCCAAACACTGAAAATAATGTCTTGAACTTCTCATCCCTTAAATAATTAGAAGACTAAATCATTTTTTCATTTTTAATTTTATTTTCAGTATTTTTATATTTCATAGTAAAGAACAAAAAGCTTCAAATGTTTGCAACAGGGTTATGTTTTCAATGTGCTTCAGGGGAACATAAGCATTACTTTTTTCCTTTTTTTAGAAAACTCTTTTTTTTTAGAAAATCTCCTTCTTAATTCTACAGAGAAAAGCTATGTGAACTCAAAATGCTTATGAAAAGAATTTGGTATTAATTTATTAACTCTTTAAAATTAACGTTTTTGCTTTTTAAATCACTGTCATAGTATGTGGGAGTAAGATTCCTCCAGTGCTTAGAGTTAGAAGCTCTGTTTCTTTGCTGCAGAAGGCTCAAAAAAGAATATAATTTCGGTGCTTTTTTTAACATAAAGATTTTCAAATTTGAGATTACCTATTGATTTTATCAAGAAACTTCTAAACTATATTCTGGTATGAATAAAATCAGATTTCTTCGATTTCAATGAGAATCAAACTGGTGTTCTGGAAAGAGAGGCTCAAATCCTGTTCCTTAACCTCTTAAGTATCCTTTTCAGCTCAAATCCACTGTTTACTCTGTATTATTTTCCATACCAACACTGTATGTAACACTCCATATGGAAACAAGAAAGTACGACAAAGGTATTCTCACAGAAAACTGGAAAGAGGTGTTTGAAGGGAAACCAAGGGAAATAAGGCCAAAAGATCGGGGAAAATTATTACAGTGTTTTTCTCTGATGTGAAAATGAGAGAAAAATTTAATTATCACAAAGCATGTTGTGATTTCAACCATCCATAAAAAACCCTGGGAACATGATATAACCTAATCTCAACAGTACCAGTAGCAATAATGCTCCAAATATATGTGCAAGTCTGTAGGACTTTTTATCCTGAGGTCCTCAAGGCAATCGAGTAACATCCAGCTCCATGATGTGAGACCATCTCACTGCCTGTCTGAGAACTAACCAGTTATAGCTGATAAATTTGGGAAACCTGTAGAGCTGCTGGGCTCTTACCAAAACCCAACATGGTTGCTGTTGGCCTCATTCTGTTTTATACTACATGGGAGAGATGTGGCCATCCCAATGCCCAGGATGAAGGAAGAGTTCAGTACCAGGCATTCAGAAGAGCTAGTGAATTACTTCACTGCTGTTTTCCTCCTCCAAAGATCTCTAAGCTTTGAAGTATCTTGATGGTGCATAATGTCTGAGAGGCGCTGGAGGCAGGGTACAGCCATTAGGCAGTTTGCACTGGGATATCTGCTTTCAGCCCATGGCTTTGTGGTATTCACTTACATCAGGAACACAGTTGTTTGGTCACAACACAGGAAAAATGCTTTGGTAAACCCAATCCTCCAATTCTTTCTTCTACTACAACTTTTTAAGCAAGGAACAGCTCTCTGAAAGTTTAATACCAAAAGAATTATACTGGCATAAAACAGGCATGAGAACAGATACACTAAAGCTTCAGTCAAGCCTGCTTTAGAGATAAAAACGTACAATAAAATCTGTATCTAGATTAGTGGAGTGTTTTCTACAAAACCAGCCTCACCTGAAGTGAACTCTCAAACAGCACATCTTTCTCTAGGTGGAAAAAGCAATCAGTCTGTAATTAGGAGCTGCCCCTAAAATATCTGATTCTATAAAAATCATTTGCTATTGGAAGTAAGATACAGCAGATCAGTGGTTGGAAATAGGAATCAGTGAGTCTTGATCACATAATCCAAGCCAAGTTCAGAACGCCTTCATAGTTAATAACTGCAGCGGCCTCAGGGGAGGCCATATGATCTCCATCACATGTGTGCTTCAAATAAGAGGCCAGACATCTTTCTGAAAGTACGCTGCAGCTCAACCATAAATTATTTCGCCTGAGAAAGGAACCATTGACCAGGTCCTAGTGCTAGTGCTAGGCAGGCAGTCATGTTACCCTCCCCCAGCAAGCCCTCTAATCCTAAAACCCCCAGCATCTCACAGGTAACACAGTCTGCAAGGCACTGTAGACTGTGCAAGTGATAGAATCATGGTGGTGCTCTCAGGTGTGTAATTCTGCCCATTTGAGGAGCACTTTCGGCTAGTCAGAGCCGTGGCTGGGGGCTGCACACTCTGAGGGCTCAGCAGTGTGTTAGCATTTCGTCTTTAGATAGTAATATCATCGTTTTCTTACTCGTAGTGAGTTATATAATGCTCATCAATCTGATTTTGATGACATAGAAAAAAGAGAGTGAAATAATTGTGGATGAAAGCAAATAAAAATGCCATATTTTTAATATAGAGTGATGATCCAATATTTTCTTTGTGATTTGAGAACTACTTGCTTCACAGGAGTTTTCAGAAATAAAATAAACTTCAGTTTCCTTAAAACAAACTCCACATTGTTGCCTTATGAACAAAATTGGATTTTTATGTCTCGTAAGGTTTCAATGCAGCATATCTGCTGGATGAAGCATCAGTGTAAGCAAACAGATGGTAGGAGACTTGTTGATTTTACCACAATATATTTGTGCAGGACAGAGAAGGGAAGAAATCAAGAAAGTATCCTTTTAATTTCACATAATCTTAGCCACTTGTCTAATGTTGTTTAACATTCATATGAAATTACTGAGAAAACAAAAGAAAATTAACAGTACCTTTTCATTTTTCAAAACCTAAACATTTATTTAAAATTCTTCAACAGTATGGTCTCTTCCTCAGTTTGTTTATTCTTTGTATCTGAGAAATTTAAGAAAGCACTGATAAATTAGTATTTTAAAGGGGATATAAAAATGGAATGTTGTTTCAAGTGTAAATGGAATGAAATGATGGAATACTCCTCCTTGTTCAAAAAGCAGAAGGAATAACAAGCCAAGTTATTCACTGCTCCTGTCTTGTCTGAACTACAGCATGCATTTCACTTGGCTTCTTCAAACTAGTATCTCTGAGATGTGTTTAAGGTGCTGTCTTATATACAACTCAGAGAAACTGTTGCCTTAAACAGCACGTCCACTCAGTGAGCATAGCTCTTAGAGAAAAAAAAAAAAAAAAAAAGAAAAATGAACTTTACCATTATAGTCTCTCTTTTTGCACTTCTTTTTCATCCCCAGCAAACTGGGCTCCTGTTCTGGAAATATAAAGCTGGACACCTCAGCTCTTACTGGTTGCAGAGTAGTCAGTCACATTTGGGCTAAGTGTCTGTAATGCCCTCCTATTCTCGATCATGTGTTTCACACTCATGTTGCATATGCTTATGATGTGACCAACCATATAGTAATGTGGAGCAAATTTTGAGAATTGTTTTCATCATGGTCATAACATTGTAAGGTGTCATGGTTTTATGAATTTTGGTTACTGGTATTCCACATCATAACACCATGTAGTGCACTGTGAGTTAAAGTGTTACTGCTCCAGTTCCGGGTACCTGTCCAGAAGAGAAGAACTACATTCCCCAGGGGGCTTTGTGGTCAGAGAGGAGATACAACTCCTGGCAAGGTCACCCGATCGGGCTCTTCTCTTCTTCACTCTTCTCCTTCACCTCTCCTCGCTGCTGCCCGTCCTGACTGCACACTTCACTTCAGTATTACTGCAAGGCCTACAGCTTTCAGATACTCTCTCATTATATTTGATTTATTAGCTTCAATTCTAATTATATTGTATTATAGTGTGTTATCTTGCATTCCGATACCATATTTTGGGGTCCCCTGTTTCCCTTTTCTGGAGGAGCGGATTTTGCGAAATCCCTCCACCCCACTAGTCACAGAACTGGGCCAAACCAGCCCGTAAACCATAGACATAAGGTAAGCAGGAAAGGCCCTCCACATCACAATCAAAAGGAACGTGGTATACCAGCAATTCCCCTGAAGTGATGGAGAATTAAAATGTCTGCTGCACTTAAACATTCAAGGATGACATTGAAACATTCTCTGTAATAGAAACTAGGAGTTCTGGGGATTCAGCTCTCTTTCAACTGTTTTTTACCATTTCTGTAAGGTTTCTACCCAATTTTGAAAATCAAAGTGCCTGCACTTAGGGACCCATATAGGGATTCACCTTCCCTTCTTGTAGGCAATCAGCTTTCCTGTCTCCTCAAGAGTCTTTCTGGGTCTTGTTGGGTTTAACACTTCTGTAGATGGAGAGTGGGAGGTCCCCTGAACTTGGGCACCAGGCTTTGTAGTCACTGGAGGCAATAGACATTTCTACGCCTCACTCCATCTGAATTATCTTAAACCTCTACCTAGGAATGAAATTGTGCAAGAACTGCCATTTTATGTCCAATGATTAGCTTGGTTGTTGGCATTTATGCTTTCAGTTCCTGCAGCCAAAGGAATTGATCAAATTCTTTATTTATTTGGGTCAAACATAAACATAAACAAAGACCTGCCAAATTATCCAATGGAAGATTTGTTCCTTGATAACCAAAACAAACAAAAGAGGAATGACCTTCTGGACTTCAGCAAGAATTGTAAGTGATCCGTGTGTCTTAAAATGAGATCATTACTGTTGACTAAACTTAGAAAATACTTTCTCTGCCTCTTTTATGCTTTTCATAAACTGATGGCAATGATCCACTTAAAAACTTTCAAGAGGATAAATATGAAAAATGGTCTGATATTTGTATGGGTTTTGAAAGGTGCATTCTTACTGCTGCTTCTCAATGCTATTATTATAAGGAGAATGTTAACAGAACTGCTGGCACTAGTGAAGATGTTTGTGTTACTAAGCTCAACTCTTAAATTAATCTGACTACGCTATTAAAAATCTTGCTGTCTGTAATTGTAAAAAAGATTCTGGACCATCTTGATTCTACAATATCAACATGTGTCAGAAAATAAGCTATTTCTCAAGACAGAAATTCAAAAATTGGCCCCAATTTCAGATCCATGGTTGCTTACAGGAGTTCAGTGTAGAACAACTCCATTTGCTTTCGGCTATCCAAGCCCACTAGCTTAGAATCACTCCTCACCCGTAGAGACCATCTAGTCTGCCATTCCAGAGCTTATCCAGAGCACAAGCTTTGATTCTGCCTAATATCCTGAAGCTCCATATGCACACATATAGAAGTTGTTTCCCCATACCTGCTACCTGACATTCATCATCCTTGTCACTGTCAAGAAACTCTAAACAATACTCTTTTTCCCTCCTCCTAATGGCTTTAGGGAATGAAGTGTCAGCATCTGAAAGCCTATACACAAGACCAGATAGACCAAGTACCAAATATGGCTTTTTGTCTGCTGCTTTTGGACATGAATAATGTCCAGTGATAGTGAAAGGCAAGAGCTCCATCCAAGACCTACTCTATAGCAGTCGTTCTCTGAGAGATGGCTACTGATTTCAGCCAAATGTCAGAGATGGCCTTGCCTCAGTAACACTTGGAAAAATGCACTGCATCCACTAGAGTCAAGCTCATCTCCACCTGTGCTTCAAGTGAATCTTATGTTTGAGAACATATACAAACAACACATCATTGTTTAATTTGTGCTGGGTACTAGTCAACTGTGCAGAGGAAAAGCTGGAGCAAACATCACCTTCATCTGTCACAGAATCACAGAATCACAGAATGACCCGAGTTGGAAGGGACCTCAAGGATCATGTAGTTCCAACCCCCCTGCCTAGCAGGACACCTGTCTAGACACCAGTCCAAGTTCTGAACCTGTGAGAAGGATGATAATTACTTATTTTGATGCATCCCTTTCTATTTAACTTGCTGAGCCTTACTTCAGGTCAACACAAGCATTGTACCTTCTCCTTTTCACTCTCTAGGCAACCTGCAGGATACATCTTTATTTAACAAGTTTCACCATTCTTCTCTGCTGTGATGTTGAAGCCTGTGGCTCCATAAGCCACAGCAATAAGTGATGGGAACATCCAATTAGCCAGCATGCTCTTACTCAGCAGCTCTCACCTAACTCTCCCAGTTGCCCAGCTTACTTTTACTTACCTCTCCAGTAAAGTTCTAAACTTGCATACTGAAAATGATGACTGAAAGTCTGAAAATTCAGATATAACTATGAAACTTAAGATGAAATGATGAATAACACAAATCACTCCCAGAGAATATCTAGACATTTTCTTTAAGATAGAGAGAAGGAAAACTGAAAGGAGGCTGCCAACTTCAAAAATTATATATAATGCCAAGAGGGCTATCTTGCATGCCAGATATTACCACCCTAGTGATATTACCAATCAGATATTGCCACCCTAGGAAAGCATCACAAGTGTCCTGAATGAACTGCAGGCCTTTTTTCTTGCAGGACCCAACAAGGAGTAAACTGGAGTCAAACTCAGTAATCCATTTGTTGACGGTTTACAGGCTGGTTCAGCCCGGTTCCGTGACTAGCAGGGCAGAGGGATTCGCAAATCTGCACCTCTGAAAAGGGGAAACGGGGGACCCCAAAATAACTAAAAACAGTGGCAACGATCTGAGGAGAAACAAACTAATTTACTAAATATCATATCAGAATGCAAGATAACACACTATAATACAATATAGTTAGAATTGAAGCTAATAAATCAAATATAATGAGAGAGAGTGACAGAAAAAGCTGAAGGCCTTACACTAGTGGCATGTGGTGGGGACAAGCAGCAGCGAAAGAGCCTGATGATCAAAAAGAGGGATGTCAGGTGACCTACCAAAGCCTTATACGTGTTTCCCCTGATCAGGAATGATACCAGAACTCTGAACAGTCTTCTGGGGAACGTAGTTCTTCTTCTCTTCCAGACAGGTACCCGGAACTGGAGCATTTACACTTTAACTCCCAGTGCACTACATGATGTTATGATGCAGAATACCAATAACCAAAAATCAAAAAACCATGACACTATTTTTGCACCTTCTGTCTTGGAACCAGCACACACTTCTCACTGCAAACTGCCAATATATATGTATATACATAATATAATTAAAATGAGGAAAAAAAATAACAGTAACACCAACCTTTCTTCGAACACAAAATCTTGCATTGCTCTGCATGCCATAGAAATATACCTGCTCTTCAGTGTGTTCCAAGCATGTCATGTATATTTTCAGCAAAAAAAAACTGGCGAGACTCTAGGTGCATCTATGCATCTTCATTCATCTCAGAAAGCTGTAAATGTGGCCCTTTTAATTCTCAAATCTGAGTCCACTGGAAAGTGATTTCTGTCAGCATTACTTGTTAAGAATCTTATTATCAGCCCACAAACACCCTTACCTGCTCCCAGTATCACACTGCACAGTGAACACTTCAGACATTGTACAATCAGAGGAATTTTAGAATATAATGAAAGTTACATATTCCACCAGAGCAGTGCTCATCTTTTCCCCTTTATCGTGTGATAATAGCACAAAGACTGTTCTTGATGAAAGTAGGCTTGGGAGAGGGTTTGGAGTTGTGTATTTCTGTTAGTGGGGGGGGGGGGGGGGGGGGGGGGGATGTTTTGCTGTGTATTTTTGTTTGTTTTGAGGGGGCAGAAAACAGAACGGCAAAGAAGTCCAAACTAGGACTTTGAGTACTTTTTCAGCCTGATACAGATCAGTTAAAATACATCAGTTAGGACACTTCCTTAGCATACTCTGCCCATTGCTGTCCTGAAGATTTGTGAGCAGGGTGCACACATTACAGAATTCTGTCTCTGCACTGATTATTTATAATGATAACACACTGACGCTCAAATTACACTGTGTTCTGCCTGCTGCCTTCTATCTTGTCCTTCCCTACAAGTAACCCAGAGGTAAGGATGTTCACATGAGTTTGTAAAGCGCCTATTGCTGCAAACAATAATAAGAGCTATCAATTAGGAGCAGTTACTTACACTTTGTTTAATCTCTAATGGATTCTTCTAAATATTTACAGTAGAAGAGTTGTCAGACCAAATGCTGGAAATTACTGGCATCTTCCCAGAAGCCAGAAAGGAAAGAGAAAAGAAACCCACTCGTTGCATTCTTCTGCGGGGTTTTAGCAGTCAGGATCTGCCTTCTATACTGAGCGCCTCACAGTGTGGGAGGCACACACAGGGCATCAAGAACCACAGCTGTTCATGTGAAGGAGGTGTGAAGGAGGAGCAAGAGTACTGGGCAGCAGGGAGAGTGTGTGGCCCCAGGGAAGGACCCATGTGCCAGACAAGTGCTTGGCGTGTGGGGCCCTGCCAGCAGGAGGAGGGGATGTCAACTGCACCGCCGTGCCACTGGTAGAGGGGAACCTGAGAGAAGAGGCACTTGTGCAGATTTTATCTCTCACTGTCACACAGCAGGTCACAGAAAAGATCAGAGGGTTGTTGTCTTATTTTGGAAAAAAAAAATCCATTGATTTTAAAATGAGAGCTTAGCCTGAATAAGGATCTGTGAATTTGTCCAGATTTAATAGTTTTCTGTAGTATTTGCCATTGTAAGGCCCTGCCCTGATTTTGAGACATGTGTATGTGTACGTGAATGTGTGCGTGTGTGAATGTGTGTGTGTATGAATGCAAGTGCGAGAGGGAGAGAAATCTCACTGCCTAAAACTGTTCTGCCAAAATAAACTTTGGAGCATTTTATAAATTAACTCTGCTCTGTGTGTTTATTTTTCTTGTGGAGATTCTAAAAAGAGACTGTTCAACTCATCTTATTAGGGGCAGCATATTTTTTTTTTAAGAGAAAAATAAGTTCCTACTCTGCACTGGAAAGTATTTGCTATTTTCAGCTAAAAGTATTCTTTCCTTCTGACCTGGCATATTAGATAAGATTTATATTTCTGACCTGACATTAGGTAGTTAAGATTTATTCTTTTATATTAACTTTACTGAGCTTGCAAGCTATTCATTTACAGCACAGGGAATATATTTATGGCAGAAGCAAAGAAAGTTCACTACAAAGTAGTAAAATATGTTATTAGGAGTGTCCCGTAGACTGATGAAAATTGTGAGTACCCTTGCAGCTGGCTCCCTTCTGGCTCTTTTTTCCTTCTTTGTTATTTCAACTTTAAAATTTGAATTTGAAGTCAGTTTCAATGGTGAATAACTTAAAAGAGTCCAGATGATTCTAATATATCCACATATATATATATGTATGCATACGCTGTGATTGAGAGGTGCAGGGAAAGGGATAACAAGTGACTTGAATTCTCTCCGTGTTCTGCTGGCAGTGACCCAGGCATAAAGAACATTGGACCTCACTCTCCTGCCAGTATAAATCAGGAGTAACTCTACTGAGGTATGAAACTGGTGTGTGAGTGAGAGCTGAATCAGATCTATAGCTCTCCTTTATCCAAAGGTGCGGGCCCAGGCAATCTGTTAATTTCCAATTTACTTAAAGTGGCGAACCACAGACTGTGATGGAAATCTGGAAGCACTTCAAGCCTCTGTGGACGGAATACTGGAAAGTTAAAGGCCTCCTATTGAAATCAGTGATAAAACCTCCCATTAACTTCAATAAGAACAGAATCAGGCCCTAAAAATGGCTGGAAGCCAAGGAACTGGATGGCTCATGAAGTAGGTAATAGGAGATTATGACTTTCACCAATAAATCACCGATGCAAACCTGGCTGCACTTGGTTTAGACTCAAAATTGCTTTCATCTGATGTTTGTTTGAAACTGTCCATGTTGTAAAACCTTCAAGAAGAGCTGGCAGACATGATAGCTGTCTCAGCAAGAGGCCAACGGCTGGATGGGGTGTGGTATCTCTTCCATTCCCACGTCATCATAGGGAGTCCATCTTAACGAGAAGCAAGAAGCACTGGCCCGCCCATATAGAGAGCAGTGCTCGGGTTCTGTCACTAACCAGAGGTTTTCTGTTTCAGAAACTGTCAGACTAACTCTGTAAATTCACTTAGACTGAGTGTACTGGGGGAGGGGGTTACTGTTCTACAGCAAGCCAAGAGGAGGAGATATTTCCATTTGTAGACATTATTCAACTGCTGTCACAAGAGAGAATAGAGATGTGCAGAGC
The DNA here is from genome assembly GCA_030625065.1 of Alectoris magna. NCBI lineage: Eukaryota > Metazoa > Chordata > Aves > Galliformes > Phasianidae > Alectoris > Alectoris magna. The sequence goes on from CM060562.1 coordinate 60,638,677, forward strand.
TTTGAGGAATTCAATGTGTCGAAGAAAGGGCTTGGCATACAGAAACTTAGGACGATCAGGCATTACGAAAGCTAGGAATTGCTCATAGAGTGCAATGCATTGCAGTTTGACTGTCAAACTCCACTGCCAATCCATTCTGCATCTGAGAAGGAGAATTTTACAAGTCCTGCTAAACTGAGACCAGTTATTCTGGTATCTAAGCATTTAGTAGCACTCTCCGGCAATGTTTTGGGGAAACATTATGGAGAACATTAAGGAGAGGACCTTCCTTTCTCCTTCCCCAAGATATTTTTGCAATTGGTAAACTTTCTCTGCTGGTCTCTGAAGGGTCCTGCCCTGCTTCTTGGAGAGCTGTAGTCAAACTGGGTGAATGTTTTGGTACTTGTGCTTGATCAAACAGTCCCAGCTATGTTTGATGTCAGCTAGTACATTCACCACTTTCCAAACAGGACCTTTCATAGTCTTGCTTTTGATAGCCCTCAGGACTATGTATTTCATTACAGCACCCAAACTTTCCCAGCTCACTTCTTATTTTTCTACCAGGCCATGTTTGACAATTGCTCCAAGGATTTGCATCTTTGTGTTCACGCAGACGTTCATAGCTTATTTTTACAATGTGGCTTTGTAAATTAAAGGAGTCATTCACCACTTTTTTCTTTTTTCTTTCTTTTTCCTCACCCAGAAATCCACTGCTAGCATCAATATCATCATACAATGGCTCAGTGGCATTTGTTCCCCTTTCACCATTTTTCCTCAAGACCCTGTGCTCAGAACTACAAGTTGCAATAAACCGTGGCTTGACATCAAAAGGGAATGGTGAACAAATTACTTCAGTCACTACTTTGAGAAATAGTAACCAAATTCATAGATATAGAAATAGAAGGAAGCAGAAAGCTTGAGAATTGTAGCTGAGAAGATAACAGAGTTAGGAGAAAACTCATGATCTCTGGGCAAAGTGAAAAAGTACAGCACGGATGGAACAGTGAAAGAATCCCTCCCACACTTCTAAATGGCAAATTGCAGCTGCACTTTGACAAAAGAGGGTGGAGTAGCCTCACGACTTTTACCAGCATCTCATGAAGAAAAGTGCAGATTACATTGCGGCTCCTTTCCTTGCTGAGAACAAAAATCCCCCAACAACCAACATGTTTTTTGGTGTTGTTTTTTTTTTTTTAATAGCCTATATAAACATCTAGGCTGTAGTCTGACAATATGCAAATTTCATGTTGGCAGTGCTCTTCAATCTATTTGCTTCTTGACAATAGTTGCAACTAGAAACAGAATCAGTCCCTTAATCTTTACGGTATGTCTATTCTGCTTAAACCAACTCCCAATAAAAACAAGGCCAAGACTCTAACCAAAAACCTTACATTAACCTGCCATGTGCCTTATAATCATCACATTTCTCTCATAAATGACACAAAAATTACTACTCCCTGATGTCCCCTCAGCACATACACAAACACATACACTTATGGACGTCCCCAAATAACGTTAGCAGCAGAGCTGCTCAGTTGCTATGTGGAACACGAAGACCCTTCTTCAGCACCACCCATCTCCCCTGCCCAGAGCCTATGTCAAGTAACATTGTTTTTCTCCTCACTGGCTAAAATTCCCAACCAGGTCAGAGATGCCTTACGAAAAGCCAGACAGCTTTCACCTATACACAACCAAAGAGGGAGGGCTCCATTTAAATTATTGGTGTAGTTTTACGCACACCGCACTAAACTAAAAGAGAAGAGGCCCCCATATCAAGCTTCCAATGCAATTATTTTTGTTTTAGTCAAGTGCATGATTTAAATAATTTTGTTTTCCGTGACCAAACAGACCATAAAAAGAGTAGAAAACAAGTTTTCAGACAGACCAAAAAGGATTTTAAAAGTACACCTTTGGTGTCTGGGGTGACTGACCCTTTTCACTTATATTTTAAAATAATTTCAATGTGAAAATACTTTAAGAATGTGTCAAGACCTTTAATTCTTGCTTGTGTCTATGTGAATTTGTATGCATATATGTAGATGAAAATATGAATGTACAACAGAGAAGGGAAAAAGAGTTGGCTAAATAAATGAGCATGTATAAATAGTTTCAATCAACATTATGATTTTTGCTAACGTTTTGCAAACAGTTTTAAAAACCATCCTGCTTTTTTGGTAGGTATATAGTTGGTTTCTTTTCTTTTTTTTTCTTTTTTTTTTTTTTCTTCTTTTTTTACATTTCTGTCAAGTGCTATGTATACTAATTGTCAAAAAGATCTTTTTAGCAGATCATAGACAAATACTGTGTTAAGGGTTTTTCCAGCTCAAGGATGACAGCTGTAGGCCTGTGTGATTCTAAGGAAAAAATACATAAAACAGGGAACTGGGAGCCAGCGAGCATGAGACAGAAGATTCTTCTGAATAAGCTCTCTTATATGTGATACTGCAATTTCTGTGGCTGATCTCTTTTGGATGAGATGTGTACAAGCTCTCTGCATTCCCCAGATGAAAAACTCAGGCCCTTTTTGATGCACACAACAGTAGCCACAGGCAGTCGGGGAGTCAGGAGGAAAGGCTCAACCAGGAAGTTCCATAAATGAATAACTGACTTTTCAACGAGTTATGCAAGGTTTCAGAGAGGATTATGGATTGACTTTTGTAATGCTTAGTGGTCTTTTAGTGGCGGTAATGGTTTGTATCCTACTTTTTTTACATAATCAATGAATCTGGGAAATGCAAGAGAAGACAGTTCAGTTGATTTGACTATTCTATCTGGACTCAGCTGTAATTTACAATGAGGAAGAAGTGGACTTTCCTGCTAGCTGGAAAATCATGTTACTTCAGAAAGAGGTGAACAGCAGCCTGTTCTCATCTTGGATGGGTACAATTCTTATTTCCTTTTGTGGAGAGTCAGATCCCAGCAAACAGGGATAAGACCCACACCCCATGCTTCTAACCACTGTGAAGCTTGGGAAGACTTCTATTCATAAGCATCCAGCCACAGCACATAGATACATTGCAAAGGAAAGCCTGTGTGAAATCTCTTCCATAATTTTCATGTTAGTGAAGTGATCGGGCCCACCTGGACCTTTAAGAGACCACATAACTTTAACATACTTCACCATACGTTACATTATTTCTCAAAATATATTTAATTCAGAGATAGGAATGTAACAGCTTGCTTGTCCTGAGACATACATTTGAAAGATGTTTTTTTAAAGCATGATTAACATCTAAGTGAGTTACTGAGAAGAAAGCATGTGCTACCCATTTGTGGAAGAAAACCAGCATTTTCAAATCATATGAATTTTGTAGGTTGTCGGCAGAAACAAATGATACCAACAGAGAAAGGAAAATATTTTTGTCCACGATGTGTCCAGGGGAATTTGTTTTTATATTTAACTGTTACTCAGAATAACTTTGGTCTTAGAAAATAATATGTGTATGGATGTCCTCTTGCTGATATTAACATGAAAGCCTGAATCCTACTGATAAATTCTTACACCCCTGAAGCTTTCCCTCATTGGATATGTTAAATAGCACATTTAAGATGTTTTAGCCCTACAAGCCTGGCCTTGGGCTTAAAAATGCCTGTCCAGGATGCAGCACAAGTTACAAAATTCTATACTCTCACACAAAATTCCAAGTTCACTTTTAATACATGCTCAACTCTGAAACTCATTAACATTCCAGTTATTCATAAAGAAGAAACCTAAACCACAAATGTGTTATCTCATTTTGGACCACAAAATTGAACATACTTCTTTGCAAATTACCAAACTGTGTAATTTATTTACCTTTCCTGCTTTTACAATCCTGTCTATTACATTTTATGTCATCTGTGGACACTATGCCCAGTGCAAGAAGGTCTTATCTTAGTTGATAATTTTTAATTCTGTGTTTTACTAAAACTTTCTGTAATCCTTATCCATCTCCATGGATTTGCTAAATACATGCACTTAACATCCTCTGACTCCCATGTTAAATAAATATCTCTTGGTCCCACTTGGTTCTATTTTGAGGGAATAATTCTTCATTCAGCAGCGTAACATAAAGCAAAGTAAAAACAGCAACCTCTTATTCAGTGGCAAAGAAAAAGTGTAGCAAAATTAATTATGAACATTCTAGGAAACAAGGTTGTGAAACGCTTGCCGACACTGGTATTTGTAATCTTCATGAATAAGCGATCCAATAATGCAGGGCAAGTGTGTGTGGGAGGCAAGCTCTGAAGAAACTGGCTGTTTTCCTCTCTGACCAGTTGAGCTGTTATGAATAAAAAATGTTGTTGCTAAAGGAACCTGCAATAAATCCTGTTGGGAGTATTACACGTGCTGATAACATACATAAACTTTGTAAACATATTAAAGTGTCAGGTTTTAGTAGCCCTGGTTCACGTGGATGTTTGTAAATGTTAGCAAGAAACGCAATGGAAATCTTGTTCCACCAGCTGGTTGCTCCTGCGTTTGTAGTTCACAGGAGAACCTTCTCTCCTTCCCTCCTCCAAGGAATACCATTCCTTGCTTCACAGGAAAGATGAGGGAAAGACATTAAAAGCTCACCTCTGCTGTAACTTCCCACCAAAACAGTTACTAGGGAAGCTGCTCCCTGGTGAGTTATTTGGAGAGAAGCAGGGCAGATGAGCTGGTGATCAGAAAGGGATTTATGCTGTTCTGAGTATCACTGCTCTGAGCAGCGATGCCCTCAGTCGATGCTTTGGTGTCAGTAGTGCTAGCAGCTCCGAGGGAGGCATCCAAATTACCTTCCAGTTCATGGAAAGCATAGGGGGGCTCCAAAAGGGGGGAAATGACCACACTGAGCAAGGAATTCTTAGGTGGGGCCAGAAACTGTCTCACATCTTGGCTATCTGTGGTGTTTGGTGCCCTGGCACTGGTACCCAGCTCTGCAAACCCACGTGCTCTTCAACAGAGTGAAGGCCTCACTCTTTTCTTTGAAAAACAGGAAGGAGCAGTGTTATTATCCTTAACGTATCCAAAACCTTAACAGCAAAAATATTCAACTGGAGCTGGAAAATGAGGTTATCTCATGTACCTCTAGCTCAAGTTGATCTGCCAAATAAAATGACTCCTATTTGCAGGTCATCTCAGGTGGTTTGGCTGTAGCTGGCAGCACAGGGGAGGAAAGGGTCAGTAAGCTGCTTACAGGAACATGTATATGCATAACCATATTCCCATGTCTAGAAGCAGTCACCAGCAGGATGATTGAGACCATGTTATCTTTAGAAGAAATTTGTTTCGTTATTTTTATTATTCAGTATTCTTTATTTATTGCCTTTTTTACCTACCTTTTCTTTAAGAGAAAATGTAAAAAGAGCACTGAGCTCAGAAGTCTCCTGTGCCAGCTGAAAGCTCAGTGTGGGCAGGCTGACATCTCACGTAGAAATAACAAACCACCTGAGAATTGCCTGCTTCAAGGGTGAGGTGGCAACTCAGCAGGGCTTTGAAAGTAAGGGACCCAGGTGTTCCAATCCTGTCCCAGACACAACTTAGGCATCTGTGCCCCACTTTTGGATCTGAGCCTTGCTATTTCTCCCCTAGCACTTTACAGGAAGCCACAGAATTCATACATCATTGCCATTCCAAAACCCATCAATGAGTTCCTGTTTTATTTTACAGCGCCCCGCAATCTGCTTTACCCTGCAGGAAACATCCAATATCTGAAATCAAACCTTTCATGTTTCAATCCAAAATGTGTCAGGACATAAAGCTGATACATAACAAGAAGCCTGAAAGAATGATGCCTGTACCAGGCCCGCTACTATTGCTCCACATAGAACCTGTGGTTCAGGGTTTTACTTTCACTTAAGAGTATCACCATAAGCATCCCGTTAAGTTCTTCCCTGTAATACCTTTGCTGTGGAGAGTAAAAGTACTGCGCAATGCGAGGAGCACAGTGCCACCCCAGCCAGAGGTCAGGGCCCCCCTGGCTCCAACCCCTGCAGCTCAGTTCTTGTGTGAATAAGTTTTGCGGCTCCTTTTCTTGAGTGGGAGCTATTTTTAATGACGCGAGTAAATAAGAACATTTTAAAGTGCACGATCTAGAGCTCATAAGCTGGAAATCAAAACACAAGGAGGCTTATTCGTCAACTATTCTATAGCCATAGCGCAGTTGTTCTTTTTGTTCTTTAAATAGCGTTGCTCATTTCACTGCTAACAACAAAAATATGGCCAAAGCAATTGCTAATAAATCCCATTGGATTTCATTATGACACAGTGTCCAGTAAGTCATTGTTTTGCCATTGTCAGAAGCCCAGTTATTCAATTATTTATTTAAAAAAAAAAAAAAAAGAAGAAGTTGTAGATCTTTTTTTGAGGGCCAGAGCATGTTTTGCATGAACAAATACTGCAGCATTGTTTGTGGTAATAGCAGACAGATTTTTGTTTAAAAACGTGTATGGTTTCAGCTGCCTTTTCTCATCTGATAAGATTGCTTTGTTCTGAATTATTTCGGTAAAAAAACTGGCAAAGCATTTTTGAATTGTTCAGAATCCAAAACTTGAAATGAGACAAAAATATTATTCTTTATTAGTTTTACATCTCTTTCACCAGACTTTCGCAACTTTTAAATTAATTTCAAGGGCAAACGGGACAATTTATTGTAAGGGAAAAGGGTTCTCAGGAACCCCCATGGTTTTAACGGAGAGTTTTCCCATTAGTCACTGCCTATAAATGATTGAATATGAAGCGATAGGCAGCTTATTAGTGTTAGTGGGTAAGAGCCATAGTCCAGCCAGCATGCTTGCTTTATTAACTGGAAGGGAAAACGAACGGGCTAAGCAACAGATAATGACTAAGTAAGTCCCATTTCTAAGTCCTAGCTCAATTTCTGTTATTAGAATTTGCCTTGTATCCAGAAAAAAAAAAAAATAATAAATCTAAAAACAACAAAAAAAGCCTGAACAACAATAAGGAATGTACCAGAGATTTGCAAAGGCAAAAGAACAAATTCATCTCAGCATTAGCTGCTCTGGCTTCAGTTGGCTCAATAAGTGAAAGTAGTAAAATAGCTGTCATTTCCATGTGCTTAAGAAAGAGGTTGCCTCCCAAGCAGACGATATGTCAGAGTTGTGAAAGGTACAGGGCACTGGTTTTTTTTCCTATGTAGGTATCTTACACATTTGGATAATGACATTTGGCAAGTATTCTGGCACAGGAATCCTTCAAAACTCAAAATCTTTTCTGAGGTCCTGCAGAAAAAGAGCTCTCTGCAGCTCAGGGAAGTCCACGGAACTTTCTCCACTGAAAACTGTGGAGGCAGGTTCAAGCTCTAAAGTCATCACATTAATAATAGCAATGTTCTGTTCCGTCTGCTAAGAGAAATATGACTCTTTATATATCTGCTGATACACTATCCATGGCTTTAAGAAGCGGCGGTGTTCCATGTATTTACAGTTTAGCAGAACTTTTAAATAGATGAAGAAATGCCTTCAGGAGCTGGAAGGAAAATAAATGAAAATTACCACCATTTCAGATGTCAGGTCTGAAATGGGAACTGGTCTGTAGTGTTCTTTACTCTCGCACGCCGACACTCTTAGGATACGCAGTGCTCCACCAGCAGCTGGTATGCTTCAAGCACGGGTCTACATGCACACATAGCTATAAAAAAAAAACAACCCAAGCAAGCTACCCTATAATTCTTCTAATGCTTTCAGCGAGGGGTAGGGCTTTTTCCCTATTTAATTATTTAAGATATCACTGCTACAAAATCTGTTCACAGTTTATGAAAGTACGATGAAACTGTTCTACGGCTGTTTTTGCTTCTAAAGACTGTCATAAGAATTTCACAGTGTTTCAAAACAAACAGGGGCTCATCCACAAACAAGAAATATAGTTTCACTGAGGGGAAAAAAAAGAAAGAAAAAAAAAAGATGCACTTGTCACCGGCAAAGTATTTACTCTGACAATTCAAAGATGGAACCACCACCAAATATAAAATGCATCGACGGCGCATAAATACTCTGAAAGAGAGTTTACAGTGAACAGTTTAATCTCGCCCAAGGTCAGATTCAGCTCACTGATGGCTATTGCACGACTAACTTCTGCCCTCAGTTATTGCACTCAGATATTAAATGATTTCTTAAAAAAAAAAATCAGTAATAACACCTATATTATGTTTAGAATATACTGTATCCCCCTCTGTGCCATGCCAATCCCAAGCATACATACATACAAGTGCTAGAAATATGCATATTGATAGTGAACTGCTAAAAAATAACAGTTCCCAAAACACAATGTTATTTTAACTAGTAATATAATTTCTCCTTTCTTTCTCGGGACAAAGGAGGGAAGCAATGCCAACACTGGGCACCATGGGCCACCAGCAGCATGCGTCATGGCAGCTCTGTACCCAAAATGCAGCTCCGTAAGTCACGCTGACAGCTGTACTCCCAGATGTAGGACTGATACGAGCACAGGACTTTCTATCCGTCTGCTGTCACTTTGCTTACTCTGGTGATTCCCAAATTTAGCCCGTGGCTCGTTCGCAGTCCGTGGGGTCACAGCAAACGCTCTGAAGGTCACTGGCAGAGCCACATCAAACACAGCTCCGTTTCCGGCAGTTAAAAGGTCAATGAGAAAGGTGCACAACTGTCGGTGCTGAGCGTGGAGGGCCGGCGGTGGTCTGCAGAGCCAAAACACATTGGAACTATTGACTTAATCCTACTTCTTTTCTGAGAAAACTACTTAGTGGCAGATACTCAGAATTTCCCATTTTGTTGGTATGCCAGTCTCTGCTTGCTGCATATTCATCTCTTGTAGGACCCCAACAAGCAACTCAATTTGTTAATCTTAAGTGCTCTTATCAGAAAGAACACACACATCTCTTGGCTAATGGCATATTTGCTTTTGAACTTTTATTGATCGTGTCCGCCGCATCTATTTATGGACGCAACCCCCGTCCGCACCCCACTGTTGACTTCAGATGAGTTCCACCTCTACTTCTACTCCGCCAGCAGCACATTTACAATCGGTAGGGAGACAGAAATTTTGGATACTCCAACTTGTAACTTCGATGGGAGTTTGGTCCATAGGTACAAAATAAGTAATGCCTCAGCACCAGGCCCTTCTGATGGGAGAAACTGAGAAAGAAATTTCAATTTACACGAGGTGAGTTTGTTGCAACATATTCCAAATTAGTCAGTTTGGGCTTTGTTATTCTTTTCTCTTAAAATGTGGTGGTATAATACATAGGATAGGGCCTTGGATATTTAACAGAGTGAAGTAATAGAAGCTCACCGGTTCATGGCTCGATGAAAATAGTTTGAACTGTATTTAAAATACATAGGTGGGATGGAAAATCGGAAGTACTTCCCAAGCAATGGGTCTGAGATTTAAGTTTAAAGGAGGCTTACTGCGAAAAAGAAACAGATCCAGAGAAAGTCTTCATTTAATAGATGCATCGGACAGGTGTCTCTTCTACCACACACTGTCACTTTTTCAGGTGGCAGCATCCACTAACAAAGATCTGCAGATATTTATAGCTGAAATAATCAGTGCAAATAGCGTCCCTGGCCTCTTTTATAAGAGCTTCCATAAACACTCATGCTCTAATTCTCGCTTCACACCCAATAAGCATATGTGATACCTCAGGTTGTTTTACAGCCATCCCAATCTGAGAACTGCAACCAGATGTCAACCATGTCCCGGTGAGGCATTCTGATGGGTATGTCCCTTCACTTACAAAGCCATGGGCCAGCTTTCCATCTCTAGTTACAATGCTTTCCATCAGTTGCTCACCAGTGAGTTTAGCTTAATTCTCGTCTTTTAAACAGAAAACTTTGAGCAAGTTCTCGATACCTTCTCTACGTTGCACCACCCAGGTGTTTTGTTTTGTTTTTCACAGCCAACACCTCCAGCTCTAGCTCCCTAAACTCACGCAGCTCAACGAGTGGGGCTAAGACCCATGTAAGACCGCACAAGCCGTGCCGAGCCTAGCCGAGCACCTGCCGCCGGCTGCCCGCCGCTGCTTAGGACAGCAGAGGTCGCCGCTGGCCCGGCTCTGGACCCGGTACGGCGCGGCTCTCACAAGGTGCTCCCGGGGCTGCCCCCGCTCCTCGGCCCCGACGGCGGAGAACGGTGCGTGGAACGACCGCCGAGGGAGGGGGGGGGAAGGGGGCGACTCCCTCCCCCCTGGGGGTGCTGTGTCCCTCGGCCGAGCTCCGTCGCGGAGCCCCTGGAGCGGGGGGGCCGCGGCTGCCTGGGCTTAAGGGAGCAAGCGGTTAGCGCGGGAGACCGCGGAGCCGTCCCGTGCCAAGGGCAATATCCAAGCCCTGAGCGCTCGCTCGTTGCGCTGCCGCGGGGAAGGGGTGCTGCGGCCCCGCTCCGCTTCGGGGCACGCCGGGTGAATCGGACCTTGTGTGCAGAGCGGACAAAAGAGCCTTTCAAGCGCTACTCATGCCGAGGTGGGGAGGGGAGCAAAAAATAACAACATCAGCCCCCGCGTCCTCGCCCTGAGGAAGTAATTCGACGTATTCCTCGCTGATTAAACGCAGCCTACCGCGCTTTATGGCATTTCCCCGCTGTCCGCAGCTGTCAGGGGAAGGGGACATAAGAGCGGTAGGTGCGCACAAAGCGCCTGCACCGCAAGATCGGCTGCAGCCGCTGCCCTCGGGGGCCGGAGCGGAGCACGGCGAGGGCACAGCGCGGCGGAGCTCGGAGCCCTGCGTGGGGCGAACTGTGCAGGGACTTCGCTCCGTTCGCTTCAGCTCCGTCCCGAAGCAGTGTCCCCAGCTCCTCACCTCCGGGAGCTGCCATACAGCTCGTGGGCTGTTCCCGGAGCCCGGCTCCCTCCCAGTTGCCCGCGGCGCGTAACGGGGCGGCCGGGTCGCGAGGGAATGCTGCATTCAGCCCACTCGGAATCACCCGGAGAGCGAGGCAGCGCTGCTGCCCCGGGGGCTGCCAGGACGACCACACCACGGGGGACTCCGCTCGCTGTGAGGCGGCGGTCCGTCCCGGCGGCTCCCGGCGCTGCCCTCTGCGGCCTCCCCCGATCACCTCAATGTGATCGAGGGGGAACGAAGGCTCTCGGGACATCGCGGCAAAAAGTTACCTGCACCGTATTCTCTCTTTAGGAAGAGAGAGAAGCTAAGAAAACAAGGTTCCCCTTTAGCAGACGGAGAGGATAACCCGCAGCTCATCCCGAAGCCGGCGCTGCTCATCCCGGTGAGGAAACAGGGAAAAGAGGAAAGAACAGAACCTCGCTCCCTCCCTCCGAACTCCGCGGAGCGCGCCCAGATCCGCTCGGCGCGGGGCTCGGGAGCACCGCGGCAGCTCCCGGGCAGGTGGGCGGCACGGCGCGGGGAGCGGGGACAGCAAAGCAGAAAGCCCTTCGCACTTACTTCTTCCCTGTCGCCGTACCCTGGAGGCGTGCTGGCTGCCAATGTATTCCATAAAGTTCAAAGCGATAAAAAACCAAGAAATCAGTCGCAATTGCATAGTAACCCTTTGAGAGTTCCACTTCTCCTTTCCGTTCGTTTTTTTTTTCCTTTCCTTTGAAAAAAAAAACCGAGGCGGCGCGGGATGAGCACAGCAGCACAGATACCTGCGCCGATGTCCAAAGCCAGGCTTGGCTGAGCTGGTGGCCTTTTTTCCTTTCTTTCTTTCTTTCTTTCTTTTTTTTTTTCTTTCTTTTGCTTTTTGCGCTTTTTTCCCCCCCTTTTCTTTCAGTTTTCTTTTTTTCTTTTTTTTCTTTTTTTTTCTTTTTTTTTCCTCCTCTTTTTATTTATTTATTAATTTTCCTCGCCCCTCTGCTCTTCCTATACCACTTCAGCGCCGTCCGCCCCGCTGCTACCTGCGGCGGACCTCAGAGGGCACTCAGCAGCCGAGAGGAGCCGTGCAGCCGCCGCCGGGGTCCATGCCGGCAGCATGGTGGGGGGGTGCCGGTGGGCGTGCGGCAGAGCGGCCGTGCGTGCGGCGGGCGGGCGAGGTGCCGACAAGGCCGGGCGGGCCGACGGCGGTGCGAGAGGAGTGTGCGAGGGCGGGAGCGCCGGGGGGGCAGGAGGAGGACCCAGCCCCGCCGCCGCTCCGGAGCAACCGCCGGGCGCAGGTGGGCCGGGCCCCCCCGCCCGCCGACGGGCAGCCCCCGCCGGGCCGCGTGCGGCAGCCGCTCCGGAGCGGGGCCCCGGGGGAGCGGCCCCGGGGCGGGGCGGGACGAGGCGGGACGAGGCGAGCTCGCGGCGCCCGGAGCAGCGTGGGGAGCTCCCTCGGGGCGTCCTCCTCCGGCGGCGGGGCCGGGCGGGGGGCGCGGAGCCCGCAGTCGCGCTGCCTCCCGCAGCGGGGCGGGCCGGGACCGGGCTCCTCTCGCCTCCCTTCTGCCGTCGGCCTTCCCAGGAACCCGTGCCCTCCGAGTTGCCCTCCTGGCTGGGGCTGGGTGATGCGCCGTGCCTTTTTGTAGTGTGGAGGGCACAGTATGGCACCCCTTTGGCAAATGTGCTCCCGCATCCCTGCGGGATGCACATCTCCTTAATGGAGACGGATGGGGGGACGGGAGTGGGATCTACAGCCTGACCGGAGTGAGGGCTTCTGCCTAGATGCTCCTCTGCCTTTTGCCCCTGAACGGGGCAGTCCGGGACAGCCCCTCCGGCAGGACACGGCACAGCAGAGCAGCCGTCCCGCCGGGGCCGGCTGTGGGGGCGCGGGGCCGGGCCGAGCCGCCGTGCCCCGGGGCGCCCGCAGCCGCCGCCGGGATCCCGTCAGAGAGCGCAGCGGGGGCACAGGCGCTGTTGGACAGAGGGGTATCGCGTTTCCTATCTGCGGCGGGGACCGCTGGTTTGGGAGAAGGGGGAAGCTGCAAAGAGGGGCGTGAGGCTGATGCAGGGGGAAAGTGTCGACTTCGCCGAATCCTTTCTCGCTCCGCTCCTTATCTCCGCGGCTATCGCCGAGAGTAGAGAGAGCGGCTGATAAAGCGGCGCTGATGGCATCGGGAGCCCCGAGCGCTGTGAGAAGCGGTTGCTGCGTAACTCCGTTCCTCGGTCTCTCCCCTCGCTGCCCCGCTCGGAGCTGTGAAATATCCGTACCATAAAATGTAGGGTATTTAAAGGGCGGTGGGAAGGACCCTTTGAAAAGGACTCTAGGGAAAGTCTTTCTAATCCAGGATACTTGAGCCGGATGGGGTGGGATTGCCAGAGAGTCATAACGTAAAAGTAACGCGGCGGGCGAGCTGCGGGGCTGCGCGGGCACGGGGAGGGTACGTTCAACTCGGGTCGAGTTCGGGTTCGGGTTTGTTGGAAATGGAGCCATCCCGCGTGCCGGTGCGCATGGGGACAGATGGGATATTACTGAAATGTGTGGAAGGACCTCGTTCCAGAGCAACGCTCTGGAGTGCAGTGCCGTGTTTATGTCGCTCATCCCGAGGAGATATCAGTGGCAAAGTTCAGGCCGACATCAGCCCGGCCGAGCGGGGCTACGCAGCTGCGGGACGGTGGGTGCGGGAGCGGGGCCGGGACAGCCGCAGAGCCGGGACCGGGACCTGTGGGTCGGAACGGCTCCTGGGAGGCTCCGTGCGCCCCTCCGAGGGCCTGGGTCTGTGGAACGGGTAAGAGAAGCGGATGATCCTCATCGGCTCTGGAAGTCAAGAGATTTCTCAGCCTTCTGTTTGACCAAACTGCGATTAGTTCAGTAAATCTGCGACTGTAAGATCAGCCCGGAGCTGTTTTTAAACTGAAGCTGATAAATAAATAAATAAATAGAAAGAGCCTATTCATCAAAGAGGAACAGTGTGTGGTGTTTTGCTGCTGCAGCTCCTGCCCAGGGGTTTCTCTGTGCAACTCTCTGTAGCCAGAAAATTTTCACTCTCAGAATAGTAAATAAATTAGGGAAAGGGGAGGCAAGCTCGTGCTGCTCGGTCTGTATCCAAACTAAGACTTCAAGATAACAGTATTCAATAAATAGCTGATATGACGCTTGCTTACAGGGGCACTCTGGTCACAGAAGTAGCCATGTGAACAGGACAGCTGAATGCTACCCCTTTGTCGTTCTTCTCTAGACTGGAAATAGTTTGTGTAAGTGAACAAAAGGGTCATTGCCTTCCCAACTTGGGAAGCGTAGTAGAGAAATAAAGGCCACAGATTACGTCTGATACATCATTTGGAAATGAAATTCAGTATCAAACATGAGATCCTTATTTTTCAGGTGCTCCTCAGGGTGTGCATCACACAGATGTGACTTCTGCTGTTGAGGCATCTGCAGCAGCAATGCCTGTCCGGGTGGGGAGGGCTGCAGCACTCACCCTGAACAGAACTTGCATAGTCCTACACATAACTGTTTGTTAATTACTAACAGTATTCTTGGCACTGCACAGGACCCCAAATCATGACAGTCTTTACCCCGCATTTTTTTTTTCCTGTATGAACTAAGAGGTGAGCATGCAGAGGCACGCATATAGAAGCAGTAACCCAAATCACACATATAGACATACATATGTGCAAGTATGCGTGTGTGTGTCCGTGTTACTGCTCTTTTCCACACTTCCAAATCTGTCAGTTGTTCCGTTTCTGTGTAATGTTTCCTAACACAACCCATTTGTTCTTCAGTCAAATTCAGTTTGGGAGGTTAATCTTCTGTAAAATCGTGAGCATTCTCAAAAGCTGTTAATATCACAAACAGAGGATTATAATTGTGTAGTCTAAATAAACCAAAAGAAGGGAGTGATGAGAAATGTTTTACTCACGGTAGGTTAAAACTATGAGAAAGTGTGTGCTTTATAAAAGTAAACCAGCTCCTGAAGTTCCAATCTCAATATTTTTAATAATGTCTCTATGCTTTAAATATTTAAAAGACGTAATGGCAAAACATTAATAAAATGCACAATAGGGAACAATCCTGCATTGGCAGAGAACAGACTGGGTGACCTAATTGATTTTTCCTATCTCTGACTTGTGCAATGACTCCTGTCATTGTAGTGAAATCTCAGTGTAATCAAAGCCTGCAGGATCAGGCCCTAAATTAGCATGTCGGTCTGGACTATCCCTCAGCCCGGACCAGCTCCAAAGCCCACTGCCGTCAGCTTGACCCCTCATGAGTCCAAGAGAGGTTTGGATCTGGTCTTCAGGATAGCACTGGAAGGGAGCTGAATTGTTGTTTTATTATATGTAGGAAAAAAAGAGTATTTGTGGGAAAAATGCATGGGTGGATTCCGCAGTGCAAATCTTCCAGATGCAGTTCAGTTAAGAAAGTCCAACAGGAAGGCGTCAAAATGAAATGGAGAACTTTTTGGCACAGAGAAAACTGTAGCAGTTAATGCGAGGATGTTCAAAACCTTGCTAACTCATTGTTTCTCTCAGTTCATCTGTCAGATGGCCATCTCTTGGACTTGCCATCAGATTGTAAAGCCTTTGGGATGGAGACCAACTTTTTGTTCTGTCTCTGCAGAATCTGTGCCTAGAGCAACAGTGATCTACTAGTAAAAAGCTCAGCATTGCCATGGAAGTCTCAGCGTAGTTTGGGTGTAAATAGCCTGGAATGGAGGTGATTAACACAAATACTTTCATGATCTATGCTAAGTTTAAAAGAATGCTTTCAGTCTAGACAAGGGGTAGCACCAGCATCACTGCACTGGTCTAAATTCATGCATCACTTTACACAAGTGTAATTTTTGTGTGGTGACAGCCCACGAGGTAAAGCTGTGAGTGAGTAAAACTTGAGGATGTGAGTAACCAACAACGAAAGTTCCACTGGGCTTTCTGACACATTCATTTGTCTGGCTGTTGACTTCTCTGTGATCCCAGTATTTGGGAGGACGACTCACAGCACCCAAATCATAAGCCTGGGTGTTTTCTCACTGTGGCTGTGCTCCCAGTGAATTTGTTTGGTGGTTATGTCCCACTAAACAGATCCCACTGACTTGCTGGAATGACTTGCTCATTCCCACATCCTGGGTGGTGCTGGCCCAACAATTAGCAGTAGCACACTGGACTGGGGAAATTGCTGCCTGAAAAAAATATGAAATCCCGAGGGGAAAAAAAGGTTATTTAAAAAAAAAAAAAAAAAGAAGTTGTTTCAGTTCAGTAAACTTTGGTTCCCTAATCTAGCACAGCATGAGGAGCAAGGAATAAAGAACCTGACATGTAAAGTAGACAATAAAGGACAGGAAGGTCTCAGAAGTGTTGATTTAGCAAGGATGCTATTGGTGAAATTATTGATGTAGAATCCTTCAGGAATGCAGGGAGTAGAGAAATCTGTATCCATCTGTGTGCTCACACTGTACTGTGGGTGATGTGCGTATTGCCCTGCATGTGTGCAGACCAACAGGCAGGAATGAGGAAAGGCAGTGGTGCACGGTGTGGAGTTTCTGTGCTGCCCTTACAGCTGTTCTCAGCAGGCACCTCCACTTGCCAGGGTCTTGGTGCAGTTCAGCTCCGGTGACTTGAAGGATCTTCCTTTGTGTTTCTAAGATTGCATATGCGCATGCACAGCTCCTTTCTGCCTGCCTCAGGCCCAGGCATGGACAGTTCCTCATCCCAGTTCTGTCACAAGGAAAGCTTAGAAACACACCAATAAAACTACTCCATCTTCTAAACATCATCTCATTTTCCTTTAAAAAATGGAATATTCGCCCAAGAGGAAGGAGATAGGCTCTGTGGCTGTAGGGTTCTCAAATCTAAGATTTATTAGACCATAGAGAGAACACAAGAGTTGAGGTTCCACCCTCATACTTCAAATAGAATGAGCAGATCAAAACTCTTGTCATTAATTATCTGTTATCACGATATTGACAGTGTTACAATCTCTTCCCTTTTGAAAGAAGAGAATAAAGCCTTCTTATTTATTGGAATGGATGACCACCAGAGCTTCTTTTAGTCAATTCATATGAGGCTATGTGTGGTGGATTTGTCACACATTGATGTCTTCTACAATCTAGCAATAGCTACGGGGTTGCCGATGGTAGTAGGTGGCTTCTAGCGGCTTCAGGCTTAGTGGTGTAAGGCAGTTTTATATTCAGCCTTTGGTCCCAGCGTTGTCAGATGCTATTGGCACTGCCCTTGTGCTAGTACCAGCACTTTTGCACCTTGCATGGAGCTGGTTTCTGGAGGTTAAATTACAAGAAAGCCGTACTGCAAGAAAAACACAGGGCAGGGTAGAGAGGAACAGGAGCATCCACAGCCTCTCTGGGCAGCCTGTTCCAGCACCTGACCAGCCTCTCAGTGAAAAATTTCACCTGATATCTAAGCTAAATTTCCCCTCATTTAGTTTAAACAGTTCCCCTTTACTATCCTCCAAAGAACTTACTGCACAGTGCTTATTCATAGATTGGACTGGCAGCCAGGTCTGGTTCCTCAGAGTATTTACACTTTGCTCTGCTTGGCTTTGGCCCTCAAGCTGTTCCCTCAGGAGCCCTGCCCGGGTTGGTTCCAGGTCTCCACAAGGCTGAACCCCAAGAGCATTCACCCCAAAGAGGGAAGGATGTGGATTTAATGGCGTGCTTCCAGGCTAAGCTGCTGCTGCTGCTGATTCTTAGATCACAGCTTTCCACATAGCCATCAAAGTCCCTGTTTGCATCTGTCTTCTCGTACCGACCTGCTTTAATGTGCTTGCAGTTACATACAGTAATAAGGTCTAGCACACAGCAGGGAAGTTTATCTGCTCCTTACATTATAGCACCCCAACAACCTCTCTTCTAAAAGTGAAATAAAATCTCCAACTGCTCGGTTTGTTAGTTACTCATCTTTAATAATTAACTATTTGAGAGTATTTTAGTATCCACAGATTGATTAAATGACACCTGGAGTTGAATTTTATACCAGGACTTTTTAAGATTTGTTAAGAAATCGTGCCTTTCTGGCTAAAACGTCGTATATAATGCAGGGATGTGAGTAGTTTTTTTGTTTTTGCTCTTTATCGACACCAGTAGCTTCTACAAGTGTGATCGCCGGGATGTTTAACCGTGGGGTAAGGATCTAAAGAATACGTGTGTACGGATTTCAAGAACTAGAAAGCTAATTTTGTAAGAGGGAGTCAAGCAGGGCATATGGTAGATAACAGTCCCCTTTCACATTCTAACACAGGATTGAGATTTCTTAACAAAGGCAATAGAGTTGCAAAACAGCATGACTTAGTTGCAGTTAGTAATTAATGAGGTGCTAAAAGTGGCTAAACAGAGGATCCCAGACAGAGAATGCATGACTCAAGAGGATAAGAAACCCCCATCCTTCCAAACAACAGTGTCATTTAAATAAACAAGAGGCGAATCCCCCGGTTCGGTGTGGTGGGAAGGATGCGGCCATCACAGAGCCCTCAGCCGCAGCAGCATGCAGCATGCCTGCCCCTAGGAACAGGGTGTGCCCTCCTCCGGGTGAAGGCAGAGCCTTCAGGTGCGAAACATTTGTTTAATAGGCTACCGGGGGGGTGGGAGGGGGGGAAGGAAACAAAACACAGGCTGCTGCTGCTTTTCCACAGTGGGATGTTAGTCAATTCGATTTATAATCAAACTATGGTGGTTGCCCTTAAGGCTGTTACCAGCAGGATGTAGTCTACCTGGCAGGCCTTCTTTTCTTCTTCTTCTTTTTTTTTCTTTTTCCTCATAAAATAAATCACTTCTGTGTTTGTAGAAGTGGTATAAACCCTTTGGTTTATGCTTTTTCATTTTTTCCTTCTTGCATTTTAATAAGCTTGGGAGATTTTGTGTCATTCTGCACAGCAGTCCAGGATTATTATTATTTTAAACAAAACCAATTCCAGTTTGAGTATTATATGAAAATAGCTAAGGTTTATAAAGTGTTTGTCCCATAATGTTTACTTTCTTTCCAATGAAACATTTATAAATAGATTGAGAGAAATGTGGCAAAGTACCAAAGCCATCCACTAAAATATTTCATAAGAAACTATAATGTGAAAGGGGAATAAAGAAGCACTTTTGGAAGTGCTGTTTGTTAGTGAATTCCTTTTTGTGTAGGGGGATGTGATGCAATATGTCATGTTGACCCTTTGGAGTCTATGGAGTACTGATCCAAATTTATTCCTGAAGGGACTGCAGTGCAGTAAACGAGCTGTAGTTGGATTGAATTTATTTACACATTTCTACAGCTAAAAAGATGCTGGTTGCTTTGTTTGTTTTCTTTTGTGTATTTCCAAAACTAGCAGGCTGAGAAGTTAGTGAAAAATGTATTTTCTGTGTTTTCAAATCAGGCAGCTGCAGTATATTTAAGTGTTTATTTCCTCCGGGTATCTTTGCATCTTAGTGCCTGGCAAAGAAGAAAAATCATTCATGTCCTTCGTTCTCTCTTCTTTGTTACATATGAAACTCACAGAATGTATTGGATGTTCTGTTTTCATTAGACACATAAACACTTTGGAAAGACTATATGTAGTTTCTTGAAATTGAGTGGTTTGTTTTATGTGCCACCTTTTCTTCTTTTGAATATCTAACTACTACTTAATCTTTTGCAGTTCCCTCAGAGTGAGCAGCAGTGGGATCAGCAGAGGATACAAGTACATGGCCATGCAGTGTTGGTTCTTGTGTCATGGATAACAGAGATGAGGGCGTTCAGCTGAAGCGGTTGTGAAGACCTCAGTAGCTACAATGAAACTGTTAATTTTGAGTGAGGTGACTGATCTTCCTTCTAGGAAAAATAGACCTTTGAGATCTGCAGATGTTGCAGTATTGCATTGAGTTTGTTTGAAACTCCAGCTCAGGAGATTCTTGACTGCAAGGGTCAGAGTGAATGAGGGTCTTGTCCTACTACAGTTCCCTGTAGACATGGGTCCACTATGGTCGAACTCAGCAAGACAGACAAAAGGTTGGCAAAGATGGACAAGATTTGATCTCCTGTCCTGAAAATGTCATAGAATCATAGAATCACAAGGCTGGAAAGGACCTACAAGATCATCTAGTCCAGCCATCCCCCCATAACCATTGCTACCACAGCTACTAAACCATATCTCGTAGCTCCTCATCCAGATGCCTCTTGAACACTGCCAGGGACGGCGACTCCACCACCTATTTGGGCAGGCCATTCCAGCTCCTGACCACTCTCTGAGAGCAAATGCTTTTCCTTATGTCTAGTCTAAATCTCCTCTGGTGGCAGTCGACATGCACTACTGCAGCTGTTTCAGCTTTTATTAAAAATGAAGGTCATCCTTGGTTTTCTGTCCTCAGTGATGGACGCTGCTCTGAGCTGTGCAGGGCCTGGCTTCAATGGCACTGGGAGAGTGCTCTGCTACAAAGAAGCCCAAAGGGATTGCACTTAATTAGAAAGGAATACATTTCTTCAGGACTGCCGGGAAGGAGTTGCTGCAACCAAAAAAGAAACCTCCTCTATCAAGCTTTTCCTTAAAATTACTCTAGAGGGAGTCAAATCTAAAAGTTTATTTATCTTTAAAGTATTTCAAATACAGTTCTTCTTTAAGATGTTCGTTTTGCTTCCTGTTTATTTATTTTAGACCTGACTTTTAATACAGCATTTTTGTTTGGATGTGTTTGTGCGTTTTCAGATCAGATAAGTGCTAATAGTACTTAAGAGGCATTACTTGGAGTGATGTGTCACTGTCACAGCAATAAATAGCCCTTGAAACCAGCAAATACCAGTTTAGCTTTGAAGGAAACTGAGCCCGAAGAAACAAAAGAAAAAAAAAAAAAGTACAAGAGTTTCACATCCCAAAGAAATGGAGATATTGCTTGTATTGAAGATCATTTTCTACAGTGCTTTGTATGACCTCAGTATCTGGTGACACAGTATGTCTGTGGCATGACAACTCTGCATTTGAAATGTACCTTTGAATTGGATGTAGCATCCCATCAGCTACACGCTACTAACTTATTCATTATCTGAATATCCTACCTACTATTCTTGCATTGCAAGGATGACTGGGCACTTTTTAAGAATTAAACATATACTGAGATAGACGAGAGGGAATACTGTACTACCTCAAAAATTATTCTGAGGGACAGTCTCTCCTGGGGCAGAGCTACCTCTCTTTAACCTCACTTTGCATACGTAACCAGTGCAGCAGCAGACTGGAAACTTTTCTGCTCTTATTAAGCTTCCACTGGTTACAGCTGCTAAATGTCTACTGGCTTTCTGACATCAGCAGAAAAATAAGCATTTGTCAGACACCCTATGAACTCAGAAGAGGGAGAGCAATACTCACAAGGTTCCCATCTAGGGATTCTTCCACAATCGTTGAAGGAATTACACCCACTGTCTCACAGAAAAGACTATCTGGTATCTGGCAATCCAGAAACTCCACAAATTCCCTGAGATTTAAACACCAAACAGAGATAAGTGGGAGGCCAGAGCTAGCAGTTGAATTTCAACCTGGTTTCACTCATCAATGAACACATCCCGGTGTGATTGCAGGCAGAGCCCTGTTTGTGCTGAGCCTTGTGCTTCTAAAGCATCTGCATTTTTTGATGGGGGAAATGGGGAGGATGTGGGGGCAGTAGTTAGCAGTGGACAGAACTGATCTGATCGCATATCTGCATATGAACTTGTCACTTAGACTGCCTTTGCAGTCATCAGAAAGACAGGGATTTCTATAACATTCATTTGTCTTAGGGTAGATGTATAAAAGAGCTGAGCTGAGCCCTAAGACATGTAGATGTCTGAAGTTAGCTGCAATAGTTTCCATTCTGCACTGCTGTATATAAAGGAAAGCACAGAAGGAAGCTCAGTCCACTGGTAGAGCATGGGAAAGAGCATCTTAGCTGACTGATATTTCTGATTTCCAAAATGATTATTTTAACCTTTGTTTCACATAGGCCTGAGGCATTTTGAAGGAACCCCTGGAAAGCACTACTCCCTCTCCGTACTCTGCCTTAGTTTGCTGGATGATGGGTGCACATCTGTTCTGCGTGAAGACTGTGCTTGTGTCCCTCTTTCTCATCACAATTGCTACTGACCTGGCAGAGAGAAATTGAGTAGGACATCTTACCTGATAAGCTCATCCATGTTGGTGCAGGATTTTGCAGCTTGATCTGCAATTATTTTCTATCAATACTCTCCCGGCTGCTGAGCTCCAGAGCAGCTCTGTGCAGGCAGCTCAGGTTGCTCTTGCTGTCTCTGATCAGCCCCAGGGATGGATAACCAGCAAGCCTGTTACTGCAGGCTGGGAGATCTCTCTTACTCTGTGACTATCTCCTTTCTGTAAAAGCCCCAGTTGATTTGGGAAAGAGGAAGACATTGATCAGAAATCCCTAGCTATGTTAGGGGAGGGTCATGTTGGTGTTCTTTTTTGAAGCCATGTGGGACATGGGTTTGACTTCCAGCCCTCTGTACCTCAGAAGGTGCCATGGTCTAGCCTAACTCAGCTCAACACAATGCATTCCAATGGTTTCTATCTGGGCCTAACTGGAAATTTTCCAGTCTTTCCTGACAGTCTAAACTAAACAAAACTAAATAACAAATAACCAAATAAATAAATGAGATTTCAATGAGAAACTTCAGCTTCAATGCATCCCCTTTTCTTACAAAGACATGAGATTGAAAAGAATATGTTCAAATTTCTGAGCAACATTGTTCCTTTTGCTCTTTCTAACCAGACCAGTGAGTTTCCCTGAGGAAAAATGCAGGTCATAGGACTGGTGGATCAGCTATTGCTTTATTTTTCGAAGAAAACAGCTGGATGAAAAGGAAACTGGGGTTAATATAAAACACTGCCCTACACCTTACTCTGGCTCAAAGAATGTGTTTTCCTTTTCTGTCTCTTGCTTTTTTTCTTTCTCCCATTCATTATTATTATCTTTTTTTTTTTCTTTTTTTTTTACATGAGATGAATCACTTTCCAAAGTTCATGAAGAGAAAGTTCATCTCTTGGTGTCATGTCTATGTACATCAATTTGACTGCCCTCTCTCACAGTCAAAGCCCAGCACCTGTAGAACTTCGTAAACGTACACTTCATTTAAGTTAGAAGGAAGGCTACTATCTTTGCTGCATCTAACCTTTTATAACTGGATAGAATATTAAAAATTCTTCATCTTCAAAGACCTTTATATGCATTTGTTTGTTAGTCTTCATAGTAACCTTGGGAAACTCTATAACTGTTATCATTGTGTTTGTGAAGAAAGCTGAGAAAGAGTTCATCTATTCACAATTTTCCTTACAAGCTGCCCACCAGAAAAATTTGCATTGTACTACTGATGCTGGGAGATCTGGGTGGGCAAGCCAGCAGCAACCACTAGCAAAGACTGCCAGCACAGCAGCCTGCCCTGAGCTACAATTAGACAATATTATCATTGAATTAGCAGTGGTCACTTGCATCAGTGCTGCAGTTGTTCCTACCTACCAGTGGAACTGCAGCAGTGGGAACGTTCTTTGGATCAAAGTCAGTAGAGATGTAGCAAAACAGATTTGTCCACAACCAAGCCTATTAGCTATTGCAACATAATTATTGTGTAAATACTATCATTAAGTTTAGCTGGAATTATGAACTCTTAACTTGGGATGCTCTGCAAGTCATAGCTATGTTGTGGAGAGGTGAAAACAGTAGTGCCAGTAATTCAGTTCAAATAGCTTTCCCTGGTTGTATTTATGTCATCTTTTCTTCCCAAAGAGATTGTTGATCTTGAAAGTAGATGCATCCATCCTGGAGGAGGGTGTTGCAAGCATTTTTACATGGCAATGAGGTCTGCCTCCCATAGTGCCTCTGAGAGGGAAAAGAGCAGAGGGCATGTGTCAAAAATTGAGAATGTTGATCAGTTCCTGAAGGACACTGAGTAGCATTAGCCCCACAGGGTGGTACCTAACCATATAAATGCATTGCTGTCATCAGAAGTACGGTGGCCCAGATTTGTGCTCTCAGGTGATGCAGTCTGCAGAGTCTTTCCAGTTGTCTGCCTCAGGACAAAAATATCCACGGATATGTAAAACTATTTAGAGATAGCTAATTAACTTTAAATTTATAACTGTGCTTCATCCAGATTATTTTGCAATAATCATCAGTCTTCAACATTTTGGCTTCACCTAATTTAGTTAAATAGGTGAAGACAAACCCATCCAATTCCCTATACAAATATTTTTATTTCATTTCTTAAAACTAGCTCACTTTAGCTCACTTAGCAGCTCTTCTTGATAATTAAGAAGACTTTTGAAAAGCGATGGAACTACCTCATCATTCAGAATTTATGCCATCTATTAAAACCATGGAGAATACTGCACTGGGGCAGATTGTGTTGCATCTGCTCTCCTGGGGATTCTTGTTCCTGCTTCTGCAATGCCTTTTCCAAATTATTGCCGAAGACAAGCACTGAAATATTTGCAGATTCGAAATGGTTATGCCTCTGCTACACCAGAAATCCCTGGTACAGCTAAAACCACTTACGTGTAGAAGAGGTATCTCTTTCATGCTCAAACTTAAAAAGAAATGTTCTAATTATTATTATTATTATTACTATTTTTGTCCTTGCCTTTCTAACTAATCACTGCAAACACTGCTGAGCACTGCTTTGTCCTAAGCAAAAGCATGCACTATGCCCTGTATCAGCCAGTGGCTGCTGTATGAAAGGGGGAAACGCACCAGCACAGAACAGAACTAGGCTTATTATTTTCAGAAGATGATTTGAAGGAAGAAAAAAAAAAGCATATACAAACAGATTTTTTGCTAACTCTCTCCTTACTTGTGGCATTGACTTCTCATAGTGCATTTTGGTGGAACTGAGTCCTGAATGATCATAAGATGGGCTCTGCAATCTCATGTGGAGTTAGTGTTAATATCTATTCACTTATGTCATTGCTATGCAGTTTGTCTGGGCAGTAGAGTAACTGTGCCATGGATAAACATGCACAAGAGCAAGTACCATATGGAAGATTTACAACTCAGAGGTGATTTCAAGAGAATAGAGTTTCACTGCCTCTAGTGCCTGCTGGAATCCAGAACAAAAGATGTTGCTTTATTGAGTGTGAATCCTAAGCTAGGAGCCCTACTGGGCCTGGGCTGGAGCTGTGTGGAGCCAAATGGGAGAACTGTCCCAGAATGCTCAAGGATGTGGTGCAACAGGGATATGGTGACACAAACACAGATGTTTATCTGAAGTGTAAAAGCCCTTGTTTATTCTTGTCACACAGGTACTTGTTTATTCTTGTCACACAGGTACTCTATGACTCCACTTCATAGAGATGGTCCCTGTGACCTTGTAGGACTGGGGCCAGCTCAGTGTGCAATGTCTCCCCCCACTTCAACTTCCTCCACTTCCTCAGCTTCACTTGGGGCCTCACGTCCCTGCTCTCCACGGCCCTGGCTCCCTGTGCCAGACCACATAGGGTTAAGCAGGTCTGTTGGAGCAATAGAGCCTACATCTGGGTTTTCTCGTGCCAAAAAACTGCTGTAAAAAAGGCTTTGGTGCCTATCAGTCCTGATATGAAAAGAGATGTCCACTGGAAAATAAAAAGTGCCTCCCTAAGACGAAAATACCAGAAAAGATGAGAAAATGAGCAAAAGCTCTGCTTTGCTGTGCTTAAGACAGTCTAGGTGGCAGCAAGCGCAGCAGGTTAATGGAGTCACCTCTCACCCCTGGAAACTAGTTTAAATCTTGCCTTAGGGTAATAAAAGAAAATTGCATCAGATGGTGTCAAATTAGTCCCTTAGCGGACTTTTCTCCACATCACAAATTCACTGCAAATTTTGCACAATTTGTCATGATTGGCAGGATCTGCTGGGAAGAAGCTGGAGATGGGAATAGCTAGGGTTTGTAGGCCAGAAGTCAGGGGCTGTTTGCAGATGGCTTCCGCACTATCGGTACTTTGCTGTCAGAACAAAGCCTCAGGTTCATTCCTGCTCATCAAAGTAGGGGAAACAAACAGAGAAGCACTATCTCATGACAGACTTAAACTACTATTCACCTCTACAGCCAAGGAGGTTGGCAGGAGCAAGATCTCACCTATTGGTATGCACCAACAGCCCACTGAGTAGAGTTATCTAGGGTTTTTGAGAGCAAAAAATATAGTCACATCTTACTGGAGTTTAAAATGTTCAGGTATTTTAAAAAACAGTGGTCTTGGCATAAATGAAACAGAACATTCTGGTGAAATTGGGCCATTTCATGTCTACCATGATGTGTGAAATACCAACTTGAGAGAGTGTTCTTGTCTGAGTCAGCAGTTGTACCTCTGCTTCACTCACTGGCACACATCTGCATCTCACACTTGTGCTGTCAACACAGAGTTAAAGTATAAATGTCTTAAAAGAGTACTTCTTGCGCATTAGAGACAATGGAATATCAGATTCTATCTCCTTTTGGTTTTGGTACCTCAGCCAAACCAGCATAGATGGAGCTGGGAGCCTGCTAAGAAACAGGCTGAAGAACTAACACAAAGTTAGTTCTTTGTTCAATGTTGGAACTTCGTTCAATGGTGTCATTTTAGAAATAGCAGATACCATCAGCATAAGGCAGTGTACCACAATTCTGACACTGGTCCATTTGGGTATTGGTCAGTTTGTTCAGGCTGGTGTTATCATACCTTTCCCGTGGAAGCACCACCGTCCCTTTCTGTGTTGTTGTTAATGTCCTTGCTTCAGGTTGGAGGACTTTGTCAGCTGCTTTCCAGATTTATTGACTTTGTTCATATCCTGTTGAAAATTCTTAATAATGGTACTGAATTGGATATAAACACGCGTTTAATGTTTTTGACAGTGAAACCTGACTACATTAGCTGAAATAAGTGGCAACAGCACATGCATTTTCTTTCAAACAACAGGCACCACCTCTGTGCCTATTTTTGATGCATAGGATCTCTTGACAAAACACTCCTTAGAATAGAAGCATAGAATCATAGAATCATCCACCACATCTCTGGGCAGCCTGTTCCAATGCCTCACCACCCTTACTTTAAAAAATTTTTCCTTGTATCTGATCTAATTCTCCCTTCGTATACTTTGAAACCATTTCCCCCTGTCCTATCACAACAGGCTGCTAAAGAGTCTGTCCCAGAACCTCAGGCTATTTCATCCTGCTGGTCGTTGTTGCTGCTCCCTGCTGATCTCTCTCTGTGCTGATCAAGGAGGCAGATGACAGCATGCCTGCAAGCCTAGTGCTTCCCTGTGCCTCTTGCAGGGCTCAGTGGGGCCACTAGATCCAGGAGTGGAGGCAGGAGAGAGCAAGCCTCGTTGCATCCTTGGGAAAGGCTTAAAGACTATAAGTGGAAGAAGTCTAAAAGCTGTACTCTGGAAGTTAGTGCTGGCTCAGGCCTGGTACTGTTGGTCCTAGGTCTGTAGAGAACTCTTGCCTGCCACAGGGGCAGCAACTGCACAGTGCATGTGGAGGGCATGGAAAGCAACCAAAGTTAAAACTGTCTTTTCTATGTAAGTAAGTTTTCTACATAGCTAAAGTATTTTAAAAATGCAAACTCAGATAAAGCTCAGAAGTTCTGACTGAAAAGTAGAGTTCTTACATCTATTTCCCACATGTTAGCGCACTTAGCAGCTCCCTTTGAGTGATTCATAGCACACCCTTGCATTTATTTAACAGTATGCTGTATCGCAGATCCCTGTCTGGCTCTCTAATATGAGTAAGTGCTAACATTAAAGGAAAAACAAATCTGTTTTCTGGTGGAAGCAGACAATGAGAAGAAGGAGCAATTAGGTGGACCATGCTTTCAGAAAAGTGAGTTTTTATATCTCTAAAGGCCAACTACAGAGCTGAGCTAAATGCATCAAGGTGACAGATACAGACTCGAGCTCTCCCTCAGCACTGGAAAGGTGAGGAATGGAGAAAGGATTCAGAATTGAAATATATTCAACTTTTTCTAAAGTTCTGTCTCATTTCCTGCTTTCCTAAATAATAATAATAATAATAATAATAGTAATAACAATGATAATAATAATCCCCAGTCTGTACCACATTAACTCCTAGACCGTTTGTCCTTAGTTAGGAGTAAAAATGACTTGAAATTCAGCTTCATATTCCATATTCCAAATTCTACTTTCATATTCCATGTAAGTGAAAGGGCAATCTCAATAACTCTCAGTGCATAAGCAGATGAATATAGACATGTTCACCCTCCCTGCACATAGCCTCCTCTGTCCTAACCTGTGCAAATAATGCTTTAATTTAAAAAAATAATAATTAAAAAAAAAAGATCAGAACAAAAAAGGCCGTGGAATATGATGTGCAATGGGTAGCTGAGGATAAACAGAGACCATGTCATAGTCAAGGTCTGACAGTGGAGAAAGAATACTGATCTGTACTTACATTAGTCATGGTTTCTGTACAAATCTGTAGATTATTTTTCCTTCAAGAAAATACAGCCCTGAACTATTTTAATCTAAACCAGCACTCTGTTAGCTGGTAAAAACAGTGAGGTCTCATCTTTTTGCTGGCTGCTCACTAACAGCATAAATTAGACTTAGAAAATTCCTTCTGTCGTGGATGTCTGATGCATAAATAACACCATATGTTCAGCAGCAGTTTAAATAAAATATCATTCTTACCTTGACAATGACAGTCTAATTTAGGAGCTTTGTCTGTAATCAAAATTCAAACATGGAGGTGTTTTGCTTAATCTTTGTAAAATACCACATTACTTCTGTGCTGCCCTTAAACTACAGAAAACATGCCATTATATGTGAGAAGAAATAAATCCCTACCATCCTTTAGCTTTGTGCTGCCAATATATACCAATCAGAAAATCTAAATGTCATCAGGAATGACCCACAGAGTGAAAAATTTGTTCCTAGGAGCATATGGACCCCCCTGGCCTCAGGAAATATTTGAAGAGTGTATACACATTTCGTCAAGATTTTTGAAATCTCAGGGGGAAAGGAAGGAATAAAAACATGACAGAGTAATTTAAAATGGCAGGTATTACGCTTTTCTTGCTCAGCACTGGAAATCAGATACCTAATATTAACAGCAGCCATTATTTTTATTAATCCCATTAAAAAGGCTAGCACCTGCCATCTCCCAGATTTCTGAGACTGATTTAATTTTTCCTTTCCCTTTGAGGTAGTAATGTGAAAGTAATTCTGAAATACACTCTGAAAGTAATGTCTCCTATTTATTTCCATAAGACAGCTACAAAGAGCACCATAATATTATTTGACAGAGCAAGTTCTCTGCTACAAAACACCATTTTTTCAACATAGTCACCACCATTAGCCAACTCAAGCAGATGAGCTATTGAGATGCTCTTCATTTTGTAGTGTGGCAGCTGTGCATGGCTGCCTGGAGCAGTCTGTGCTGAGCACAGGGAGAAATGAACCCTTGCTGCAGGCAGCAGCAGTGGGTCCCAAGAGGACCAAGCAGCTGGTGGGTGCTTCCCTGGGGAATGATGCAGCTCTGTGCCCTGCCCCAGGGACAAGCTGCCTGGCCGCTGCCCAGCTGCGGGATGGAGATGGCAGAGACAAAACCTAGCACTGTGTTGTGGAGACCTGCTTCCTTTCTGCTCTCCTGCAGCCCTGTTGTTCATTGAGGCCAGGCATTCATTCACCTCCTGCGTGTCCCTCCACTCTTCGTGGGGATTATTCAGATGGCAGGGGATGAGCTCTTTTTCTTATTTGGGGTTGAGCAGAGTGTTTTAACAGTTTGGGATCATTTTAATCTGTTCCAATGAATAAAAATGGAAAACAACTCACAACTGGTGACAGCTAGCTTAATTCCTCCTTTTCCTGAGAACATCATGCTGCCTGCCCCAGTCACTGCTCATCGGTCCTTCTCAGGGCCCTGATGCAGAAGAATTTGCTTTACTGATGTTGGTTTCAGATGAGTTCTTCAGTAACCTCAGAGCTTGCTTTGCTCTCCTCTTAGGAATTTGAATAGGACTTTTCCAAAGTCCTGGAATAACACTTTTAAACACTTCAGCCCTGCAATTACAGTATCCTTCTTTTCAAGGCTAGTTAGAATCATCTCTCCATCTCTCTTTTATAAATACAGACTTTATTAACACAGGTAAACTTTGTAGCCTTCTGACTGTACGCAAAGGTGATGTGAGAAGTCTGACACAAGCCCTGACACCAGGCAGTGTTTGCTGTGGCAGCAGCCACAGCAGTCTCTCAGCACAGGCAGGTAGCCACAGAGAACATTGGTGAGAAATGTTCCACCAACCCTCAACCGCAAGATTTTCAAAGGCATTGCACATATTTTTCAGGCTACTGCACGAAGCATTCCCTGGAGAGCACAGTGGGTTGGATTTACTGCTGCTGGCACAGGGTGTGCGTTGCACTCATCTAGTGAGAGTTTTCCCCATAAATCATGCACGAGTTACCTACTTTTGCCTCTGCAGCAAAGGAATGAGAGGCTGCTCCTGCTGATGGATGGTTTAATGGTAGATGCTTTCTAGGAGTGTGTAGCTGAAGCACTGTGATGTTGGAACATTACACAGAGATGAGTTTGTTCTATGGCATTCAGTGCCACAATACGCTGCCTCTGAATTTCTCAGGGGTTTTCACAGCTCATTTACCCCCAGGTTCAGGAACATAAGTCACGCTACCATTAGAAGCAGAAAGCAAGCTCTGGTGATAGGATCCACATGAGGACTGCTGCTTCATCTGGGTTCTTGTGTGACCAAACTGTGTTGCAAATGCCATGACTAAATGCATGTGACTATATGCCTACAAAACAAGAATGGCTATAAGTGGCTATGATTGTGGCTCTTATCTCTGGCTCCATTGCTCATCCTTAGCATGGTGCCATGGTGTGCCATGTAGTATGAAGCAGTGTAGGGACATAAGGTCTCAATGGAAGCGTCGTTTCCTATGCAGAACTGCGAGCAAACAACCTTCATTGCTGCTGGCACAAAATCAGTGGGTGACTCCATACAACCTTTGCTATACTCACTGTTATTATTCAAGCCCCAAATCTCTGTTTAGCAAGTTTCAGTTTTCAACACTGTTCTAACACAGAGCGATGCCCAGAGAGAGGCATTCAGGCAGAATCTGGCCTACAGGTTTGATCTTGCCTCCTAGAAGAGAAAAGACCAGGCCAACACAGCATGTACCACAGTGGTCCCTTCCTTTTTCTCAGGGAAGATTCATGCCTGGAGAGGAAGCACGTGCTAGCTGGTTATCTTTCGTCTCTCAGCCTGTTCTCTCACATGCCAAAAGCAATGCACCGTATGCTGCAAATCTTTGTGTTAGCAGTGCAGGGACTGGGGGGAGGGTGGATGAAGTGCCAGGAAAATGATGAATAGGAAGGTATTTTAAATTATTAAATTTGATATTTGAACCATAAACTTCTGACCTCAATTTAGGTAGATCACTATTTAGCTATGGTGTTGGTCCAGATGCTCCAGAGCAGATCTAATGTATCACTAATTGCAATCCAGCAGGATTTATTAAACCAGGCTTGCCAAAATGCGGGTCCAGTTATGATGTCTTCACTCCAGTCACTCAGTCACTTTCCAGTGTGTCCAGGCTAAGAAACACTGATAAGCTTCTTCTGATGCCATGCAGAGGCAAAATTTAGGTCTCCAGTTCACCTGTCAGAACAAGTGTTGCATGTCCATATTTTTCCCAGATCAAACATTTACATCTGGATCACCCAGGAGAACTCAGCTCTAGTATTATAGTGGTTCAACAGCTGGATGCAGAGAAAACTTGGAGAGGAATGGACAAGTTAAATATCAGAGCAGGAACCAGCAACATTTTCCACCAGACTCTGGTCAGTGCCTGCCCACCTCACCCAGGCAGATCTTTTACATTAGTCAGAGAAATCCCAGTATCACAGTCATCTTGTGACATCCCCTGTGAAAAAAAAAAAAAGAAAGAAAGAAAGAAAAAAAAAGAAAAAAAGAAAAGAAATAGAATATGCCAAAGAATAATAAAAATAGCTGCTTGAATTCTGATAGTTCTCCCATAATTGAAGTCCATTGCCCAGATGTTGGATTCCCATCAGAACAGTAACAGCCCTCAGTAGCTGAGAATTAGTTATGAAGGTGGGAAGGAGACTCCAGAGATATAAAGCTATTTATATCAAAGAAGGCTTCTTGCTTGCTCAGAAATCTGATCCAAAAACTTCTAAAGCTTTTGACTGTTTCTTCAGCACATTCTGAGAAAGCATGTTAAATGAGGATGGTTTATGCTCTTTCCACAGCTGTAGCATGCATAAATTCTACTTTATGATAGCACGGTAGAACTGGTCTGTATGAACATGATTTTAGGACGTGGGTGGCAAGAATGTCCAGCACACATACACTGCTTCTATTCAGGTGATAAAGTACTCTGGTGATGACAGCACTGGTTTTTTTTTTCTGCTGGCTTAAAATTTATTTCACATATGGTTTGCTTTCTTTTGTAACTAGACGATGATTTCATTGATTTGATTACTATCTTATGAACCTTATACTGTCTTATATCACCACGACTGTCTACAATGAAACATCTCTCCCATGTGATAAAAGGAATGCCAGGTCAATTTGTGTGCATGCTGGTGATAGTGATATGTGCAGAAGAGAAGAAAGCAGCGTGAGCAGGATAACAAATCTTAGAGACTTCCAAGGGCCAGACAACAATGTTCCGAAAGAGTCATAGCTTATTCTCCTCAATGGACTTTATGAGCATGACTCTAAATAAAATTTTTGTTAAAGTTTCACAGTGGCAGATACCTGGACTAGATGTTGTGCCTAAGAAATCTAAAGTCTGTTGAGATCAGACCTTTGTATTATATTTGTGCCAGCAAAATAACAATGCTCTTTTCTATTTGGGAGTTTTGTGTTTAGTTCATTATGAAGCTTTCTTCAGCTTTTGTTTCTTGTGTGATTTTAAACCAGATCTTTTTAAGCTCCATAAAAGCAAATGTATGTATTCCAGCTGAGCCTTCACTCTACGGAACTCTCTGTCTAGTAAAATATCACTGACAATGGTACTGTTACATCTGTTTACCCAAGAACTAAGATTTACTTTTGTTCTTCAGGGAGAGAGATGTCAGTCTATAGATCTGGAACAGTGGGTTTGAAGCTCCCCTTGGTGATTTGCTCATCTCACTAAGCTATGTGTCAGGAGAACAGGTATGTCTTTTGCCTTCATGGCCAATTACTATTAGTGTCTGCAGAAAAACTCAGATGACTGGAGCTACTCCCCAGGGCACCATATCCCCGTTTCAGCTGGCTAAGGTAATGCAGGGGGTTCTTTCCTTATTAGCTTAGTCCTGCTGAAGCAGGCATACATCAGGGAAAGATCACAAAGACAAAGGGAATTGATATTTTGGCAGATACCACACTTGATAATAGATCTGGAAATAGTACCTTCTGAAATTAGCATATGTAGGGCTAAATTCTGCCTATTATTTAGCACAGACATCAGTATTAAATCTGATGGGAACCAACTGTGCTCTCAGAAGAGGTCTTTGGAGAAGCTCCATTGTTTCTTTGTCCTGGATGAAGCAAGCAAGGCAGACACAAGCAAGGGAATTCACAGGAAACAGCTTTTACTGGAAAATGCCAATTCTTACTGGGAGACACCTAGCTGGCTTTCAGATAACAGAAGCCACACTCTTTTCAGTGATGCCCAGTGACAGAACAAGAGGCAATGAGCACAAAATGCAATGCAGGAAGTTCCATATAAATATGAGGAAAAAATTCTTTGAGGTTTACAGAGCACTGGCGTAGGCTGCTCAGAGAAGCCATGAAGTCTCCTTCTCTGGAAATATTCAAAATCTGCCTGAACCTGATCTAGGGAACCTTCTTCAGCAGGAGGTTGGACTAGGTGACCCCCAGAGGTCCCTTCCGACATCTATTATTCCGTGATTCTGTGATACTCTCTCTTGACTGCAGTTTCTGATCTATATTTTGCCCTTTCCTGTGG
This sequence comes from Alectoris magna, assembly GCA_030625065.1. Taxonomy (NCBI): domain Eukaryota; kingdom Metazoa; phylum Chordata; class Aves; order Galliformes; family Phasianidae; genus Alectoris; species Alectoris magna. Next base: position 60,672,333 of record CM060562.1, read on the forward strand.
CTGGCAGACAGCACAACTTTATATTTCTGAAGCTGCAAGAAAGGAGTTGACTTGGCCATGACAATAATCCACGCTGATTTTTTCAGTGGCTGTGAGCAATGGGTACAACGCACAGCACACATCCAGGATCATTTGAATAAATCTAAACTGTTGCTGAAAGTGGTGGTCTCATCTTATCCTGTGGGCTCACTCCTTCACTCTCACAGCCCTCCCTACTGCTGTCACTAGCACTTATGTGGCCCTGTGGTGAGCTGGATCAAAGAGAGCATCCCATTGCAAAACCATCTCTCACCCACTCCTTTGACCATGAAAGCCTTTGTATTGATGTGAACAAGTGCTTCCTTGGAAGTGCTCTGTCTGCCTCTACTAGGAGTTTGCCTTCTAAAAATGGCTCGGGAAAGGAAAGGCGGAAATTAAAGAAGCAGGGAACAATTTGTTGCTGTCCAGCTTTCCTGGCTTTTGTGACAGACTTTTTTCTAGACTTTCCCCAAATGTCAAAATGGGATAAGACAGATCAAACCCAACTTGGAATAACTAAAAACACTTGTGAATTCAGCACCTCTGAGCACAGGCCATGAAAGCTGCACCTGCTTAGTCCGTGCTGCATTATTTTGTTTCATCTTGTACTTCAGTGTTCCCTGCTATTTGAGAAAACTATACTTAAAGTGCCAGGAAACCTGACTGAAAATATGTTCCACAAACTCCCTAGGGCAGTTTGTAAAAAAGACAGTGTGGTTCAAGTAGCATCACACATGTTTAAAATTGCAACAGACACTTTGAAACCATGTGTTGTGTAATGATCAGGGTGCTAAATTTTGTCAGAGCTGAGGGATCTGGTTTCTCTGAAAAGTGCTAATGTTTTCTGATGCTGAGTAGAAGCTGTGTTTAAAAGAAATGATCAGAAAGCACAAGCCAGTTCATAAGAGCATTAGTGCTTCAGATGTGGTTTATCTACTTAGTAGCAAACACAGCCTGCAGCAAACATTTTGGATGTAGGAAACACACCATCCTATCTGCACAGAAACCTCACATAGCAGTTTGCTCTGATAATAAAATGAACCAGTGATTAAAGTGCTGTAACAGTAAAGTTGGTAAAAAGTGATGTGTCAGAGAGAATGCATTATTTGATGGTAGGCACCTTTCTGTTGAAATTGAAGGCTCAATTCTGCCTCTTGGCCAAATCTGAAACACATTAGTAATTCCAGTGATTTGAATCTCATCCAAGACTTTCTCAGAGCTGTTCCTCATAATCTGTCTGCAGTGTCTTGCACTTGGAGTTGCACTTGGAATATGGTACAGCAAATCTGTTGTATCTGACATTCTTGGTGTTCGTAAGCGCAGTCAATGCCTTTGCCTGCTGACTCACCTGTCAGCAGAACCTGTCCATACTATGTGGACCAGAACAATTACTTACAGTTTGTCTAAGAAGGAAGTCCATTTCCACTGTGAGAAATGGCAGGTCATCTAGGAGAAGAAGGTTGAGAAGAGCTGGAGCAGTCACTGGCAGCTTGGGACCAGAGCAACAGTTTTCAGTCCACATAACCCCAAACTGCCATCCTTTGATGTCCATATAAGGAAGAAGGAAGCTCTTTTTGAAAGCTCAGTGTGTAACTTCAGTCTTCTGGTTGACTTGCATTTAAAATCCAAGAAACTGCAGAAGTGCACAGATTCCAAAGCAGGATGCAATAATCAGCAACTTCACTCAACATCTTGTTCCTGTTAGCACTAATTTCAATCCCTGCCTGTACAGTGGTGCAGGGTAATTTCCTTCATAGAAGAAATATCGGGGCAGACTGTCAGAGAATGGACTTCTAGCATTCTCTCAGTCTTCATTGTACTCTGTCACCAAATCTCAGGAGAGCTCCACAAAAAAAGGTGGATACGCTTCTGCCAGGATCTTTCCTACTCCTTAGCTAAGTTCAGCAATTCCAGTTTTACCTCATCCTCAAAATGTCCTAGCACTGTATGCTAGTATGGGATTCCTCATCTCTTTCTTCACAAAGTCTAGCTCAATGAGCTAGAAGAAAGCCCCGATATTTTATTTGTTTCAGTGTTTCAGGAATTTTAGAAGTCTTCAACAGTACCACTACCACAGCAGTAGCTCACCTGAAAAATATATTTTGTTACTATGAATTGTCAGCTGTTGTGAAACACAAACCTTTAGCCATTTAAAGGACATGTTTATGTTATGTATAATAACAACTGATTTCTAGCGTGATAGAGTCTTTCTGATTTGTATGTCCTTATCTGAGTGGGAGCATATCCCTTTTATAGTTTTCTAAATGTTTTCTACTAGAAAGCACAGTGATATAGTCTTGGTACTCTATTCCAGTATCGACCACCAGCACAAGGAAATGCTGTAGTTACTAAAGACTCCTGTATCCACTTGCAATCTGTGTGATCTTCTTAATAAGGCCAAGATGCCTTCTTCAGATGCCAGGCTGCTCTATTTCACATACCCCACATCATGAAATCTGCTCTGGGACTACAGGATGAAAGCTGGATTAATCTCAGCAGCCAGAACAGGTCTGCACCCTCTGTAGAGTCTATGTCTTGCCATCTGTTGGAGTAAGAATCCTAGGCAGGAATATGGAGCATAAGAAATAGGAAGGAAATGTTGTTGAGCTGGTGGGCTGTGAGTGCTTCAGTGTAGGCATCTGGAAATGAATGGAATCTCTCCTAACACATAATGAAAACATTTCAGAGTAGTGCCACTTTATGCAGTAATGTGAGTCATAGGATATGTCCTTATGAGTCCTAGCACCTCATATGAGAGGTGTGCACATCTGGGGGCAGTGATTAGAGGATGGTTTCTGCTGTAGCTGTTCACACCCAGATGAAGCTAACCCAGATGCTAGGGAGCCTCTGAATGACATTCACAGGAGTGGCATATTCTGAAGAACTCACAGAGACTGTTAAGATTTATTCTCTATGCTTGATAAACGTATCACATGGGCTTTGCTTCAGCAGTAGGATAGACACAATGCAAGTCAGCATAGGCTGAAGACTCAGGGACCAAACAAAGCCAGGAGCTACAAGATAAGCTGAAGGTCAGGGCGAGGGCAAGCAATAACAGCCTTCATTTGTTAGCCAGCCCAGGAGCAACTGCAAGTTTTGCCTGCTCCCACCAGTCAATCACACAGGGTTACTTCAGCATGACCCAAAGCAGTTGCTTATTCAGTCATTCCAGCCAGGCCTCACTGGCAGGGAGGTCTGGTCCAAACCTAGGACCCAGAAACAAGCACTTGGTTTTTATTTGAGAAAATAAACAGAGCTAGGGTTTCAAACTGTGGGTATTAAACACCCATGAAGAACTTGCACTGTACAGGTCATTCTCCCTCCTTGGCTTGAAAGATTCCACATGAAAATCTGGCAGACCATATCTAAGCAACAAACACATTTGTCCCACTGTGGGATCTATTTTGAGACAATTCTTGACCAAAGGAGGGCTCAGCCTGTAGACAACATTTTCCCCAGTCAGTAGTAACTTGCAGAAGCAATTTTCAAATGTGCTTAATGTTGGACAGTCTGTTATTAAAGTCTGAATTCATGAGCATCAACAGAAGCCAGTTAGTGCCGTTAGTGCCAGACAGAAAACACTTTTGACAGTTTCCCCACATAATTCCTGGCGTTGGGAACACCGTAGTTAGATTAATATCCATTTAAGCTAATACGAAGAAATAAAGAAAGTGATCACCCTTTCAGCTCCTTGCATTTGTGTAATTCTCCTCTTGCAAATGGCAATTCTGTCAAATGTCACAGCTATTTTGTAATTCTGTTTTTTAACTGACAGGATCCTTGAATGGCCATTACTAATATATCTCGGTATGCAAAGCATGGCTATGATACAATGCAGGAAAACTTTACTATTCAGAAGGCAAAGTGATTGAGTGTCTCAAAAATCTTTTCGCATACAGATTTTTACAGAGATTTTTTTACTTTTTTGGAAGTGAGTGATAGATTGTGGACAATATTCTTATATTCCACCGAACTGAAAGTTGAATGATATCAACTGCATCACAGTGCAGATATTTTGGGGAAGCTAAAGTAATTTCATTGATTTTAACTGGAATAATTCCAACTTTGTGTTAATGTACACAGCTCAATATTTGTCTTTCCAGTAAAATAGCTTTCACCCTGATAAGAAGACTCACTGAAGCTGGTGATATATCTGTTTGTCTTGTGTTGGACAAACAATTTACTAGGGTTACACAAATTACAGCTGCCACTGAGTTTTGTCACATGTTGCCTAAAAGCAAGTTTTAGTAAAGGCTGAATAAGTGGAGGAATCTTGCACTTCTGATGACATTTTGCCAAGCTGACAAAGTAAGTATCACATCATTTTAGAAAAGCTGCATTTCATACGAAAATAAAAATATATTGGTTGCTATTCTAAATTAAAGCAAGTAACAGAAGTTCTACATTTCATATGAAGCAATAATTCCAAATTTATTTTGGGTTTATTTACTAGAGGGAGAATTGGAATAATCGAGAATAGCAGATTTCAAGTTTTCTGAACTTTGTGGATATACTTGGAGCTCTGGAAATCCCCAAAATGCTGGAAATAAAAATCACAATGCAAACAGCAGCCTCTTCAGAAAATTTATGTGGATCTCTGAAATGAATAGTTAGAACTTGAGGTTTCCTCAGGACAGTTACATGACGAACAGCTTTGATGGCAAATCTAGTGTACCTACGTGAGGATTGAGAAAGAACCATATGATGAGATGAGAAAAATGTTTTACCGTTTAAGTTTCTGGCTCCTTTGCTGCAGAAGATAATGGTTTTGTATTGACCAAGGTGGGAAATTGCAGGGAAGGGACAACCTCACAGCAGAGGAAGCTAAATGTCCTCCCAGGCAACCTTGATCTTATTATAGCATGATTTCTTGCACAGAGATTTACAAAGTTTATCCAGGTCATCATTCATTTCATACAAAGATGATGTGTTAGCTTGTAATCTATACAGTCTTTGAGGCTTCTTATGGGTATGGAGTTTGAACAATAATTTACAGAAGAGGGAAATTAGAGTCTTTTGTGTATACCTTTCTATATATTTTCTTTTGAGGGATTGAGGGAGGGGGGAGTATAACAAGATCTTGTTTCCTCAAAGCTTTTTTCCATGTCTATAGTTTAGAACTATTCAGAAAGCCACAATTGAGCTGACAAATACACAATATATTTCCAAGGTATTCTCTGCTGTTTAGCTACTAAGCCTACCATAGTAGTTTTAACTCTGTTTAATAGTGTGAGCCAGTTCTTTTTGGCAAATACAATTCCAGAAAGCACAGACAGGCATCTTGACTTATTCTGATGATTTCCTATGCAATCTGCTAAGGCATTGCAAATTGGTTGCAATGGTAAATCTCTCACTTATTAAGTGCCAGTTTTTGTTTTTGTTTTGTTTTTTTTTTTTTTCAACATACAAATATAAACACAGGATTTACTTCCACTCTGTGAGAATGCAACAATTTATTAAGCTCTATTTATACATATATTTTTTATTTATTTACAGTTACTATCATCCTTCAGTTATTGCTAGAAACCAGTTTGTTAGATGGCAAAAACTTCTTTGGTGCTTCTGCTTTCTGTTACATACAAGCATCATAGAATTGTAGAATGGCTTGGGTTGGAAGGGACCCCAAGGATTATCAAGTTCCAACCCCCCTGCCGCAGGCAGGACCAGTGATCTCCAGATCTAGTACTACTTTGGTTCCTTTCTTGCTGATTTTTCTGGTAAAAAAATATGTCTTTTTTCTCATGCTATTTTATGGTCAGGAATCTCAAAGATACTCTACCAGAATACTCAGTCTGTAACTGTGCAAAGAGCCATTTGTTTCCATGATTTTTTTCTTTGCTGTTTTCAACATAAGCAGTTAATTACTTATTCTTAGAATATGGATAAAGCTGACGCCAAGGAATTTCCCAGAGCAGAGAGTTTTCAATTGCTTGGCCAAACTTGTAGCAAAAAGTTGATACAAATTCATTCAAGAAAATGACACATTCCTAATTTATATGGTGATAATCTAAACCATTTTTGCTGAACTCACATGTGGAAGGTTGATGTGCATGTATCGCTTTGATCAGTTCTATATATCACATTAATCAGAAACCAGGAATAAATTTAGAGATGTCAAAATCCATATTATTATGTTAGTTTATCTCGGTAATGAAGATAGAAGCCTGGTTGCCACACAAGATTCTTTTCGGTATAGCAGTTCTTCGCCTACTTCAAATTCAACAGGTACCTGCTTTGCTTTATGGTTGCCTTGATGTTTGGAAAAAACAGGTGATAATGGTAATTTTATGCAAAGTGGAAAAGTAAAGTAAAAGGCTCCCAACCTTTTGATAGAAAGAACATTAATATTATTCACGTAATCTGTTATTCATATTGCTGTGCACATGGTTACAATCAAACCCATTTCTTTTTCTTGCTGTTTTACACATCAGATGAAAAAAATGTAACATTAAATTGCCATTTGCAGGACAAAAAGATTGCCATCAGGATATTTTGGAGTCAGCTTTGTTCTTTTCATAATCCTTTTCTGGTTTTGTTGGTAGAAAAAGAAATCTCAACAAATTTGAATACAATTTTGCAGTCTATCTGCTGTGGGCCACTCCAGTGTAGAGTTGCAAGCCTCATTTAGGAAGCACAGATTTGCTAAAAGCAATTATAAGCGTGTGGGAAAATTTGCAGCAGTCAAGGAGGAGAAAGTACTATAAATGAAATAACGCAGAGAAACGTCTTGCAAAGAATCAATGCCAGGCACCTTTAGTATTTAATATGAACAAAGCCATGTAGATATTGTCCAAACTGCCATGTAGGGAAAGTGTGGTAACTATCACTAACTACCATACAGATGATGTGCAATGAAGCCCAGCGAAATTAAGGCTCCTGGATAAAGCCAAAAATAACAACCATGTTAGGCTGGACTGTGACAGTCTCTCAGCTATATCTGTATTGTAAGTTCTCTTTGATTACAAACTAGGATGATTCAGAGCACCTAAGCTGTGGATTCACCTTGGGCTTTTGGTGCTTTCTGGAGGCTGAGACCCACTGAAGTCTCACTCTGCACTGGTGGCATGGGGGAAAGCAGAAGCACGTAAGGGAACAAAAGCCTGCCCTCCTGTTTTGACTGGCATTGATACAACTAAGAGTCACACATGACTCGTAGATCCATCCAGGATTCCAAGCTGAAGCATTTCCAGCATTGGAGGGTGGGCTGGAAATACTGCAGAGCCTGATGTCTTCAAGGGAAGAGAAATACCATGAGAAGGATAATCCTTCCCATCATCCAGGGAGAGGCACTAAATCACAAAGATGCCTTCACACTGTGTTCTTCTCACCGTGCTTATGAATTTAAACAGACATGGTTAAAGTGAAAGGGTTTGTTGCATTCTCCTTACTATTTCCGCTCCTCAAAAATGAAACTGCAGAAACTTGGTGTGATGCCTCCCCAGGCAAGGAAGGAGACCATATCCAAAAGGATACTTGTGGAGCATTCATGCTGAGAAGAGTCTAGCACAGAAAGAGAAAAATCACTGTCAACAGTTTACAGGCTGGTTCAACCCGGTTCCGTGACGAGTGGGGAGGAGGGATTTCACAAAATCCACGCCTCCGGAGAAGGGAAACAGGGGACCCCAAAATAATTAAAAACAGCAGCAACAATCTGAGGAGAAACAAACTAATTTACTAAATATGGTATCAGAATGCAAGGTAACACACTATAATACAATATAATTAGAATTGAAGCTAATAAATCAAATATAATGAAAGACTGTCCAAAAAGCTGAAGGCCATACACTAATACAGAAGGGATGCTTGCAGTTGGGATGGGCAGCAGTGAGGAGAGGCGAAGGAGAAGAGAGACATCAGGTGAGCTTGCCAGGAGTTCTATGTCCACTCTGACCGCAAAGCCCCCTGGGGAATGTAGTTCTTCTCTTACAGACAGGTACCCAGAACTGGAGCATTAACACTTTAACTCCCAATGCACTACGTGACGTTATGATGTGGAATACCAGTAACCAAAAATCATAAAACCGTGACGATCATTTAAATGCTTCCACGTTTTGTATTAGTTACAATGGACAGATCTAGACAGAAACAAGCTGGTATCTCCATGTACCCTTCAGATTTCCATTATTCTCTGTCTGTAGATCCGTGAAACCTGAGAGCTTCACTGCAGGCTATCAGCTGCGACTAGTAGGAGGTGTCAGCATAAAAAGAAGCTGACAGGCTGCATATAGGCCATGGAGACTTGTAGGGCCAAACTTAATCTTACCAAGATTTACATCCCATCTGTAGGTTTACATCTTTATGTCTCAGACTGATTAGTGGAAACATCTCTTGTTAAAGACGATCTTTATGATTATAATAATACTTGTAATTATTGTAATTACTTATAACAATACTTGTATTTCTGCCGATTGCTTTTCAACTGGAATTGCTCTTGCAATACTAGGAAGACAACAGTGGCTTTATTGACAATGGGGAAATTCCTAGAATAGCACTTAGGACTTTTAGAATTAGCAAAGGATCTCTTTAACCACTGCAGATAAAAGCCTGGCTCCTGGAATTCAGTGGGAGTTTCATCCTTAGTTTCAGTGGAGTCTGGATTTCAACACACAAGTATGAAGTCATAGAAATTAGAGATGGAAAAAGCTCCTTAATCATTTAAACCAGAGGCTCTCAACCCCTTTTTCTTTTAATTTTAATTTTTCCCCTAAGGACTTCTTCAGCATTTGAGAACATTTCAAAGACATTTTTTGTTCTGAGATGCTCTTTTCCTTCCTTCCTCAGTCTCAGATCCCTAATTTAGCTGAGAAGCTGGGGAGTAGGGCAGCAGTTTGGAGCGCCTGTCCCCAAGAAGGATGCCAAGAAGTAGCCTTCGTGGAGTGAGTGCAAAAAAGGAGGTGGCAGTGGCTCCTACAGGACCCCGTGGCTCCATTACAGAGTGGCTGGGATGCTGCTACTCTCTGGTGTGCTTCCTCTCAGTCAGAGATTGGGTCAACCTTCAGTCCACAGGCAAACTAAGTCTTATCGTTAGTCAGCTGATGTAGACAAGCCTAGGCAGTCCCAGCATATCAGGAAAGCTTGCTCTTCTTTCCTGGTATTTGTGTTGCTGAAGGACACAAAGGAGGATTTTGTCTCAGTTTTGTTTCATATGCCAGCATTTTCTGACTTTCCCCATAGGTAATCCATCTCGCTTCCAGTTTTTGAATGTGGTTGTGTTTTATTTGCCCAGTGGGTTAGTACTTAAGATATATATGATGTCCACAAAGCAGATATCTACACGGGGGCCAGTTCCCTAGCTTCTCTTCATTATCAACGTCAATAAAGGATGTTTTTTTTTTTTTTAAATGTGGCTAAAGGATTTACTCTGGAAATCTACTTCAGGAAAAGAAGAGTCTTATAAGGTGCCACATTCTCTAACTGTCTAAAAGGAGAGCTTAGATGACCACCTCAGATGAGACATCTACATTGCTGATGCATACATGAGGTAAGCTGAAGCCCAGCTAGGTACCTATTAAGACATCTATACGTCTAAATGACATTTTAATTTGGAGGTGCTGAAATTAACTCTTACAAACCTAAAATAAGTTAAAAGATATAAATTTGGGCCTGTTACAGTTTTATGATTTTTGTTTATTGGTATTTCACATCATAACATCACATAGTGTACAGGGCCTTTGAAGTCTGCAGTGAAGAAATATATTCACCTTTTCACCACCTTTTATTTAGTCTAAAACAAACTCCTATCATTCTATCCCTATAAGGTTACATCCTATATCTAAAGAGCAAAGCTTAAGTATCTGGTGATCTACACAGCTGTGAATTCTCAGGCAGGATCTAGAGTATGCAAACCATGTGTTTGTCATGTCCATCAAATCCTGGAACTAGATTCATCTGTAGATTATTTTATCCACTACCATTTGGGAGGAGTATGTTGTACAGACCATAGATGAACATAGAGGTCTAAAAAGAGGTACCTAGGAAGAATAACTGGATCAATTTGTATTGGAGAAGGAACATGTTAGTAAAACATACTGCTTGCTCTTTATAGTGGATATGTTCATTATATTTTGCATGCACTTATCTAAGGGGTTGAGCCGCAGGCCTCAGTTTTCCTATCTTGTTATGAAGAGTTGAGTTCTGTGGAGAATTATAGTTTAATGTGTGATTGTTTGGAAGGGAGAAGATCACATTCTTTGAAGTTTTGTACATGTGAAAAAATACGATAGCATTTAATTTTAAAAGCTACTTGTCAAGAACTGCATAGTAAATCAAACATGAACTCTCCCCTCTTCCAAGAAAATCCCTCCTTTAAGAAATGTGGTAATAGGCAGAGTCACATGGGATGTTTGGCAGTCTGCCCAAAAATCCCTGTGCCCAGTGAATAATGATTACGCTGCAGAGCATCTGCCATCCAGAAATAGACTGTGTTGTCTCTTGAACCCATGACGGTCTTTGTACAGAACGTGGTGGAGGTGAAAGGATGTTTTTCTCCTGGACGCAGTGATGACATGTTTTATTTACTTATTTAAATTAGAAGTGTAATTAAACAAGGTTGAACAATACAAAATGATTGTAAAATATTAAAATATGTCATACATTCTGCTTCAGACTTCTCCCTACAAAACCTAACCATTTCATCATTTCTTATTTAAGTTTTGATCAGTTGTAATAGAAAGTTGTTTTCCAGTAGCCTCCTGCTAAAAATTTCAACTAATTGGGATGAATAGCTGACATCCCAAGATAACTTTTTCAGACAACATACTAAATAGATGGCTGTCAGGTCAGGTCAAACCATTGAAACCACTCCTTCTCCACTCATAATAGGGAATTTATTTTCATTCTTACCAGAGACTCAACTGATCAATCAAAAGTCAATCCCACTTCTTTCTTTACAGATAGAGGCATCCAGGGAAAAACATGGATGCCTCCAAAAGGTTGGGTAGAAAGAGCAGGCCATAAACATCTGGAACAGTTATGAACTGGAGAGAATGAAGGGAATGTTCTTTCCTGTTCGTTGTTTGTTGTTGTTGTTTTGTTTGTTTTTCTTTGAGGCACAATGCATCTCCGTTAGAAATTAATGGATGCTTTACTGCTATTGACAACAGTTTCCCTATTCCAACAGACCAGACATACTTGCATCAGTAGCACTTTTTTCTATTCTCTGAGCAGAATTCTACTCTGACTTGAGTAGAATTCACAGGGATTTACTTTGACTGCGGAACAGAGAAAATAGTAATTTTAATACTTGTGAGTTTAGGATGTAAGATGTTGCATAGCACATTAAAACAACAACAACAACAACAAACATCAATATCATGAAAAGGTTTCAGATATTTGGGAACCAGTGGATTCAGTTTTTTCCCAGAGTTCTCAAAGACACCAAATAATTACATATATACAAGCAAGACTTAATTTTGTCTGCTTTCTGATGATTTAGAAATTAATTTTAGCTGAGTTATTCCAACTTGAAAAGACGTATGAAAGTGGAAAGAATTTTCTCTGCTGTGCCGTGATACTGACTGCGTGTTCTAAGTTACAAGCTTAGGAAGTGAATCTGCAATTGCTTATGAGTTAGCTGCAAAATCTTTGTCACTGGTTGCATAGAGTTAAATATATGTAAAATTATGCATAGCTGTACACACTGGCTGGATCAAAGTCACAGATGAAGTAACAAGGCAGCTTGGGAATCATGGATCCAAAATCATACTTGGATAGTTTATATATACATTATCTTCTTTTTCTTCTCTTTTGTAAAAGTCTATAAAGAAAGCTGTGTATTTCTTTATTTGTTATAAATATCAAATAAGGTAAAATGGTAAAATGATAGTGTGATTTTGAGAAACAGAGAACAATTTGTCCCCTAACAAGGAAATTACTGCTAAAGTGATACAGCACTTCAAATGTACAACATATAGTTTCCTGATTTTTTACCTTATAAGGGATGTTACTTATTGCAATTGTTTCCCCTCAACATCATTGTCTTGTTATATATCAATCTTGGTTCAAGCATCTTGATACTATTGTCACACGTCAAACCAAGCATTACTTGGCAACAGGGAAGGGCAAACAGATAGACTTACAGTTTGCTCTTATAATTAGCTACTATGTCACTGTGAAAGCTAGGAAAAAGTCTTAGGATATGTGGCCAAAGTATGTGATCACATAGTGCTGTGCAAGTCTACCTATTAGACCCATTTGCGGCACTGCCTACTGTGAACAAATCAGTATGAAGCAATGTGAAATATTTGGCAGAACAAGGACAGTTTGAATGATTGAAGTGTCATATTATTGAGGATGCATTTTGAAATTCAAGTGGAGATGGACTAGGGCAGGTCATCAAAGTGACCTATAATCATTCCATCTAATTTAAGGACCTTTATAGGTATTCTTCAGTTACGGGCAGACTTGCTACATTTCTTTTCTTGCCACCAGAGAGAGAGAAAAAATGCCTATGGTAGAAAAACTTCAGAATTTATGGCAAGGAAGAAAAACAACTCCTTAAAGTACTTATAGAATCCATAGAAACATACCATAGCATCATGAAGACTGGAAAAGACCACTAAGATCATCCAGTCCAACAATCAACCCATCATCACCATTTGTAGACTGAAAATAATACTATAGTGCATTATTTGTACATTATAGAAAAGTGAAAGGAAGTGTCTGGGCATAGAGAGAAGGTGTACAGACATGACAGTGTTCAGTGCTGTGATGGTGGTAGCAAGTAACTTCATCAGTGGTATGGTTGAATCCCTAGGGAAATCCTGTCATGGTGCTGGTGCAAGAGGGACATTAAGACCACCTGAAGTCCCAATCAGTCCTCTTCTCACCACTAATTAATGCATTTTCTTACAAGATGTGAAGCTGTACTGCAGTGTTTACTTATATTATGTTTGATAGGGAGAAGTGCTATAGTGAGTTAGTTGACTATGTTGTCTTCTTATGCCTTGCAGCAATTTAGGAAATCATGCAAACTCTGTACACGTAGTTGAGTTTGGACATATACATATGCATAAAATCTGTTTTCTATACTTGATATATTTCTGAGGATGGAAATTACATATGAAGTGCAACTGTTTTCACGTGAAGGGGGTTTTGTACTTACTCTTTTGGTCTGTGTAGTTGATACAGCAGGGCATGCAAGAAAACCAGGACTGCATTGTCCATCTTTATTTCTAGAAAAATAAGTAACTTAGCTTAGTATTTTGGATATACTTCAAGAGAGTAATTACAGAGATGCCTGACTTTGAACACACACTTCAATATGTTTGAATACTTGTCTTTGTCAGAGTCTTATTTATCTTTATGCCTTTGTTCTTAACTGTGAATACTTCCTGCCAACATTTTCCTGATGGCAGAATGCTCTCTGTGTGATGTGTGTATTTGTTTTCCTGAAAATATAATGAATTTGGGAAACTTTCGGCAAAACAAAGGCATGTTCTGCAAATTCTCTTCATTCTTGACAGCTCTGCTCGAAGGGCAGAATCAGTGGGTCCCCAGCCTTGGGCAATCAGTCTTGTTTGAGAACAGTGAAGCATCAGAAGCTCCTGTTACTGCTCAGGAAAAGTGTTGATTTCTCCAAAGAATTGCAAGATAGAGGAAGAAATGATTTGGGATTAACCATGTATTTTGACCCAGTATGGACTAAACACCAAAGGAATTCTTGTCCGCATCCCCTCATCACATGTAGTAAATCTGTTTCCTTGCTGACTCTATCTGCAGACATATTCTGGAACAACTTCAGACTAGTGGTTTAAAGTTTCAGAAGATTTGGTCACTTGTTTTGATCCACAACTTCATGGAAGTGAGGGTTTAGGAGAGTAAATACCTTAGTGATAACAGAGGGAGTGCATAGTATCCAGATCTATTCAACTGAGTGCAACAGAAAACAGAATATTTTCCTGGAGCCCAGAGAAGATCTGTAAGTATTTTGCTAGTATGTGTCAAAATAGACACCTCTGCATTGCCACTTGACTCAGGTTACTCAGACGTTTCTCAAACCAGACACTTGCTGCGTGTAACTTTTCTTTTTCCACTCATAAGCAGTTATAACTTGCAAGCATGGATACACTGCAGAGGGGACACCAGGGAGCTTTAGCTCCCTGAGTTGTTGGCCAGGACAACATGTGCTTCCATGTGCACCCCTTCATCTAGATCACAGCTTCAGTTGCCACCATTCTCAGCCCTTGGTACATCATTGTTCTTTAAGCAGTGTTCCCCAAGAGCCTTGTCCCAGCTGTCTCAGTTGGTAAGATTCATTTAACTGAATAAGGCCAATTGCCAGCTAGTTTTGTACACACTCCTACATCTCCCTCATATGGTCATAAAGTGTCTTATAAAAAAACTCCATTGTAAATATTCTTTTTCCTTCCAAGTGGCTATTAAGGGAAACAAGGACAAGCACTCAGTGGGTTGATATCTATCATCAAATGACTTTGGAGTTTCATGACACTAAGAAACTTCTAATGACAGTACTAATAGTGTAGTGTGAGTCGACTGAATATAGAACACTGAAAATTTGACCTCAAAAATTTGAGGGCAAGTTGCTGTGAAGAAATGTACCTCTTCCAACATCTTCCTGTTGTACAGAAGCACTGACACAAGCATCAATAATTCTATCCTTAATATGTATCAGAGTGGAAAATGGCATAATTTCAATTTATGTTTGAAGAACCAAGGATATGGATGGATGAACTCTTGGTTAACTAGCCAGACTAGCTTGTCATTTGCCTCTGCTATTAGCCTGTTGCCACAAGCCCACCAGACTTGCCGCACCCCTTGCTGGGAGGACAGGACTGCCCATATGAGTTCTCTAGGTTTACCTCAGCCTGCTCAGCACTGTCATCTTAGACTCTCTTTACAGTGTTCTAAACACTGACTGCAGCTTTTAAATAGAGAAGCCTGAAGGGTTCCACCCATGTAATGCCAGGAGGAGGACAATGTGTTGAAAGAGAGAAGGGCACCACTCTCTGTTATCCCCATATCAGCTCAGGTGGTGAGGCTACACAAGTGGGCTACTTAAGGATTTAGTTTGACAGCTTAAAACCTGAATCACTCAAGCAAAAATAAAGGAAAAACCCAACATATTTGCAGAGAAGTTAATTGGTAAAAGATGTTTTGTTGGGTGCTAAATAGTACAATATTTCCTTTTAAAATCTCAACAAGGAAAGAGTTTTAAACAGACTGCCCAGACAAAGTTTTAGTCCAGGATATATGTTGAATGTAACCTCTGCGATGCCTGGGATAAATTTATCGTCCAGTGTTCATTTTCCTTTAACTAATTTCATTGTAATCATGGCATATGTGATAAAGTAACAGAAATGTGTCAAAATAAAGGGGGATTTTACAAGATAAGATGATGCCTGGTGTGTTTATTTGAACAGGATTCATCTAAAAGGCCTCTTTCAGTGTGTGACAGTCACAGGTTTTTCTAAACTGACTAGAATTATTTATGATATTTAATTTCCTGTCTTTTGCATCGAAAGCATTGAAAGCATCGAAAGCATCGAAGCACAGTGTTGCATAAAATGGCAAATAGATACAGTGGAAGAGGGAAAAAAAAAAAAAAGTAGGTATAAATGCTGAACAAAGTAATTGAAATTCTTAAGAACAGATGTTGCTTAAAATTCACAATCATAGATCAAAATTTCAGAGAATAAGGAAGTTTATCCTTAAAAGACTGAGCTGGAATTCAGGAGTCAAGCAAGAGCAAGAAGAAATGCTTTATTAGGATTTGGTGAGGCTATACGCCTGGGTTCATAGATAGCAATTTCAATATACTCATTAAATGTTCTTTAAAAAGTTGCAGACTCTGTAGGACATCCAAACTCATTTTCTGTGGTCATGGGCAAACAGCACAACTAGCTTGCTGGCATTTCAGATTTTCTGCATCTTGTTTTAAATTCTTTAGATTCACTGTACTACATAAAAATGTGACAGTTTGCATATAGGGAGTTGTGGTTTTGCTAAGATCTGTGGTTTTTGCATCCTGGAAGTCTTGTTTTGAGAGCAAATCTGGTCATTCCAAATTGATTACACAAAAGCTATACAGTAGGTTATAATTTCCATGGTGTGTGTAATGTGTGGTGTAGCTGATTGGGCACTCAGAAATTGTGGTAGACCCTCCAGCTTGCTAACTTCCTAACTCAGCAGATCACAAGCCTTTAGATATATATATGTCTCATAACCAGGATGGTGATGTTATTACTGTAGGTCTAATTAGATATCCTTTAATGTTGCCTTCACTCAAAAATCCTGTAGATGCATTTCATCTGGATTTGGTTCCTATCCAGAGTCACTAAAAAAAAAAAAAAAGAGAGAGAGAGAGAAGGGAAGGGAAGGGAAGGGAAGGGAAGGGAAGGGAAGGGAAGGGAAGGGAAGGGAAGGGAAGGAAAGGGAAGGGAAGGGAAGGGAAGGGGAGAAGAAAAGAAAAAAGAAAAGAAAAGAAAAGAAAAAAGAAAAGAAAAGAAAAGAAAAGAAAAGAAAAGAAAAGAAAAGAAAAGAAAAGAAAAGAAAAGAAAAGAAAAGAAAAGAAAAGAAAAGAAAAGAAAGGAAAAGAAAAGAAAAGAAAAGAAAAGAAAGGAAAGAGAGACATAGAAAGAAGAAAAGAAAAAATGTTATTTATTTTGTCACTGCCACAATTTAAAAAATATTACTGAATACTTGTAGGATATTGCAAACTGAAGGGAATTAAAATAAAACCTCCCCAGAAAAAGGAAACTTACTCCAAGTTAGAAAAAAAATACTCTCTGCATGAGTAATTGGATCCCTAAATGTAATGAAATGTTGGCAGAACGTTGTGCTGCATACCGAATACTCCCTTTAACAAGCTGAAATCTGAAAACAGTGGAAACATAGGTCAGAGTTTCTGCTCAGAAATGATAGTGCAGGAACAAGGATCTGCATTAGAAATGGGTTTCCCATTCATAAATACATGATAAGCATTGTTTGGAAGAGGCTTCTTTTTTCCTGAACAGCTAGAGTCAGAAGGGAACAAATGCTTCAAATAAAAACCTACCAGGGCTTAGGGAGATTGACACAACCCATTAGGAGAATGACATTTTTCTTCCTGAGATGGTATATTGTCACTTGACAGAAATTAAGAGGAGAAGAAGTAAAAAATGTACTTTGTGTACCGTGGCAATACATTTGTATTGGTGAAGTTTTAGTGGAAACATCATCTCTCACAAAAATAGAATACAGTAATGGGTGAAATTATTTGTAGGCACCAGAGCCATTAATAACATGGACTCAGGTTGTCACCACTCTGGAAAAAATGTCAAAGATGAGATATTGCACGAACACATTTGCAAGAGCTCTTCCTATTCATTCCCTCTCTTCAGGTATGGAGTTTTCTGCACAACGTGGAACCAGGATGGATCAGGAAGAAATTGAAGCTGGATAAGTTTTCAGTGGTACAGGCATTGCAAGGTATAAGCAGAAAAGCCACGGGAAGCCTAACACAGCATGAATGTTACTTGATGAACCCCGACACCACAGTGGGATTCTGGAGGACAAGGATTTTAAGTCTTGATTCTGTAAGTAATGAGAAAAAGCATGAAGAACAGTTCCAAGAGGGAAGGAGAAGGAAGACTGTCCTGTGTATTCTGCTCAGTCATCCTTTCATATCGATAGCTCAGCTTTCAAACTATCGCTCCAGTTTTATGGGACATGGCTGTCCAGCCTACTAGGAAGAACTTCGGTTATCTTCTGCTGATGTCTGGAGATGAGAACAGATGCAAACATAGAGAGAAACAGATACTTTAGTGCCAGGTGTGCTGCATAAGTTTCATTTAGGTCTTGTAAGGTCTTAAACTTCATTGTTTTGACGAGATGATATTTAGAACTCCAACTATATTTTCCAAACTGCTGGAAATACCAAATCAAAGGAATTTGAGTTTTTCCTCATCATTTAACCCTATGAAAGGTCAACAACAAAGTTGCAAAAAGCCAGGCAGAGGAATCTTCCCGGGCTATCTCTTCAAGAGCTGCAGATTATCATTCCTCCACTGAAGTGAACAGATCTCCTCCAAATTTTCTTGGATGATTACATGGCATCCACGTTTCCTTTCCACAAGGAAGCATAAAGTGACTCCTTCCCCATATTTAACTTAATTCAATTTAATTTTGTTTTGTTTTCTTTTATTTGCCAAGTTAGTAAATCTCTTCCTACACAATGAATGTATACTCTCTTTAATAGGAATTGCCCTTAGTTTGATAATTTCAAACTCAAGCTTGTAATAACCAACAGAGGTCAGGTCTGCAGGCACTGTCTGACACTCAGAGCTAAGTTCCCCTAAAAGTGGAGAATACACCACATCCTCACCCCTCTCCCCCACCCCAACTTTTATCATAAAAATATTCATGCTATTTGTCCAGAAATGTAGGAACTTCTGTGAGGTCCTCTTGATATCTACCAGTCCTACATAGCAGATACCCTCTCTCAGATACTATAAGGTCTGTGCACAAGCAACCAAATCAAAACAATTGAGATGTTTGTCATAGGATTTTCGAAATATTTGTCACTATTCTTTCGCTGAGAATCACTGGAGCTGCATTTTAATAATCAGCAGCTGATCTGAAACATTCTAACCCATTGCCTTTTGTCTTCTGGCTATCTCGTGTAATAGCTGGTACATATCTGCCAGATAATTTGCAAGACACCAGGAAAGGTGTGGAAGTGTATCTATGGGCAGGATAAACCATGAGACTTCAAAGTCAGCACATATCTGACAGCTTAGAAGATTTTATACTGGTGTATAAAAGCATTTTAAGTATTTATTATTGCAACGTGTAATCACAGAATTTTGGAATTATATATAAACATACTTATATTTCAAGCAAAAAATATTACGTACTTAAAAGTTTTAAACAGTATATATTTCAACTATAAGCCATATACTCTCTCTTTTTCATCAGTCTACATTGGGATTAAGCATATTTTTACACAGCTGTGACAGAATTGTCTTAATTTTTTCCAGTTACAGAATAGTAATGTTGGTATATAGTCCAAATTCTACTTCAGTGTCATATATCTTCCCTGGCAGTGTCATAGCTTATAATCTTGTCTTTCAAAAGGTGTTACTGACACAAGGGAAGAAGTAAAGCTCCTGTTTTGATCCATTGCAGTCCTGGAGATGGTCTGTTCAAGGACAGCACCAAGTAGCAGGTCAAGCAGTGCAGTTTTCACAACCCAATCTCTACTTCCAAGCTAGCATATTCCTTGAATGTGTTTGATAAAACAAAAAGAGAGGAAGAATAAATTTCCAACGTAACATTACTTTGTGGTGGTTAGCAATGAACAGAATCAGAAGATCATAATGTCTTCAGTCCCTGTGTTTTTTCCCTTTGAATTTCTCTCCATTCAGAAGCAGGAAGGGGTTGTTCCCTTAGATCATCGAATCATGGAATCATAGAATCACAAGGTTGGAAAGGACCTACAAGATCATCCAGTGCAACCATCCTCCCATTACTATTGTTACCACAAACCACTAAACAAGATCTCATAGCTCCTCATCCAGACACCTCTTGAACACCACTAGGGATGGCGACTCCACCACTTCCCTGGGCAGGCTATTCCAGTGCCTGACCACTCTCTGAGAGAAAAGGTTTTTCCTTATGTCTAATCTAAACCTCTTTTGTTACAACTTGTGGCCATTTCCTTGGGCTGTTTGTTGCCTGGGAGAAGAGGCTAAACCCCTCCTCATCACAGCCTCCCTCCAGGAAGTTGTAGAGTGCAATGAGGTCTCCCCTGAGCCTCCTCTTCTCCAGACTAAACAATCCCAGCTCCCCCAGCCGCTCCTCATAAGACCTGTGCTCCAGACCCCTCACAAAGTATAGAGAACCAAGGGGTCTCTCCTGCTGTCTTCTCCATTTGCACATGTTCCACAGACCTGTGAGCTTGTGCCTTGCACTCCTGCAGGCAAGAACGCATCCTATGCTCAACAGCCAACTCCTTCCAGAAGAGTGAAACAGGCTGAGTGAAAAAGTGAGTTCCTTGTTCCTGCCCCTGATTTCTGCTACCTTACTCTACCCTGCCTTGCTCTGCTCAGCTAGGCTGCCAAGCTTCAACTCCCCAGAGTTGCTCAAGGATGGTTGTAGATAAAGAAGAATAAAGAACACTTCAGTGAAACACAGTAGCAACACTTCACTTTTGTCCTAACCAGGTATTTTTCCGTTGGAATAGTGGCACCAGGGGAATAATATCACAGTATAGGAATGATGTGAAAAGGACAAAATCAACTGCAGTAGATCCCCATGTGAAGGAAAGATGTTGCCCTCCTTCACCTTGGCCTCTGGCTAGGATATCACCTCACATTGTGGCTGGCAGGTTGCACAGCATGCTGGAAAGGAAGCGCCAACCTGTGTAACAATATCTCTACTGTCAGCAGCTGTTAAATCAGTTTCCTCTGGAGGAGGATGCCAGAACAGGACAGAAAATCTGGGATTTTTCTCCTCTTTGCTGTGCAGAGCACTTTCTTACTGCAGTATGGCAAGGTTCCTGGCTCTCCTAAAGTCACTAATTTTGTTGGGGATCCACCGGCTTAACACAGCTGAAAAGCCAGGCCAAAACAGAGTCATGCATTCAGATGAACAAACAGTGAAAAATGATTGTATCTGGGGGGAGAAAATGAGGGGAGAGAGGGCTGGCTGTGCTCAAAGCCTTGAATGTTTCTCTAAGCAAGAGTCACTATTATTCATCCATACCTCTGGGGCTGTGAACAGGGTCTCCTTCACCTCTGGATTTTATTCTTCTCTCTCTTCTCCTCTCCCCCACCCCAACATGTTTGGCATTTGGAAGTTTTGAAGTAATTTCCTCCCTTGGCCTCACCTGGGATCTCTGCTGTCCCAGAACCTCCTTCTGACCTCAGTGTTGTGTTTTCATTTAAAGTAGGGGATGTCTATAAATGTCAGCAGTACAGGGCAATTAGAAGTTTGAAAAGGGCTGTAACATAAACCAGCATTATAGTGAAATGGATACTGCCTTAAGCTGCCTGAAATTCACTTGCTGTTGGAAAGACAATATCCTGCCATTCTCCCATGGTGGCCTTCAATTGAATACATTTGGCTGAGGGTTGACCCGTTATTAGGATAAGTCTCTGCATGGCTTGAAACAATGAAGAAACACAGGGAGAGAGAAGCCAGCAAATTGGGCTGGTCGTTAGCCAGCACTGGGCAGAAATGTGACACTGGATTAGACCTTAATAGCTGTCTGTGGTGCTATCTGTGAAATCCAATGCTCTCCTTGTTTCCCTGCATTGCAGGGCATAAGCATGTGGTTAGATCTTAAGCGAAATCCCCCCCCATGCTTTTTTTTTTCTTTTTTTCTTTTTTCTTTTTTCACTAATAGCCTCTAAAATATACCTCCTGTAGCCCTAAAAATAAACATTCATTGCAATAACAATTTGGTTCTTTAACCAGGTCCCCTTTTTTCATATGTCATCACGCTATGTTAATTTATGATGTTTCCAAGTAGTTCTGTCCTTGCCCCTCCTGTGCACAAATGCTGCCCTTCCTCCCTGTTCTAAGTTGCTATATATAAACTATTTCTGCCTTCAGACCAGCTCCATTAGAAGACATTAAAATATCCTCAAAATCCAACACTTTCCCTCAGTATGAAGGGGAAGCAGAAGAATTTTTGTACATAACGCATTCTGGTATTAACAACACCACCTTCCCTTTTCCTGTGATGTAATCCAGTGTGAAAGCAAAATGATAACACACACTGAGCATCTTGGAGTAGGTGCTAAAGCCAAGCAGGACAAAAAGGAAAAAGCTCCAAAGTTATCTACTACATGGTTATCAGGTCAAATACATGTATTTTTGTAGAGAAATTCCAAAGAACATCTCTCTGTGTTGCTAAGAAAGGATTTAATCTTATTACAATCAGCTATGTACAAAAGTCCATACATGCAGAATTTGACAATTTCTGAAGGGAATTTTGAAAAGATGTAGAATCATAGAATCACAGAATCCTTAGAGTTAGGAGGGACCTTAAAAAATTCATCTAGTCCAACTCCCCTGCAATGAACAGAGACATGCACAGATAGATCAGGTTGCTCAGAGCCCCCTCTAGCTTGGTCTTGAATGCCTCCAGGGATGGGGCTTCCACTGCATCTCTGGGCAACCTGTTCCAGTGAATTTTTATTCCTCTGAACCTATTTTATGGAAACAGAGAGCTTCATATCTTGAAAGTTGCATGTGAAAATAACCATGCTTTACTGTGCTTCCTCCAAGTCCAGTTAGTTCACTCACTTTGCCTACTGCCAAACTGATACAAATATTCTTTTGCAGTATCTTGGCTTTTCTCAAAGGCCCCTCCCATACTACACATGCACCTAAGTACATTTAGTTCACAGCTAGACCAAGATGCCCTTATATGAAACCCTGAAAAGATTCTCCCTGCTCTAAGTAGACTTCAGGTTGTACTGTGAAGGTTTCTGAAAGGATGCTCTAGAAAGGGGGGAGATTTCAGCACACCCTCAGCACCCCATCAGGGACTGTTTTGGGGTTGATTGCTGCAAGCAGTGCTGTGCTGTCCCATGAATGTCCCTGGTAAGCATGGCTATACACTGCTGTGATGTGCATGCTGAAAAATGGGTATGGAAATATGTTACAAATGTTGATTTCAGAGCTTGTGTCAAAACTTCCCAGTCAGTATGATGCCAAAACTAGTCCTCAACATGAGATACACAAACAGGTCATGGCCTGTGAAAATATCAGAGGTGTCAAGGGAAAACCAAAGCTTGAAACTGACACTGTTGAAAAACCTGTAATTTACTTCACAGTGATCAGCGCATGATATTGTTTTAAGTAGCACTCACTTCCCTGAAGAAAAACATTGTGGCTCTATAGGGTGTAATATGGCTGATCCAACATTTCTAGATGGCCTGAGATGTTTTGAAGCAGTTTTATCTTTGACCTTAGCAGTTCTGTTATGAAACTAAAAGCATACAGGGTCTCAAGTAACTATGCTGCTTGCACAGCAAACACGTCTGCACAGCAGTGTAGCACTGTGCTCCTCACCTACTCAAGGGCCAAGTCCTCCTTTATGAAGGAGTTGGGGATGTCCAAAGAATATTAAATTTATCTAAAACTTTCAGTATGTTGCCTACTGAAGAGAAAGGTCTGGATGCAGAATGCAGAAAAGAGTGGAGACCTTTTTTTTTTTTTCATTCCCCCTGTTATGAGGTATAGGTAGGCACTTCATTTAACTTCACAGCCTCTTGGAAGTTGAATAACCCACCTGCTCCAATCTCTGGTCTCTGTAGTACCTAAGTTATATTTTCCACAATCTCACATCCATGGTTAACAGATCTTCTTTATCAACATGTTTCAGAGGTTGGGTACTGGAAGGAATGGTACTGGAGGGAATTTTGGTCTACTGGTTGGTGACCCTGCCTGTGGCAGGGGTTTGAAACTAGATGATCTTTGAAGTCCTTTTTAACCCAGGACATTCTATGATTCTGTGATTCTACGATTCTATGAATGGTCCTTCTTACTCAGTGAGTTAGAGTCTGAGGGGAATAAAATATTACCAAAATTCTACTTTGATGCTAATTCTGGGTGCAACCCCTTTCTGAACACACTTCGCAGGAAACTTAAAGTGAAGAATTTCTTCTGCATACAACAAAAGTGAAAGTGTAGAGGAAGGAATAACTCTTTTTAATATGAGTTTGGGAGAATCTTGTTCTAGCAGTGTATCAAGGTAAGGGCCCATGAATAAAAATAAGGTCGGGACATTCAGTTTAATATAACTCACAGCTCTCATACACCAGTGTAAGAGCTGACAAATGTTCTTTGCAATACAGAGTTTTCCATATTACATGGTCAAATGCTATGCCTTATATGAAAAAAAAAAACCAAAAAACAAAAAACAAACCAATACAAAAAAACAAAAGGAGAGACATATAGTTCACTATGTTTTCACAGCAATACCTTTTCCACCTGTCCAGAAAATGGGGTCTTGGGGTCTGCAGAAAATATGGAAACTTTCCAAGAGGCTAGAGCCATGCCATGCTGAAGGTACCAGGAGCCCACCTAAATCACTCCCAGTTACAGATATGAGGCAAAAATCAACCATGCCAATGCCCTGCCTACAGCCACTAGGGTCTCCACTGACCCTGTCATGCTTGCAGGCTTGTCTGGTTCACACTAACATACAATCCCTTTGGCCCTTGAGGTTGCTTTGCAGGAGTGAAGGACAGTCAGAGAACCAACACATTCACCTAATTTCCATTGCTCTGTAGTATGGTAGAAGCTCTTCAAAAGTCTTCATGACCAGAACTACCATCTAAGAGGTAGCAGTGTGAAATTCAATATGCATTTAACTGCTTTGATGCCTTCCGTTGATGTAAAATAAGTGCATATCCAAATACTTTCAAGAACGATAACTGAGTATGAAGGATCATTCCAGCTGATGTAAATAAGCACACCTGCAAGGAGGGCTCATTGGCTGCTTTGATTTCACTATGTTTAGTCTCTTCGCTGAGACAGACATTTAACCACTGGGGCAAATTCTGCCCTTGGCTCTGTTAGTGTAAAACTGCATGATTCTTTTTTTTCAGCCTTACGTGGGCATTGCTGAGAACAGGATTCAGCCACAACTTTCAGCATTTCTCACAATACCAGCTGTGCATTAGCCACAAAAACATCTTGGAGATGTTTGGGTTTGGTTCAGTGGTAAATGAAAACAGGTAATCCCTTCTTTAGAGATGGTTGTGTGGGAGATTTTTTCCCCTTTCACAAGAAAACCTCCATAGGGTTCTAAACCATCTTACTTGAGAGTTTGTTTCTAATCCTTCCTACATGAATTTATACCACAGTGAGCACAAGCCAAGCCCAAATCTCTATATAGCAAGCCACAAAATTGTACAGCAGAACACCACCAGTTTACAGGCCAAACACAGAACAAAATGTGGGATGCCCATAGACCACCTGATTACCTCCTGTGACAACCAACATGACAGACAACAGAAGGGACTGTAGCACATGGGGCTGTCAGTTACAGGAAAATGCTGAGTCTATTTTAACCTTCTCAGGGGAATATATACAAAATATCTTAAAGAAAAGTGGGCTGTATTTTTGGGGAGTTCAAATTAATCTGAGCTCTGCTGATGTCAGTGAGGATCTTCCAGAATATATCAAAATAAAACACAGGTCACTGTACCCAGAAATGCATACAAGCCTATCAATCATTGTTATGTGGTTAAACGTGGCAGTAGGGAATCATTTGGGTGAAAAAGGAAAAAATGAAGAATAAAGAGGGAGGAAAAAGAAAAAAACTGGCAAAATCTGTGGACTTATGTTTTCAGGTAGGACATTTCAAGTAGGATGCAAATGAGGTAGAAGATAAGACAGACATACCTGGCTAGCTTTTTAACAGCATAGGCGTTAGCCATATACTGCAATTGGACTGCTGAGTTGAAAGGCAGATACTAAAAAAAAAAAGAAAAGCAAAATACAAAAAAAGGAAAATGATCTCAATTTCAGTTATGATCTTGTTTCTCTAAATGCTCTTTGATCATGTTCTCTATTCATAGCAGTTGATTGGGAATACAAGAGAAACATAAGCATTATCACTTGGTTTACAGCCATTGTTGTCACACAGATAAAGTATCTGTGAGACCTACATCTGTTTTACTGAACCAGACTGCCCAAGACATGGGCAATGAGTTCACAGGAAAGTGCATAAACAGTGAAATAAATCTCTAATGCTTTTATTAAAAAAAAAAAAAGAAAAGAAAAAAAAAAAAGAAAAAAAAGAAAGATGTTATATTTGAATGCCATGTGGAAACCAAATAAATAAATAATTACATTTACATGATTCAGTTCCATGTTTTTTTCCAGTCCATTGCATTCTTAAACTTGATTAACCAACCTGTGCTTGTGGTCTCTGGCATACCTTAGAGAGTCAAATAATAAGGGGAGGTGACATACACATATCTATTCTCTCAGGACTCTTGACTACTAGCTCTCAAGAATGCAAGTTAAATGAATGAAAGTCTTCCCTGAGAACCTTGAGTAAATTCCTTGCACACCACACTGGCACTTCATTGCATAATTAAATTTACTGCAAAGCTACTTTATCTTCATTACACATGACAATCTCACTTTTTGCCCTGCAGTCTTGTCTTTAAGCATTTAAATTGAGAAATCCTTGCGTTTCCAGACCCACATGCACACACAGTTTAATGAATTACACAAATAAATTAACTGGGAAGAGTCAGAGAATATTTTTGATTTATGTCTCAATTAGAATTGTCAGAGTTGTACTGTAGCCTGGCTCATTACTTATCTATGTGAAAGTTAAACTCAGTGTGTCATACTATTTCTCTCTGTGTGATTACTTGACTACATTGATTACATCATGATAAAATGAGATAAAAATCAGTTGTGATAGACTAGTCCTTAGCTAGCACATATCAAAACAAATGGATGATTTTATAGCTAAACAGTGACTTCTCTTTGAAATCCTCCATATAGCATTCCAGTACTATTAAGAAGGCACCTAAGCATGTACCCTGATTTATAAGACTTTGGAGAATTTACAGGTCAGCCACTCAGGGTGAGTGAGGAACTTAAACAAGGGCCAGTGAATCATGGGGAGGTAGGTAAGGAAATGACACTCTGGGATCCCGTTTGAGTCTTTAGTGGGAGAGGAGGAGAGGAGAGGAGAGGAGAGGAGAGGAGAGGAGAGGAGAGGAGAGGAGAGGAGAGGAGAGGAGAGGAGAGGAGAGGAGAGGAGAGGAGAGGACATGGAGATTTTGGAAAGGGTCCAGAGGAGGGCCACGAAGATGATCAGGGGGCTGGAGCACCTCCCCTATGAGGACAGGCTGAGGGAGTTAGGCTTGTTCAGCCTGGCGAAGAGAAGGCTGCGGGGTGACCTCATTGCAGCCTTTCAATACCTGAAGGGAACCTACACCCAGGAGGGGAGTAAACTCTTTGAAAGGGCTGACAATAGCAGGACTAGGGGAAATGGATCCAAGTTGAAGGAGGGAAGATTTAGGTTGGATGTTAGGGGGAAGTTCTTTACTAGGAGAGTGGTTAGGCCCTGGAACAGGCTGCCCAGGGAGGTTGTGGATGCCCCGTCCTTGGAGGTGTTCAAGGCCAGGTTGGACGGGGCCCTGGGCAACCTGATCTAGTAAATGTGTATGTTTGGTGGCCCTGCTAGGCAGGGGGGTTGGAACTACATGATCCTTGAGGTCCCTTCCAACCCGGGTCATTCTGTGATTCTGCGATTCTGTGGGAGGCGAGGGGAAGAAAGGAGAGGGGAGGTGAGGGGAGGGGAGGGGAGAGGAGGGGAGGGGAGGGGAAGGGAGGCAAAGGGAGGGGAAGGGAGGGGAGGGGAGAGATGGGCTTGACAAAGGAGCCCATGAAGTGAGGTCTGCAACTCTGCTAGGGAAAGAGAGGAGATTTGATGAAGAATGGGCTGATGATATCTGTGATGAGCCTGGGGGAAGGGTGGTGGCAGCAGCAGACTTACATGGCTGACAGTCAAGATGGAACAAGTAAAGGGTAAAGGTTTTTGAAAAAACAGAACGTGAAAATATGATGATTTTTTACAGAAGGACCATATCTTGCTGTGCCACTCTGTGAGAAAGGGGAGGGACGGTTGCCTAGATCTGGCACAGGAAAAACATAGAACTGCCTCGTTCTTGTGATCCCTTGCTGAGCTATTGAAGTATCTTCATTTCACTGTTTTTCAGCATGCAGAATAAGTAAAGTTACACAGTAGCCTGGTTTTCCCTAACAAGTTTTCTAATTTCAGGCTTCAGTAAATAGGTATGGCAAAGCCCAAAGCTAATGACTTTCTTTTTCTTTTATTTTTTTATTTTTTTTATTTTTTTATTTCCTTCCAGGATTTTTAATAATTTTGGCCCAAGGTCTTGCAGTCAAATAAAAGACGTGTTCTGTGGTCTTATCACCTAGGCGGGATTTGAGTGGGATTTGCAGCTTAGGAGAGTCCTACCACAAGTTGCACAGGCATTCCTCCCAACCATCACACCACATTTTTCACAGTCTGTATTTATGTACTGGGTTTGAATTTTTATCCTTGGTTGTGAGTTTCTGGGTTAGGACCAGAGATGGGACACTCTTAGATCAGCTTGGCAGTCTGTTCTGTTGCTCTCTTTTGTCAAAACAAGCAGAGGGGACCATGATGAACAAACCTCCTACATCTGTGCTGAAGAACAGCCCTGTGACTGAGTATTTCACACCACACAGAAATACAAAGGGCAGTTACAGAAGTCTCAAGGAAAAAGGTCTCAATTTTATGTGCTCTGCTTCATGATCTCATTGCCACTGATAGCGCTTAGAAGTCACTGATTGCTTAGAAGTAAGCAAGCTGCTGAGACTGGATTCCTCTGCCCCTATTTGCCTCCCTTTCTGCAATATGATGGTGGCCAGGAGGATCGTGGTAGTGATGGGGATAATGGCAAACAGCAAGAGCATCCCGTTCCTTCTTCCACTGCCTCCAAACAGTAGTAAAACGCATTAATGACTTATGCAACAGACTCTGGAGTAAAGATAGTAAATTAATGTATTGTCGGAGTTGTTATACTTCAGATACTAATAACTTCTGTTACAAAGCACATTAAAACCCACAGCAGTGATGTCTGCGGCAGCCTGGATATCGTAAGCTCATATTACATTTATAACAACAGCCTTTCTATTGCTTCCTTTTTTGTATAGAATACGTTTGATGCTTTATTTTTATATTGTGGTTCAGGGAGTCCTTTAGTGAAGCCTCATGGCTAATTTTGGAGGACTGAAGACATTCAAACATTACAAGCCTGATCATGCCAGCCACCTGCTGCATCTACATGACAGAAACAGGGAGGTGGTATCAGTCTGTATTTGCCACTTTCCTTTTGTGTCTTGTGTGTGAGAGTCAGAAGAAACATCCATATGGCTCGTATGTGCATGACATATCAGCAGACTCTCCTGGGATTAAATGTCAGTTCTGTTTATGAATGCAGGTTCAAATGTTGGTTATAATAGCACGGTTGCTATTGCTACCTCAAGGATGAACTCTGATAAAACCTTTTGTGGTTTCTAATTGCAGCTGGTTTATGTTCCCTTCTCCTTTCAAACTCTTGTGAGAGGACAGGTGTGGGACTTTATAACTATTGGGAGTTATAATAATATTTATGAGTGAGAGAAAGGACATTTACTGATGTGCACCTATGTAAACAGCAATCCAGGATGCCAGTCACTACACAAGTGCCTGACAGCAGTGCTGGTTCTTAGGGATCTTGCAGCTCTGTCAGAAAAGCAAAAAGAGAAGAGGGAAGAACAACCAGCTCCTGAGTACTCCTGGTGGCAGAGCAGGTCACTGGGACAGCCAGGATCTCAAGAAGGCAACTCTGGTTCCCCAGTACTCAATCTTATACCACACGTGCCGTATGCAGTGAAAGAGACATAGTAATTGTCCCAAACCAACCATCACCAAATAACTCAAAGGAATGACTCTGTATGAGCCCAGAATAAAACATCTGTCTTTCAAGCAATTGAACCTGTATCTCATTTACTTGCAAGTGTAGCTGAACTTCAAAATAAAACTGGTATCCTGAAAAGATGAATTAAACTTTTTGTCCTGAGACCACTAAAAGAAGACATTTAGTCCTTAGGAATGCCTGCATTTTCTTTTTATCTCTTTGACTGAAGCAAGTCATTCAATTCATAGCTACAAATTGAAAAAGACATAATTTTTTTATTTGAAAAAAAATGCCTTCATTCACATCAACAAATAGCTTTCCTGCTTCTCGAGTGAAATAAACAAAATGAACATGTATTAAAAGTTACAGAGATATCTAAAGCACAGCGTGAATTTCTTGAAAAATGGCTATGTGAACATGCAAGCCAAAACAACCATTTCATCTCAGTTTCTATTCGGACATCCCAGAGAAACCTCTCTAATAAGCTTATAGCTTATATTCCATGCTCCCATCAACAAGGGATTCCCAAGGTCACAAGTTTTCTTTCAGTAACCCTGTAGCTCTGTATCAGAACAGAACAATGGAATAGGCAGTATCTTCCTTGGGGTAAGAAATGTAACTCTCTTCTGTGATTGTAAGGAAATGAGAACAGGACTTTCTTGGTGCTAGCAGGAGCATGGGGCAGCTACAGTGAGGCAGATAAACAGACCAAACCCTGCATGTTGGACATACACCATACTGCGATGTTAATAGAGCCCACACTATTAAAAAGCAAAAAGGTAGAGAGGCATATGATGAGTAACAGCAATCAGATTGCTGGTAGCTCAGACATCAACTATGTGTGGCCAAGGTAGGGTCTGAAGAGACCCAATGGTTTAGGCAAGGAGAGTCTTACAGGCAGATTGAGGGGAACTCCCACAGGTAGGCTGTGGCTTTCAGTGCAACCATGTTACCCTGGGTTTGATGAGCATCCCCAGTCCTCCAGTATGGGAGGAGAGCTGCCAAGAGGTATGAGCCCGGCATCTTCATCATATCATCTTCCTCCATACCAGATGCTCTAGACTGGTGAAAATGTACCCAAATGCCCCTGCTCTCCCTTTCTGAAGGCATTCCCCTCATGATGCCAGCAGTGTAGTCAGGGTCTCCCAAAAAGGAATGTTGTATCAGGCAGATAGAAGCCTCTACATGAGCTGTCCAATGAGGGTGCAGAGTGTGGGGCAGCAGAGCAGCTCCTCCAGCATGTGGCCTTAGCTCCTCTGCAGGAGTGGAGGAGCTGGATCCCATTCACCTCCTCTGCAAATAAAGGAATCCAAGCAGTTTGCCTCTGATCCTTCCAGTGACACCAAGTCATGTAAACACGCTCGCTGCCGTTAACAGCTTGCCATTTTTACTGTTTGAAACATAATCAGTTTGTATAAGGAAACGGACCGACTTGGGTCGCCAGCCCAGCACACCCTGCCTGCTGGCTAAACATTTTATTGTTGCTAATTTATGGGGACTGTGCTGGCCCCTTTGAAAGACCTTTCAGAATTGCAGCTGTTTATAACGATACCGCAATGCAATTCAGCATTTCCAAGAATTACTTTTGCTTTCTTTAGAACAGAAACATTTTTTTTTCTGTTTCTGACCAAACAGAATTATTTCTCTTCTTTTTTCTTTTTAAAAGCATTTCCAGTTTCTTTCTTCCTTTTTCTCCTTTCTTTCTTTCTTTCTTTCTTTCTTTCTTCTTTCTTTCTTCCTTCCTTCCTTCTTTCCTTCCTTCCTTCTTTCCTTCCTTCCTTCCTTCCTTCCTTCCTTCCTTCCTTTCTTCCTTCCTTCCTTCCTTCCTTTCCTTCCTTCCTTCCTTCCTTCCTTCCTTCCTTCCTTCCTTCCTTCCTTCCTTCCTTCCTTCCTTCCTTCCTTCCTTCCTTCCTTCCTTCCTTCCTTCCTTCCTTCCTTCCTTCCTTCCTTTCTTTCTTTCTTTCTTTCTTTCTTTCTTTCTTTCTTTCTTTCTTTCTTTCTTTCTTTTTCTTTCTTTCCCCTACCTTTTTTTCTTTTTTCTTTTTTGCCCAGCAGTTGGTCTGATCCTATGAGATCAGTGCAAGATGGAAAGGGGTGCATTTATACCTTGTCATAAAGCTTGTCCACATCCTGGATGGAGGTGAGAATCCCCAGCCTTGCCACTGGACCCTGTGCATGAACTGGGGAGAGGTCATGGACACTTGGGACCACGTAGCTTGGCAAACCTGAGCACAGAGGAAACGATCAAACATTCACAGCAATTGTTGACAATTTCCAGCCACCACTAATTATTTGGAGCTTTCTTGGACCTCAGCCACATCTATACGTTTGTGTACGTAATCACTAGGCACCCTTTGGATAATATGTCACACCTGGGACAGAAGATAATTTATCGCTTGCAGATGGATTATCATCGCAGCTCACTTAGATAAATTTTACTTTAGCCTCAGTCCCAGCGGCCCTTCTTTTATAGCACAGTTTTATCCATTAAAATTATGACTTCCAGAATTCTGTTGTATTTTATAGCTTCCATGAGATATTTATGACCCTTACTGCTTAAGTGGACATTTCTAGAGATTTACTGCAGAAATAATTCAGGCAAATAGCTCAGAAGAGGTACTGCCAACAGCTTACAGTTTAGTTTTAATGTTGCTAAAAGACACAGAAAATAGTGTGTGTTTATAAGTACAGATTCTTAATATATAATAATGAAATTGCACTGAGTATATATTCAAAACATCTAACCTTATGGATTAGTTCTACAGAAAATCCAAACACTATGTCTTAATCTTCCAAGTTCCCTCTTCTGCAAAGCTGTTCATATGCTTTGCTTTTCTGTGAAGAGGGTGAAAGCAAAGGCCAGTTAAAAAGGATTCACAGTCAGGTAAATCAGAGGCAGAAGAGCCAGAAAATGTTATGCAGATCATTCTTTTGCTAATACAACATTAGCATATTTTCAGTGTTTTCCCTGCTTGTTCTAAGATGTCCCACAAAATTAAACGTAGACCTCTTACCTTGGGAAGCCATAACTCTTTTGATTAGAAAAACTCTTCGTTCTTTATCTTTCTTTGTACCACAGTTTCCCTCAGATAATTTGAAAAGCTAAATACTCTACTGTTAGTGGTTAATTAGACAAGTTATTTCCCTTAGATTATTTTCCCCCAGAAATCCAGAACACTGTATATTTAGCTTTAGTTATAAAGCAAGAGATGGCTGCAAATGGCTGCAACTTCCTAAGTCATTGGTTACCAGAAAAACCAAACGGAAATATTTTTCTATAGGCTCTCATGTCTTGCAAATTGTCTTTCACCAGTGAGCTTTGATGTATGGGAAGATTCTGAAAGGAAGTGACTTGAGATGTGACAGAAAGCTCTTAGCCCAAATATAGAATGTGCCAGGTAAAATCCTGGCTGCACTGCAGTCGGGCGCTGATGAGTACATTTGTGGTTATTGTGCATTAGTCTCACCTGGCTCTTGGGACCCCAGCAGGACTCACAGGTTGTCTGGAAGAAATGCACTTCCACAGGCACTGAGTTGGGAGCAGAAATGAGAGATGTTTCTGTTTTCCTATCTGCTTAGTTTTGTCCTAATTGCACTAATGATATGGGTGGCCGGGGCCCCAGAAGGCAGAGCTCAGGTTGCAGTTCATCAGAGCCACCAAAGGCTTAACCCACCACAGGAGGAAAGTCAAACTCTGCCTGTTTGGTCCTTTTATGACTAGAATTGGTAATCTGCTTTATTCTACAGGGAGTCTAGGGATTAGTCAAGTAGTGTCCATTGCTTATGGTGTGTCTCTGTGAGAAGTGATTGGTGCTGATGGACAATTCTACAGTATATTCCTGAGGATTTTTTTTTTTCTCTTTGGGGTAAGTATGGAGTGTTTCACAGAACTGAAGAGCAGAAACAGAAAGCACTCTTGTTAGCTTGCCAGTTTCCATTCTTCCAGGATCCACCTATTTTATGGCCTTCAGCATCCCAATCCCTTACTGAAGGTTGGCTGTTCAGCTGATGTCTTGAAAAGTCTCCAGGTGCCTCTGGGAATGACACCAGGCTCTAAGGGTTCTGGACTCAAAGGGCCAAGGAGCAAGAGCAATTTAAAAGGTAGTCTCATCCAAATATTTATGCTTGCTATGCATATTTTATATTAGAAACCAGATTCCTAAGTTCTTCTGAAATCTAACACAGACAAACATGGAAATCAGTTAATGTAATTCAAGACAGAAAATCAAATCCCTCCTTGCAGCTGATTCTTCTATAGGTTTTCCATTATGACAATATTTTCTGATGAAACCAGCTTGAACCTGCTAAAGTTAGGAATATGGCCATCACTAATACTTCAATGGCTGATTTCATTGAGGGTTTATCTGTTTGTGGGAACAAATTTGTGAGAGGTGTAGGAAGGAAGACAGCCAAGTTGAACTGCTAGGTAAAGGCAGCCTATCTTCATCTGTCTGAGAGATAAATGTATCTGTGGGCAGATACCCTGACTGCATGCTGTATCAGCTCCAGCTACTAAATGGCTCACTTTGGTCCCAGCATTTCTGGCTCTGTCAGGGAGCCATAGTCAATAGCAAAGCTGCTGTAGAAAGAGAAGGGTTTAAATTAAAATAAGGTGATTTATACTAACTTAGGTCTTGGATTGACCTTTACACATGGCAATTCAAGTTTCTTTCCCCACCCCCCACCCCCCAGAAATATGCTCCTTTTCCCTTTGTGGCTCGCCCCTGTTGAATTTAGTCTATAGAGTTTTGTAACAGATCTGAAAAAACAAGAAACAGACACACTATTGTACCTTCAAGCTCATACAAGACTCTAAAACTAATCTTTGTTCTGGCAAATCTCATGCAGCATTGACTGCTTTGCTGGCTACTTCATTCATCATGTGGAAAATGCATCTTACTGACTACCAATTATGAGAGCCAAACAGTGGCTTTGTCAGTATTACATGGTTACCATTACCTTTGTAATTGCATAGTGACTGATGTACAGTATGATGTAATGACAGGTTAAATAAATGCATACTAATTTATTCTGCTAAAAGAAAGGAATGCCATCACGTTAACACAATTGCAAGTTATTTTATGTGATTATACATGAAGCAAAGGTACACATTTAAAGTAAAACTTATGAGTAGTTGCTATGTTTCAAGCTCCAAAAATTCCACCTTTAAAATGTTAAGAGACGTATGATCACTCTACAACCTTGTTAATAGTGTTTACAAAAGAGATATTTCAGAACATGCTGGAAATATTGATGTTCCCTTGTTATGAGACATGAAATGAGTTCATATTTAATTTTTTCATGAAATCGTAGAATAGAATCATAGAATAACCAAGCTTGGAAAATTCCTCCAACACCATCCAGTCCAACCATCCACTTATTACCAATATTTCCCATTAAACCATGTCCCTCAGTACAACATCTAAATGTTTTTTGGACAGCTTCAGGGTCAGTGACTTCACCACGCTTGGTCAGTCCATTCCAGCACCTGACCTCTCTCTCAGAGAAGTATTTACTAACATCCAACTTGAATCTCCCCCAGCACATCTTGAGGCTATTCCCTCTAGTCCTATTGCTAGTTACCCTCACCTCACCACAACCTCCCTGTTCCATTCTATTAGAAATTTTCACTCACTTGCTGAAAGCTCAGTGACAAAATGCATTTTGGTAGCTACCTAAAACAGTGCAGGCCTGGGCAGAATGTTTCTGTATGTTTAAAAAAAAAAAAAAAAAAAAGGGAAAATTACCATGAGATCAGATTTTTACAAAATAATAATAATAATAATAATAATCTACCTTGTAGTTAGAAAGACAATGTTTCTGACAGGAGGCGCTGAAGTGAAAATTGTCAGTGCAGCATAACTGGAAGGCAGGGAATTAATCTAAATAACATTTCACTCATGGAGAAGTAAAAGGAAAACTAATGACAAAAAAAAAGAAAAAAGAATTGTCATAATGGGAGCAAAACTCAGAGACTTTGAGTTTCTGTGCCAAGAGCAGCATTACCTCAGGAACACAAATGGGGAGTATGAAAAGCTGCTGCCTAGGCCAGAGAGACCATGCGGTCACAAAATAGGTTTCCTCTACACCCACATTTCAGTTTGGATTCTCAGGTTCGGTTTCCTTCCAGGCCATTGAAAGCCTAGCTTTCCCAGTTCACAACCTGTAACTAGGACTGCCTCTAACACAGTGCCAAAAAGGCAGGAAAGGACAGGGTTATGGATGTCTTGCTTTGGATTTGGCAAGTCCAGAGGAAAAGAAGGAAACTGAGTTATTTGGAAAACTATATGTCAGGAAAATCTATATCTAAATTTTTTTAGAAACTTTTCCCCATCCATTTTCTTATCTCTTCCTCACATCTAAACTGGCTTTCCAAAAACCTCTTTTCCTCTCCGAAATGGTTTTGTTGTTCCTCCAGAGGACATGCTCTCCAGAGTATATCTCTCCTCAATGCTTTAACATTTTGTTAAAACATTCTGTGCATTTACTATAGCATGCTTTCTCTTTCCCTGAAATAATCCGCTCTGGCTCTGCAATTCACAGACCCTTCATGCTCCCAACAAACTCTGGAGCCAATAATAGTTTATGGAGGAAATGGATTAGCCTTTCTCTATATGTGATGATTCACAGTAACCTAAAGCTGTTATTTAGTTTTTATATATTCACTGTTTAAAGCTGCTCTTTCCTCTGTTAGTGCTAACAGTTCCAATAGCAACTTTCTGCAGCAAAACATTTGTGAAGCCAAGGGAAAGAGATTGACAACATGAATCTAAAACCTGGATTATAGTTTTCACCACATACTATTCCTACATGAGATAGAGAAAGGCTCAGGTCTTGAGAATGCTTTTCTTGTCTGTTTGGAAGTCAGAAATATCCCCTCTTTGGTGGAAATGGTGCCCATATTGAGAAATGATAGGCCTTTTCTTCTCCTAAGTCACAGAAGTAGGCTTCTTCTCTTCAGACTGCCTATCTAAAAGTGAGGAGGCTAAATTTTATGCCAAATTAAGGAACAGGAGTCAGAGAAGAAATGCAGAAGCATTCTGTCTCTGTTTCTAGTCTGCACAGCAAGATGCTAAATGTGACAAAGCCAAACGCTTTGGAAGGTGCCAAAATGCTCCTGTTGAACAGAGAGGCTTGCGGTACAGGGGCATGTAAGTAGATTTGCAGGAACAGCTGGGTGAAAGGAGTGTCCATAAGGCTGGTCTACAAAGGGAGCTCTGGTCAGGCTTCACACCCAGGGGTAAGAATAAGCCCTGACTGTGATGGAAAAGGACGTGATGAGAAGGGATGAGGGGACAGAGTCCAGGAGCCAGACAACCAAGAAAGGGAAGTTGGTCAAAAAGTAGATGGGTAACATACCACTTGCTGTGGTTTCTAATCCTAATTTCTTATTTTAAGTACTGAAAATCCTGACCTATCACATTCAGCAGTTACACTTTTTGTACATCTTTATGGAGATGTCAGAGCCTTGGGAATCTTGTTAGTTATATTCATCCTTTCTGCTTTGTTGGACTAAAATGTAATTGAAGCAGTGAAATTTTGAAATGACATCTGGAAGAAACAGCCTTTTTTGATTCAGAATACAAAACAAGGTTATGTTCTTATGCAAAAGGAACCCATTCCTCCTTTCCAAGTATGCAACAGATGTTGGAACTGGTGAGAAAAAGAATCTATGTTTAAGTTAAAGAACAGTGGTAAGATGTGAGTAATCTTCAAATTATCATGTATGGTAAGTATTCAGAATTGATTGCACAGTACCCTCCATACAGTTGCTGGATGTGGTAATTATTACTGTATCATTACAACATAAATACATGATCAGTCTGTCTTTTCAGCTAGGAGTTCAGCATACTGAAATTATACGGTTACTGTGGAGAAGCAATTCCCTCGACTGACAGACAATTTTAGCAAATCCTAGTAACCAGGATTTGCATAATTACATCCAGTTATTCAGCAATATTTTTCTCTAATTTCTGCTTACCGGCATGCAATTATGTTATAATTGCGCCTTATAAAAGAAAGTTATTTCACCTTATAAAAGAAAGTAAACCATAAATATTCAGACCTTGCTTCACAGGCCCTGCTTAGCTTTAAGCAGAAGAATAATCCTAAACGAAGCTGATGTGGCTTTCTGTGGACTTGATGCTAAGCAGGGCTAGGGTAGCACAACATGAAGCATGCTGTATTCCTAAACTGCTTTTGCATTTGAGCAGTGAAAGTCAACCTCGGTTTGGTATTTTACCTTAATTAAATATATTGATCTACACACACAATTTAGTCCATTTCCACTTTGAAACAACCAGGGGAGAAAATGTGAGAAAAAAATGAACAGCAGAAAACATACTGTTCAAATTATTCTTTCCGCACGTAAATGTTTGTGTTCCTAGCTCCAGCTAGACTTTTACTTGCACTGATTTATCTTTGAAATAAAATATGTTTAAATTACAGAGGGAAAGCACTCACAAACACAGCACCCCTCTGGTGAATGCTGCAAGCAACACTGACCTGGTGGCTCCCAGTGCATCAAGGTGCTTGGAGTGTCAGCTTTCCTGGTGCTACAGGATGCCTGCAGCTTTTGTAGTGAGCATTTGTGTTACACTTTTGCCACATCCAGGACTACCTTTATTTCGTCTGCAAGGAATTGTAACCAGTGGAATTTGAAGCCCTGGTCCCCCGGACTAGTTAAGGTGCAGGCAGCTGCATGCCAGTCCTCCTCCTGCTGTCTGCCAGTGATGGGAGGGCTTCTCCTCTACCAGCAAGGGAGGTAATTCAATCTCCACCCTGGATCAGGTCTGGGCCATGTCTGAGCTGAGGCAGCATGTTGTGTTAAATTACACTTGCTTTTTTTGTTGTTGTGGTACTGTATGAACTACTGTTTGGGGAAACTGGAGCGAGACCACCCAGCAGTCTGTGCTCTTGCACACTGGGGCATGCAGGGGATGTTTTGGTCAAAGGGCAAACAATATTCTCCATGGTCTCTATGGCTCTTACCCGTCTTACCCCTTCCACATGCAACAGTTGCCTGAAACACAGCTGAGTCCTGACCAACATCCTA
The DNA here is from genome assembly GCA_030625065.1 of Alectoris magna. Lineage (NCBI taxonomy): Eukaryota > Metazoa > Chordata > Aves > Galliformes > Phasianidae > Alectoris > Alectoris magna. Next base: position 60,710,841 of record CM060562.1, read on the forward strand.
ACCTCTCCCCAGACCATTTTTGCTCTTGTTACTTTAACTTCCTAGGTTGGAAGAGCTAAGGCTATCAAAAGTTATTTTCCAAGTGCTGTAAAACTAGTTCTGAAAAACTCTGAGTACACTGAAATGCTTTAGACTTTACACGTGGATTTTGCAGCAGTTTAGAGCACCAACTTCTTGTGACATAAGTAAGAGTGATCTGGCATAAATAAACAATGAAGGTAGTACAAGAAGGCAAAGTTAGTCTGAGCTCTGATGACAAATAAAGAACAATAGGAAAAAATGCTAAAAAAAACCCCAACAAAACAAAAAAAAAGGAAATTAAAGTTGTTTATGAAAAAAAGCCCACATTGTCTCAAGATGACTGTGGTTTACAAAAAAAATTTAATTTCACCCTCTTGACACTACTGTCTGGCTACAGGCTCCAGAGATTGAATGTGTAGGCAGATGCATCTGTGGCAACTGATCAAAAAGGACTCACTCCTGACTGCTGTAGAGAAGCAGCTTATGAGAGGACAGTAACTGCTAATAGGATTTAAACCCATCCCACGGTATTCTTTTGCTGCTTGTTCATAACATTTTTTCATACTTCGTGGTCCCAACTGGATAGTTTGAAACAAATAAGGGCTGCTCCTTCCCAGAAATTATGGTGAATGGTGGCATTCCTAGCTGCAAGATATTATAGATAGTAACAGTTTATGCTATGTACTAAGGACAAAACAATGGAGGAGGAGCTCACGCAATGTCATTAAAAGCAAAGATATCACTTCTGTCTCAGGAGGTCCCTAAAGGAACTGCTGAAGGCCATGAGAAAATCCTGAAGGAGAATTTCCAGAATCTTGACCTATGATGTTCTAACATCACTCTTGACGATTCAAGAAAAATGCTGAAATATCAGTTTGATTGGAACATGTATGAGTCTGATTTCAGTTTTTAAACTGAATGCTGGTACAGTGTTCCTCAAACAAATTTGTTTCACAAATTTCAGCAGATATGACAAATTAAAACAGAAATTCTGTTGGGAAAAGAAAGAACCAAAACAGACCAGAGAGATCAAAAGTGGCTTGTACTAGGAAGAATGAAGTCAAGACTCTGTACTTTCTTTAGTATATTAGAAAAATTATTTCCCATTATTCCACACCTTTTTTTTTTTTTCCCATTTCATTTATTACTCTTTCCTCAAAAGTTGCGGAAAGTCACTGAAAAAGAATGGCTCTGCCACCACCACACCTCTTCTCCTGCCTCAATCTACATTAAACCAAAGCACACAAAACAGTATAGCAATTTTCTGCCAGTACTGTGATCTTCAGTGTTGCCTTGAAGTATAGATGAGTTGAGCATGATGGCTGGAAGGAGAAAGTATGAGGTGGGATAGAGTCAAATGCTGCATAGGAGCCCAGTAGGAGCTGTAAAAATGTGGTCACTTAAAAGTGCAAATCTGGTTTATTTTTCAAGTATTAAAAACAGACATTCCCTTTGGCAGCTGTTTGGAGAAATGTGTCTTAGCAGATTTCCTGACTGAACCAAAGAAGTATTCAACATTACTTAAAGACTTGAAGCTATGGCCTAAACAGTAATTAGCATACTTGTTATTGGCATTGATTTTTCTCTCTGCAGGAAGCAGATGTAAAATAAAATATGAAAGTGATAAAAAGTTTAATTTTTCACCAGTCCTGAAAGCCATTTGGGGATATTGTTTTATTTTCTTTTTTACCATCGTGTCATTCACTGTTTGCACAGTTCTACTAATATTACTCATCCAAATACAGAGGGATGAAACTAGCCAGAGATCTAGGAATATTTCAGGGCTGTTGGCATGGCAAATAGCCACTGAGATTTAAGGGAGATCCATAAAGGGTGTTCTGTAATCCAAAATCGATATGAGCCTATGGAAGTGATAAACTACCTTGACATTTCTCCCTGATGGTGATGGCTAACTCTCAGAGCATTTAGCATGTGACAGCCAGCCAAGGCACCAGTGAAATTTAGAGCTGCCCAAGATTCCCTCCAAGTTAACAATTTCTTTATTATGAAGCTGACAACCTGGTATTCATAGGTTGCTTGGTGATCAGCTGCTTGAAGGAGGGCAATAAATCAGCCTCTGTTTTCTTATATTAAATTTTTGCCCTGTGGCACTTGGTTTCAGAGGAGGTATCTCATGCTTTGGCCTGGCATTCATCTTCTCAAACCCATACAACAGCTGAGATAGGTATCTCAGAAACCTTATCCTGAATTGCTGAAAGAAGAAAAATAAATAAATAAATAAATAAAATCTTGTTTTGTGAAAAGAACATTCTGATCCTTATTGTTCTCCTTTTCAGAAGGTCTAAGAAAAGGAAATTATACATGATTTCAATTTTTAAAGAAGTAAAAATGTGAGTTTTTTTAATATTATATTAAGGACTAAAGAAAGGACTATTATATTAAGGAATAATGAAATTCATTAAGTAAAAGGGTTAGAATAATTAAATGGTACCCAACTTTAGGGAAATCAGTGATCATGAGGGTTGACCAGGATATATGATGGCCAGTCCTTTGGAGGTTTCTGAAGTCATTTTTTTTTTTTTTTTTACACCAGAATGAAAACTAAATCTCCTGAAAAGCAAGCTATGTATCTTCTTTCAGAGCAAAAGTGGTTTACTTATCTATTCATCTTTGGTGTGCAAAACCATTTTCTAGAATTTCCGGGGTGTAATTCAGAGTAGATCCCTTCAGGACAAATACATCTCAGAACAGATAGGAATGATCTATCTCTTCCATCCTGGTACCAGAGTCTGAAAAATGTAGTGAATTATAGATAGACCAAGTGGGATTTACTTAATCTACTTTGGAACCCTACAACACACGACCCAGTGGCCCCCTTTATAATCACAGGTATTTTTAGATAAAAATATAGATGCTTCTGGGATGCAATTCACTTGCTCTAATTATATATCTATATTAAGATGTTTTGCCTTAGGATCCATATCCACTCTTCATAAAATCATATAAGCACCAGTGTTGGGAAAGACCTCCAAGATCATCTAGTCCAGCTGTCCACCTCTCAGCAATATTTCCCCACTTAATCATGTCCTTTAATACAACATCTAAATGTTTCTTGAACACCTCCAGTGATGGTGACTCTACCACCTCCCTGAGCAGCCTGTTCCAGCAACTATGCTCTCTTTCAGAGAAGAAACTTTTCCTAACATTTAACCTGAACCTCCCCTGGTGCTAGTTGAGGCCATTCCCTCTAGTCCTGTCGCTAGTTACATGGGAGAGGAGACCGAACCCCTCACCTCACCACAGGCTCCTTTCAGGCAGTTGTAGAGAGCAATAAGGTCTCCCCTGAGCCTCCTCTTCTCCAGACTGCGATTCCAGATCCCTCAGCCACTCCTCATAAGGCTTGTTCTCCAGACCCCTCACCAGCTTCGTAGCCCTCCTCTGAACACGTTCCAGGGCCTCAATGTCTTTCTTGCAGTGAGGGGCCCAAAACTGAACACAGTACTCGAGGTGTGGCCGCACCAATGCCGAGTACAGGGGGACAATTACCTCCCTGCTCCTGCTAGTAACACTGTTTTTGATGCAAGCCAGGATGCCGTTGGCCTTCTTGGCCACCCGGGCACACTGTCGGCTCATGTTCAGCTGAGCATCGATCAATACCTCCAGGTCCATTTCTTCCACTGGCTGGAAGCCCCAAGCCTGTAGCATTGCCTGGGGTTGTCATGGCCAAAGTACAAGACCTGGCACTTGGTCTTGTTGAACTTCATCCCATTGGCTTCAGAGAATTGAACCAGACTGTCCAGATCCCTCTGAAGGGCCTTCCTATACCCAGGCAGATCAACACTTCTTCCCAGTTTGGTGTCATCTGCAAACTTACTGAGGGTGCACTCAATCCCCTTGTCAGGGTCATCAGTCAAGATACTAAACAGGGCAGCCCCCAGAACGAATCCCTGGGAACACCACTCGTGACTGTTCACCAGCTGGATTTAACTCCACTCACCACCACTCTCTGGGCCTGGCCATCCAGCCAGCTCTTTACCCAGCAAATACTGTACCTGTCCAAGCCACGGGCTGTCAGTTTCTCCAGGAGGACACTGTGGGAGACAGTGACAAAGGCTTTGCTTAAGTCTCAGTACACTACATCCTTCTAAAGGGAACCGAGGCTAAGAAACTAGCGTTCATTTTTAACATGTGGTTATGTATCTGAAACCTGGATTTGAGTCCTTCCTTAAACTAGTTCATCCATAAAATGACTAGAATCCAGAATCTGCATCAGATCAGTCTTCATTCCCCACGAGGCAGAAAGAAGTTCACTTTCATTTTTTCCTCAGTGTGTGAGAGCACACGAATGATTAACTTGGACAGAAACGTTTGCTAGATGAGCATCTAGATTTTAGTCAGGTTTTCAATATCCATATATTTTCCTTCAAAACTCAATAAGAAAAAAGTTATTTCCAGTAAACATTTTATTGAAGCCAATACTACTCCAAACAATGCAGCAATGCAAGAGCAAGATTTCATCAAAGCTTCAGCTTGTGAACATTTTCCAACAGGATTACTTTGAAGAGATATAATTCTATGAGATGAAAAAATTCAGCTGTGTCCTTCCCTTCAGACAAATAAAACTGCTATCAGTCAAAATGTAAAGTAGTATGTTCTGCCACTGGGAGGACGTTTTACATGTAGAGGCTGTGGGAAGAAAGAAGCTGTGCTGCTTACCGCAGCATTTTACCCATCCTCACAGACACACCTTTACAATGGCTGCTTGACTCCAGGGTGAGGAACACAGATAAAGACAGTGCAAACATTGGTCAGAAAAAAATGTACCGCACAGTCTCACAGAAAGCGTATGCCCTCAAACCCCAACTTTGCTACTGCTTACCTACTTCCTCCTCTTTGGTCATGAAGAACAAGAGACAATGTATTACACCCACTATTTTATTGTATTTGTGAGTGGTATTTTTTCTGTTTGGTAAAAATGTGTGTTACTGTTTATTTTTTAATTCCTCTGCCAGACTGACATCATGCTGTGCACATTATGAGAAAAAAATACTTCAGGGAGTTTTCTGTTTTTTTCTTACTTTCCAGAGAATGTAGTGTTGCAACTACTGGCAAGTTGCATACATAAACAGCAAATGGATGCTACCACATTTAACTCCTCATTGTACTCTTTATTTCTACACAGTAGGATTTTCATTTTTATTTCTTTCCTTTTTTTTTTTTTTTTCTTTCTTATAAGATATTGCTTGTGAAAGGTGCCAGGTAGGCATCAGTGGGATCTCTGTTCTGAATCTCAGCTCCTAAACCACCATCTTTTCACTTGTTTACTACTAAGCCCTCAAGTTTCTCGGCGAATGACTAAAATTTGAAGTCTTTAGCTCTTAATTCATTCTTCTACCTAGCTACTCCCTTCAGCTGTCCTAGTGTGTTCCCCGTAGTCCAAGCACTTCTTCCTGCTCTTGGCTCCTTACAGCCCTTTCTTGCTTTTTCTCTTGCCCTCAGAGTGCCTTATCACCTTTCTTTCCTTCCAAAATTGACACCAAACTTACTATGCTGGGAGTTTGTTCTCCTGATGTGAATTTCAAAACAGTCTGACTTTTATTCTGAGTGGCTTTTATTCATACGTACTCAAGGAATGTGAAGGAATTAGGAATGAGAGATTGGATATATTTAGTTACTTCTGTAATATGTTGCAATACAATTTCCAAGCACCATAAATTTTCTTCAAGTTGGTCCCCATTGCTAATTTAGGAAGGGCTTGCCACTTTAGATACTGGCATTCCCTGTTTTGTTTACCTAGGTCAATCTGTAATCCCCTGGGATTATTCTGAGATAATAATGGAGTATTTGCTCCATCTGATACAGGCTTAGCTCAAGAAGGTTTTATTCACATGCGATACACCAATGTGTCAACAAAAGTGTCAAATCCCTGAGGCACCTGAAGGGAAAAAACTCTGATGGAGAAAGGGGTAATAATAACAACAGTGTCTCATCCTTTATGGTTTTCATCCTTTATGGTTGTATGACTTCAGTGCTGAGAAAATAAACAGCAAAAATCTGAGGCTTCTATAGAAATTTGACTATACAACATCCTTCCTCCCCACTACAAGATCAGTTGCCCTCTACCATCTTTCAGAGAAATGACTGTAATACACATAGACCAAAAGGAAAAAAAAAAAAAAAAATCCTCCCAGCTTCAAAGCCTGTATTTTATCACTTTAAGAATGGCTTTAGAAAGAAACCTAATAGGTTGGAACAAGCAACAAGTTATTGCAATCAGCTCCACAGTCAGTAAGACCCTGTGCAGGCCCAATAGGCTGGGGGGGGAACTCTAATAACCTGGAAGCAGACCAAGATCAAAAGATATTTACCTTTTTATTACACGTGACATAAAGCTAATACAATGTTTTAGAGATGGTGTTGAACCAAAACATTGGCTCTAAGCCACATTTGAGCGTACAAAGCTCCAGAATCTAAACTCAGAATTAAGCTCTGAAATTTATGGCTGTTTTTTTTATTGGTATGCTGGAGAGAACAAAAATCCCAGCTATAAACCACTGAGCACTGGAGGAGAGTTATCTACCAGATCAGGACCTTGACTCTGCATCTTGTGTGTACCTCCAAGTTTACTTGCTCACTTCCTGCACGAGAATCATCTTGGCTCTGTCTATATTGGTAAATTAAAGGTGCCTGGGATAGTTCTCTGGCACTGAGCCCAGGACACATGTAAGAGTATGTCCACATCATTAAATACTCTTTCCCTCCAAAACAGGATGGCTGTGTCCCAAGCTGTCCATTTGAAATGATCCTTAGCCCTCTGCGGGGGTGCTTGCACAGCTCACCCTTGGAAAAGGGCCTGGATAGCCCCACCTGCTAAGATAAGCATGTGGCTGTAAACACCATGACAGATCAAATATGCAAAATTGCCCTGAAACTCATAGTGTTAAAGAGGAAGATGACCGTAAACCAGAATAAACAGTAACCAAGCAACTACAAAGAGATTTTGAAACTTAGTAGGAATTAACCTGAAAGAGAGGAATATAACTTTGTAAGGGAAGCATGGAGATTTTGAGGTGGAAACAACAGCAGTCAAAAGCTGGTGTCACACCTCAAAAGATGTGCCGTGACAACTGGTGCTAACCTCTAAACTGTGTGTGGGTATTGTCCAGGGGAGTGATGGGCTGTAAAGCAGGACCAGGAACTAATATAACATTTCCAATATCATGGACAACCAAGTTGCAGTGCCCAGGAAAAATTTTGACCTTTATTTAATTTACCAGGATAGACAGAGTATATATTTATCTTATGAGTGAGCTAGCGTCTGATGCATAATACATACTTCATTTGCTCCTTTGGAGATATTCTCCTGAGTTATTCACTGAGTGCTAGGAAACAATTTGTGTTTGTAAGAACAATGCAAAAACTCAAAGAGGTGAGAAAACCAGGAATATCTTTTTTATTTCAGGGAAATATAGCAATTGCTGTGGGAATGAGTAAGCTGGTGAGCAGTTTGAGAGAGTTGTTTACACTGATCCTTCACTTCCCCACCCTCACAAGTTCTGTCCTGTTTCTTTGTTTACTTGTTTTTACTTTGAAATTACAAAGTGCCAGTTTGGGCCCCACACTGGTACAGCGGTGGAGAGATCAGGCCCTAAGAAATGTTTTCCTTCCACTCAGTGGTTAGTGGCACTGATTTTGGGAAGTGGGCCCGAGTAGCTGCCTGAAACCTCCATACAAGTCAGTTGCAGACAGACTGAAGAGTCCTGTGGGCCTGGTCTAACACCTGGTAAAGAAATGGGAAATTATCCTGCTTGTTCCACTGAGTTTCACAGGCTGATTTTTCTTCTCTCTTGTGATTAATATATAAAGTGTAATGCAGAGAAGAAATGTTTTAGTAAAAGTGTTCTCACACAGAGACCAGTATTTTCTTTTCTTTTCTTTTTTTTTTTCTTTTCCCACAGGGGAGGGGAAGACAGCACGATGCCTTTTCAAATGGCTCCAGTAGCAATTGTTGCTCTTCAGCCCCATCAGTGGAGTACAAGGCTGTGCAGAAACTCCCAGGCTGGCTGTGAAGGAAAGTGTTCTGCCTGGCCTAATATTTGTGGCCACTTTAATTGCATGTGATGTGGTGCATTAGAGTAACAGTCATAAAGCGTAGAACAACAGTCATAAAGTGCAGTGCAATATTTTAAATCTGGATATTCTCAGCAGAGATGCAATGCAGTCTAAGAGAAGCAGGAAGAATAAAACCATACAAGTTATTGCCCTTCTATGGCACATGAAACTACATCAAGATTCTCCTATCCAGGAAAGTTATGAAATGAGATCCTCAAAATTGTGACATTAACATTAAAAATACAAGTGCTGAAGTGAAATCACTTCATCTGTTACCTCTGATTGTATTGTCAAGTCTGCTTTGGCCTATAGTCTGACCTAAATTCTTTCCATTCACTCTCTTTATAGATTTAAGGCTAGCTCTACTAGGGAATTTGGGCATGACATCACCACACCCAACTAGGTGCCTGTATCCAGATCCTCCAACTAACTACTCACCTAATGGCCACTGAGGAGCACAGCTCTCATTTAAATTAATGGGAGAGTTAGGCTCGTTATAGCTTTCTAACACACGCATTTAAGTGCCATTAGTGAGCTTGTTGTAACTTATGGACAGAAAGAATGCAAGTCAGGCGATATACATGACAGTAAAGTCACAGCTAATGACATCATCTAAAACAGTAACAGCAAATGCTTGGGGCTGTGTCAGGAAAGTAATTGGACACTTCCTCATACGGCAAACGAGGGAGAGTTGGAGCCTGTCTGGGATTCACAACAGGCCACTAACTGAGTGGGGATTTACCTACACTGTTCACTTGGAAATGCAGACTAAGAGATTATCTTCAGCCTATGCAGCACTGAATTTAATAACTCAAGTCTTCTTTTTAAACTGAGGTCTCAAAAATCACTTAATTTAGCAAAAAGTGGTCATCCTGCTCTTTCTGTTTTAAATCACAGCTGTGGTGCTAGCATTGAAGTTATACATTAACCTGAATAACAATCCTCACTTTATGGACAATTTCTTTATTTTAGCAAAAGATTACCTACTGAAAAATGCATCAAAAGTCCAGACCTCAATGATAACATCAAGTTTGTCTGTCTAGCTGCATGTTTTTACACTGCATAGGTAGAGCCAGACTTTAACTTTAGTACTGCATTACAAACAGGATAAAAACTACAAGCTTGAACTCAGGAAACTTGAAGAAAGAAGCTAGGACAGAGGCTTCCCTTTTGTGGGTGAGTACAACAACCAGTAGACTGATAAACAAAAGGTTTCACCTCTTTCTTTTTAAGAGAAAGACTGATAGTAAGGAAAAATAGTGATATCCAGGCCTAGAGGGAGGTATTTCCCCCCATCCCCTATAGCAGGGGGTTGGAATTAGATGATCTTAAAGGTCCCTTCCAACTCAAACCATTCTATGATTCTGTATTCAGCTCATGGGTAGATAAAGAGGCTTTGGAAAACTGCAGGTACCTGGACTTGATTTTAAGCAACATTTAAAATTTCTGGATCTTTCTTTTTCAGACTTTACATTCTTTTATGAACTCGTTTAGAATCTTAGATTCATGAACTGATGTTATTAGGAACATATACTCATCTTCAAGGCATTTATTTCAGAGTCTATGTTCAGAATTTACTTACCTTGCCTTTTAAGTTTCACAGAAAGATCAATGGAAAAGCTAGGAGCTGAATATGGAGCTCCACAGGTCCTGCAGAGTTACTGTCTTCTTTCTTAGCTGAAGTGGAGGAGAGCTTGCATGTTTATTACAATTTAAAATTCTGTAGTATTTTCTTTCTTGGATTCCTGGGTTTGTGGGCTGGTGGCACAGTAACCACTTACTAATATCTATTAATTACATTTTCAGAAAATGAAACAGTAGGTGTCTGGAAAATTTTATCTGATTTTATCTTATTTGAGTTGAGAGATCCATCTGCTAGATGTTTGGTTTGGCAAAGCTAAGCAAGTACTGCCATCTCCAGCTTAGAACCGCAGTTTTCCTCCTCAAAATCTTGGAAAGTTCTATGGCACAGCCTCATCAAAACAGGACTTTTCTTCTCTCCTCCCCCTCTCCTTCTAGGAGTTCAGCTGCCTGTGATCCCAGGCTTAGATTTGATATAGCCCAGCTGTGTAACCTTAGCTCAAACTTTAGAGAAAATGCTAAGTTATGAAAAAGCAGTGTGACAAAGAACATAGAATACTATCAACAAAGGTAAAATGTAAAACTGGAGGCAGAGGTGAGATCATTGAGGCAGGCACAGGTAACAGCTAAAGGATTCAAGAGCAGCAAGATGTGTGATGCTTTCCATCTGACAGATGACATCCTGGCCAGCAGCATCCTACTGGGTGTCTTGCTGGGTGGTGAGCATGCTAAGGCTTAGCCTTGTACCGAATGTTAATGATTAGCTCCTTACAGTCTAGCTATCTTTTTTTTTTTTTTTTTTTTTTTTTTTTTTTAACACACTAGCCAATTCATAGTTGTTTTGGTTTTCTTTGGTCATCTATACTCTCTTTGCAGAGCCTGTCTCTTTGTATGTGGTAAAAGTAGCCTGAAAAAAAAGTGTCGGGATAGAGAAACAACCTGTAAAAACATGGTTCTGTACTGCTGCATACTAACACAGAGTTATATAGTATTACACAGAGTACATTTAAATCATTAGGGGTATTTTTATATTTCACATTTCCTTCCCAGGAACTATTACACTTAAGATGTACTGCTTATTATGGGTTAGAAATCTATGGTTGCCTAACTGGAGACACATGCCAGCCTAACTCTGTAATACAGAGAGTAGGAAGTATCCCAGAGGAGTTCGGTGCTTGAAAAGAAAAATATTGAGACCAACACTGCTTTCTCACAAGCAAAACCTACATAGACATAGGAGAGAAAGGAGGTTATTGAGACGCTTTCTTGCTTTAGTTTTGGTAGCATAGTAGGGAAGTGTCTAAGAAACAACGCTTCTTGTGCAGCGTGGGACTGCAAAATACTCCTAATGTTGACAACTGAAGTATCTCTTACATCTCTTAAACATAATCTTCTACATTACTACCTATAGAAGAATGATGGTATTCAAGGTGTGCATGAGGTGGCTCTGCATTTCTGAAGTCTGGACATGCAACATAGGAGGCAGAAATCCTGAAATATTAAGAGTTGTTGGCAGAAGAAAGGCAAACTTCAAATCTGCGAATGCCTAGAATTAAAAATCAGAACTTTTGTCATTATTGTGAAGTTTTATTTTGTTTTGCTCTACTGGCTAAGAAACAGCATAAAGCAATGTTATTAGTCTCAATGTATAAAAAGGTGTCTTGTGATTATTGGCTGGTATAAAACTATCAGACTGTTCTCTATCTTGATGGTAGTGACAGTAGCTATTCAGTCTTTGCAAATATTCTGCCTTCCTCAGCTGTTTATTCTTCTATTTTTTTTCTATTACCCTCTTTGAGTATAACCCCAATTATCTGAAGCAGAAGATGTTGAATACTTTAGAAGCTGCATATTAATGTATCAGGCCCTTTATTTATAAGCTCCAGGCTTCTTCAGATTTTACTTTTACTCCTGTATAAATGTGAACTTTTCAACTTGGATAGTTTTGCAAAGCATTTAAAAAAAAAAAAAAAAAAAGGATAAAATTTGCCAGAAGAAATATATATCTTAAAGTCATTCATGTTCTGGCACATAAGTCCCTCAGTATAATGGTTATTTTATATTGTTCCCTTCATTTTCTTCTTCTTTTTGTTTCTACATTCGACTGATTATGTCCATGGAAACTAGCCCTAATTGTAGCTTTACAGGCAGGCCATGTTTTCCATCATTGGCACATACTGATGTAACTCACTGGGGAGTAGCACAGGACCAAGCTGCTGTTTTCTGTTATGCTGTAAATCAGAACAAGACTGGTATTTCTGATGAATCATTTTTGCAAGTGGCCTACCAATTCCCTGCCAGATTATCATATAATAAATAAAAGCATCACCAAAAATAGTAGGCTCAGCAGTAACCAAAAGGAGGAGGAAAAAAAAGAAAAACAGAAAGTCTTTCAAAGACAGTGCTTCTAAGTTTGTATTTTAGTGGTTGTCATGACTGTGGTTCCTTTTAACAATAAAAAGCATGTAGGTGCTGTTCATATATATCATCCCTCCTTTCATTTCTGACCTCGGGGTGTGAGTTGGGGCCTATAACATACTTAGGCAGACTGCTGTAGAGGTACATAGACCATCCTGGTGCTGCAAGTGAAAAACCGCCTTTCACTGGATGACCGACTGAGGTTTATGAGATCTGGGAAAGCTAACACAAAAGACCTGGCTTGAGGTGGGGTCAGAGAGGACTCTAAATGAGCTCCTCACTTAGATGTCAGCCACATAGCTACCTACTGTAGAGAGATTTTGGGGCAGAGAAGGTGAGCCAAGCTACCTGTTTGGGAACCAGAACTTGCTCCACAGCTACTGTGGTTGGGGAGGCTGTGGGCCCCCAAGCAGCCACCTGCTGTACCCGGTGGGAGGGCAAGGGATGTTTCATTTGCAGGAGCTGATGAATGCCACGCTGGTGATACACTACAGCATAGACTAGCTTGTGTTTGGGCTTCACCACCTTGTTTCTGTACAGCTAGGCTGGAAGATCTCATGTCTGTGCTGGTGCCGGGTTTGGTCTCTAGTTATCAGCACTGCCCCTTTATGTTCTAGCCTGTGATTTGACCGTGAAAACCTACCTGTAACCATCTTTGACATCTCACCTGTCACTCTGTTTTCTGGATGAATCTGCAAATGCGCCAAGCCTCCTGGGTAGGAGCTTATTTGGTGCCTGCGTGCCCCAGCAGCAGGTCACCTGCAGTACCTTGCCATCACAGTAATATCCTGGGCATATTTTTTTCACCTCCTTAGCCAGAATCATTGGAAACTGTCAGCATTTTGCTGGGATCTGCCACCGCAGGCTGCCTGGTGCTTCCTCAGAGGTCTCTGTGGCAGAACAGTCCCATTACTGAGACAAACTAATCAATTTTTCATTACACAGAATGCCACTGATAACAAGCTTTGCTGTCTCCTGGCTGAGAACAGTCTGGAGAAACAACTAGCATAATCTTTTTAACTTCTTGTTGACTTTTGCTTTGGTTAAGCACTGTTCATTTCTCTAAAGCAAAGGGGCCAACAGAGACAATAAATGTTTCTTAAGGTGAACGGAAAATTCCAGCTCTTGTTGGATGGGGCAAGGGTTAAATCAGCTAGAGCATTCACATTTCAGATCCCTCACTGATGAGTGTGCTATGCATGGACGGACAGGATGAGCTTTTTATCAGTATGGTTTTGATTTCTGGCCTTTTCAAACCAGCTCTCTTCTGAAACGTATTTTGGAGAGGTAAACTGAAGTTTAAAGATTCTGTTGTGAAACTCGCTATTGTATTTTTTGTACCATTTGTGCTGTGGAAAGAGACACTGTCTTGATTATTACTGTTATACAATCTCTTTTCTATTAATTTGCCATCCGTATGTAATTAGCTGTAGCTTTTGCTGACTTTAAGAAAAACTGACTTTTAGATGTCTGAGAGTGGAAAAAAAATGGATTTTTTTTCATTTTCAGATTGAATTTTTTGAGGCTTCTCTGTGTGTTTTACAGCAATTAATCATTTACAAATACCAAAATGTAAAAAAAAAAAAAAAAAATACACTAAAACATATTTACATTTCTATTTTCTTTATTTGGATACATTAGATGATAACCTGACATTATAATGTCCCAAAACTGAGAGCTGGACGTTAGCTGTTGGAAGCCATCAGAGCCTGGGCACATGTGCTTTCCTAATGACACCACTCATTCAGTCACATTTTAGCAGTCTCCCAACAGGAAACACTGATTTGTTTAACTCTATTAAACTTAGATAAGAAAGGTAAATAATATGTCTACCCAATATAAGACAACTGCTCCAAAATAAGTTTGACATGGGCCAGTAATCACTCAAACATTTTTGTGGCTTTAGCAGCTTTGGAGCCTGTTGCATGGCACAATGAGGAAAAAAAAGAGGAGGAAAGAACGCCCGCTTGTTGCTTTAGCCTATTCAAGATGAATTATTAGGAAGGACAGCCAACACTCTGGCTAAATGCTAACAGATGTGTAGCTGAGCATGCCATTTAGATGCTGGTGGTTTGCTGCAGAGCATAAGGAAGTGGCCACAGTGGGTGGCAATGGGAGCTGGTGCTAGTGGTGGTAGATGATGGAGGGAGAGCTGTACAGGCCTTCCCCAGAAGTCCTCTGCTGTGGCTGGGCAGGGCCCAGGCTGCACCTAGCACTACACCACTGCCAAGAACTCACTTTAGTCTTTTAACTTGACTGTTCTGATTTCTGCCAGGAAATCTCTTCCTATCATGCCGGTTTATGACAGCTCCTCCCGGCATGAGGTAGGAGAGTTAGGTCCAGGCCTCCTGAGGAGAATGGGCAGCTCCAAAACTGCACTGCTGGGTGGGAGCTGGTGCAGACCAGCCATCAATGCCAAAGAGGCCACAGAGAGGGTCCTCACTCAGCAGACTGGACTCACCTGGCATGTGCTGAAGCAAGAACTTTGTCACTGGCAAATTTAAGAAGGGTTTTCACAGAGTCAGTGTCTCATTTTAGTGTAAGATGAGTCTGGCATCCATTAAATGCAAGCCTGGGATGTTCTGGGCAACTGTGTAGTGTGACAAAACAGGCTGGTGGCTTCACCTTGCAGACATCTGCCAGTCATTTTCCAGCAACTGTTATTCAACCGCTCAGCATGCAAATATAATGACCTAGCTGTGTGTTGAAACCTGACAAGTCCGTAGCAAACTGGTTTAATGCCTTGTGGTGTTCAAAGCTTCACTAACAAAATGATTTTTGACACAAAAAAGAATATTGCACAGTGATGCAGGAGGTCAAGCATTGCAAAAAACAATAGCAAAGACCCACAATGGGAGAAGATGTGATTAATTTTTGAGCAGACCACAAGAAAAATTTGCTCAGAAAAAAAAACATCACTGAACACATTTGGTGAACAAAATAAAAACATTCTTATTGCAAACAGGTTGCAACAAAGAGCAGAAGATGGCCGATCAGCCAAGATCTTCTACTTCCTCCTGCACCTGCCTGCTTTTTAAAGGCTGCTGTGTGAATCCTGAGAGATGGAAAGTACGGAAAGATGTCAATCAGTGGGTGAATTTTTTTACCAGAACTACATTCAAGGAACTTATCTTCCTGTGTGTACCAAATGCAAACAGTTTCTGCCACAGTTTATTGCTACGTTAGCTTTTTTTGACAACTCAGTTTGATATGGAAAAAATGTATCCCCCCCAAAGACAGACTGTAATAGCTTCTTCACATTCTGAACCTTATTTTGGTATTGATTATATTCTGCCCTGTACTCTTCCAGGGATGAAAAATCTTTTTCATCAGATGAATTAATATTAAGTCATAGAATCATAAAATTGTTTAGGTTGAAATAAATGTTCAAGAGCATGAAGTCTAGCCATCAACCTAACCTACTGGGTCCCATAGCTAAACCATGTCCGTTACTGTCACATCCACACATATCTCTATTGTGCCAACCCAATAGAGGTGTACACTGTTCTTCTTCCATTGTGTCTTCTCACCTACATTTTTTGAGTCTCAAAATACAGAGCATTGCATGTTTTCTTTTTGTAACCTGTTTTGACAGACCAAATCCATTTTCCTAGGGACAAACTATTAATCACTGAAAGCTGGATTTCTCATCTATTACTCTGGCTTCTTGCTTGCCATATGGGACAGGACAGTAGACCATTCAACATTTAAAAGTGATTGTTTGCAGTATGATGAATTTCATAGCTATTAAAAAATCCCATAACTTTCCAGCAAAGCAGTGGGACTAGCCTTGCCTTGGACTAGCTTGCCTAGAGAAGAGGTGAAGAGTTCACCAGAAGTAGCCTATAGGTGCATATTAGACAAATGTCTGTCAGGAACAACACGGGCTTAGTGTTACCAAGGGTTTGAGGGGACCAGGTTACCTTTCATGGTTCCCATAGCTGTCTCTGTCTGTCTAGTGGAATATCAGGACCTGCCTCATCTCACAGGGAAGAGGTTATATTCCACTATGGCCATAATCTCATTAGCCGGATGCTCCGCTTATTCGCAAGTGAATTTACAAACTGTTCATTTTATGAATATCTTAATAGACCTGAATAGAAGCGTGTTGGTGTCTCCTTACAGTGTGTTAGTTTTTGCTAAAGAGACCACAGTAATTGGATAGGTAGCCTCTATTCAAAATCCAAGACTAAACTGCTGTGAAAACATCTGTTTTTGCATGACTCTTGCAGGTGGGAATGTTGTTCCTAGTAGTTTCATGAAACTGCTAACACTGATTTTGAAATCATTTTAATGTTAGAAATGCAAGTAAGCAAGTCATAGGATATAATGAAGTGCCTTCCATCTAGGCTAGTTTGTCAAGGGCTGAAAATTTTGAGAGCCATTCCCAGACTGAACTTCGTCATGGCAGAAAATACAATTTTAAATTCCACCTTTAAAGGGACAAAGGCATCAGATTTGAAACCGTATCCTAGGGCTGTTACTTACGTAGCAGTAATGACTGTAGGGCTCCCAAACTTTTACTTTCCAAACACTGTTCCAGAGAATTCTGCCCTCAGCACTGTTGCGTTCACCAAGTCAGTTGGATTTTCAGGGTCCTTGTTCTTTCTTATGGTTATTGTCTCCCATGATTTAGTTTATGCTCATCTAGATCTGAACGTGGGTCTCAGTGTGCATGCTTCAACCCTTTTCTTTCTCTCTCCCAAAATTTCTTTAGCATTTTAGAATGTGTTCGTTACTATCTGCATCACCTGTAACCTTTGTAAAGTGATAGTGAAGCACCACAATGGTGACTAGAAAGACCATAGTGAAATGTCATTTAGAATTACAAATGAGTTAGACAGGGAAGAGCTTTCCATTTAACTGTTTTATCTCACTTTTCCCCCTCATGCTATGAAGTTCATGCATAGAAACCTGAGTTGCAGAATTGGCTCCAAATGACATCTCCAAAACTCAGCTAGCTGGAAGCAAGGCTTTTGTCTCAGTTTTGAACTAAGCAGCTATAAATCAGCAGACATCCACTAATTTCAAAACTTCTGCTTCTGGTTTATGCCAGCTGAACTCTGGCCCATTTTGAGACTTGCCATCCTTCATCACAGTAGGCAGCAAGCGCACAGGGTACATTCTTTTCTATCATATCCACCACCTCCAAAATGGGGCCAGTGAATTTAGGAACAAGTTTTGGAAGAAGAATTCATTTTGGAGAGGGAAATTGTTCAGGAAAAACTGTAGGTGCGTGGATAACACTTCTCTCTGTTAGGGAGGAAAGTCTTCGTTAGCATGGCTCTGCCTAGTGGTGATTGCCCTGACACTTATTCCATAAAAGCTGCCTAAATATTTTTGACTCTTGCTCAAAACGGTTACATTAAGGATTATGCAAAATTAAAGAGCTCTTTTTATTCTTGTTTTTAAATGACACGGAAAAGATAATTAAATTTTCTGACAATGGCAGAAGACTAACTAAACATGATTCATTCTTCCCAAGGAGTTGAGGAATATTAAGTGCTATAATCACTTTACTCAGCAAGGATTTCCTATTACTTGAAAATACATTCTGCAGAGTTGTTCTGTGTACTCAGTAGTCTGCAGTTCTGAGAAATTAGTTAAATTAGAGATTAATTAAACAACTTTTTTTTTTTTTTTTCATCATGAGAGCTATTGCCTTGTAACTTGCTCTATTCTGTTTTGTCTGTGTTTTCCTATTGGCAACTTTGGTTGCAATTTCCAGCTTTTTACCAAGTGGCTGAAATGATTCCAACAAAATGTATACTTGATGCCTACTCTGTGCATCTGTGATCTTTCACCCTATTCCCAGGATTATCCAGCCTTATGTCTCAGTTTCAAAACTAATGCCACTCTATTTTCCCCCAGTTCTTTAAAAATACAAGTCAGCTTTCCACAGTGACGTGTTGGATGTCCCAGCCATTTAACTCTCGCACTTATTGGGACTGTTTGAACAAATCACGGCTGTACGGGAACATGTTCATTGAACAACATATTAAAAGCATTTGCTGTGAAGATGAAGGATCTGTAATTCATTCATGAGACAGCTGGTTTTAGTCTCTATTTCCTTCACTTGTATTCATGTTAAGAACTCATCTCTTCTGTTAGATGTACTTTTTTTTTTTTCCATACCCTATGTATATACATAAATATTCATTTTCTATTTTCACTGATACAAGACCTGTAGGGAAACTGTTACATCACAGCTTGAACTGGTGATTGAGCACCTAGTTCAAGTGGCACGGCTGGCTCAGGGAGCACAGCAAATTTTTTGCACCTGTGCTGCCCACGTGACCAGAAGGGGTGGACCCAGGGCGGAGCAACCTTGGGCTTATATAAGGACCAAGCCCTGAAAGAAGGACATCTTTTGGACCTAGGCTGCTTCTCGAAGGGGTGTGCTGTATAGCTAGGGAGCCCCTTCACCAGTTGCGTGAGCTCCATTCTTTTTTCTGTATGTGACTGTTGACTTACCTGCAAATTGTTTGCCTGGTTTCACCAAGAGCCAGACAGAAGCAATTTTACTTCTTTGAGACCAGAATAAGCCCACTACTGAAAGGTATCCTGCATTTTCTCTAGGCTCATAAGAATTTTAGTGCATGGTTGTATTATCCCATATAAATAGAGAGAATAATGAAATTATCTGCCTGGATTGTAACAAAAAAAGCTTAACTAAATAAAGAAATTTCTGTTAAAAATCACATCTAGCTCCCGCACCTAGCTACAGATGTGTGCTTTCATAAGTCATCTGTTTTTCTAGTAATTTAAGAATCCACCTTGGGGGGAGTTTCTCCCATAGATGAATGCTCTGAGGTAAATGTGATATGAAAAGCAAAAATAAAGTAGATGATTCAATTTTTGGAGAGCTGTTGCCTTGAATTTCTTGAGCTCTTGTAGAAGAACTGCACTGCAAAAAGAAGACTGCAGTCCCTCCTGGAAGTAGCTGTACTTGTTTCGACAGGGCTGGCCTAGGGATCTGCTTGGCCTCTTGCTTGAGTGATATGCTTTCCATGCAGATAGCATGAACTCTGCAGTTATTTTTGTTATCAGTTCAGTTCATGGTAGTAAAACATTTCCTCCACGTTGCAGGAAAGTAAAAGCTGTTGCTGAGCTAGAGAGAATCTCAAAAAAGTTATTGATAGAGCATGTAGGTGCATTATTTTCAGTCAAAATAGGGTTTTCTTGGGAAACAAGAGCCTAGGCCTACAAATGTGTTTTATTTTTCCTTTCAGAAGTCATTATTCTCTTGCCTAATTGCACTAAAATCAAGTTTGATGGAGGCTTTCACCTTCAAGTTCAAATTCTACCTCTACCTCCTGCAGAAGATGTGTAACCAAACCCAGTGAGATCCTGAAAGGCTCTGTTTCATACGTGAAGGGGATCCACTGCAGGGACTGATTGAACAACCTTTTTAAAGGTTTATCTAGATTATCAGAATTAAATGAAGTTTGGTTTTCTTACTGCCTATTTACCATTAACAGCGGCACTTACCATCCTTTACTGAAAAATTTAGTTAGCAGTGAAGGGGAGGATTGCAGAAGCAGCTAGTGAGAAATGGAGAGATATATGCTCAGCCCATAGCCTATATACAGTCAACGATGAAAAAACCATGGCTAATGCCAAGTGTTTCTCTTTTATGGAGTCAATTTTCTAAAATAGGGAGGTCCTTTCTTGCTTAAAATTAAAGGGATAAAAACTTCCCATATGTGCAGTAGCCCAGGAGTCTGCGAGAGCTCACATAGGTTGTGAGCTCTTCCTTACGTAAGTTATAATGCAGGTAGAAAGAAAAAGAAATCTTGATTATGGTGATCTATGCTGAGGCATTTTGATCTGGATTATTAAGAAGCACAAACTAATCCTGTTGTAAATGCACTCCCGAGAAGTCAAAATCACAAAGTAGATGACAGAAAGCCGTGTTAGTAACACCAATGTCTTGCACACTCTGGGCTGGGGATGCTGATGCCCCTTACTAATGAGTTACTTTTTGGCCAAGGAGAAAAGAGTGCTGAATTTCCACTCTGAGGAAATCAAAGTATTTCAAATGAAGAAATCAGCTGAGTTGTGAGGAGATGGGTATAGTTCAACTTGTTATGGTATCTAGCCTAAAATAAGGAAATTTTTAGAGAGATCTTAAATTAGGTATTTCAATTTTAGTAGCTTAGGTGATCATCATTACAGAATACTTAAAGAACTGTCTGCCACAATCTCAGAAGCATTAGCAGTAATATTGAAGAAACAGTGGAGGAAAGATGAAGTACTGGAAAGCTAGAAAATGTGATATTAATTTTTAATTTTTATATTCTGGAAATAATGAATAGATATCTTCAGGAGAAATTATAAATTATGTAACAAACAGCACGGACTTATGAGGGACCTGGGCGTCCTGGTGGATGACAGGTTGGCCATGAGCCAGCAGTGTGCCCTCATGGCCAAAAGGGCCAATGGCATACTGGGGTGTATAAATAAGAGTGTTGCCAGCAGGTTGAGGGAGGTGATCCTCCCCCTCTGCTCTGCACTGGTAAGGCCTCATCTGGAGTCCTGTGTGTCCAGTTCTGGGCTCCCCAGTATAAAAAAGACAGGGATCTCTTGGAAAGAGTCCAGCGGAGGGCCACAAAGATGGTGAAGGGCCTGGAGCATCTCCCCTATGAGGAACGACTAAGTGAACTGGGTCTGTTTAGCCTTGAGAAAAGAAGGCTGAGAGGGGATTTGATCCAGGTTTATAAATACCTGAGGTGTGGGGGCCATAGTGGTGAGGCTGGACTCTTTTCAGTAGTGCTTGGGGACAGGACAAGGGGAAATGGGATGAAGCTAGGGCATAGGAAGTTCCGCACGAATGTGCGCAAGAACTTCTTTACGGTGAGGGTGACGGAGCACTGGAACAGGCTGCCCAGGGGGGTTGTGGAGTCTCCTTCACTGGAGATATTCAAGACCCGCCTGGACGCCTACCTGTGCGACCTGGTGTAGGGAACCTGCTTTGGCAGGGGGGTTGGAATCGATGATCCCTGGAGGTTCCTTCCAACCCCTACAATTCTGTGATTCTGCAAACAGAACCACTGTTAAGGTGACAAGACTCTGGAGCAGGTTGTCCAAAGAATTTGTGGATGCTCTATTGCTGGAAGCGTTCAAGACTTCTGTGAGAGTTCAAGGGCCTTGGGCAACCTGATTTAAGGAAAGATTTCCTTGCCAGTGACATAGGGATTGAAGTGATGACCTTTAAAGGTCCCTTCAGATCCAAACTATTCTGTGATCCTATGAATAATCTAATTTCCCTCCACAGGAGGGTAATATATATTCTGGACTGTAACATCAAGCAAGTAAGCTAGGAAAGCCATAACCACAAGAGTAAGTGGTTTAGAGATTTAGAATTTTTCACTCTCCCAGAGAAAGAATGTACGAAGAGGAGTTCATGGACTGTGACCTTACCAGGTTCTATTCAGTGCTGTTGTAAGTATGGTCGATGCTGGATAAAGCAGAGTTACTACATTTGTAGGTAACATGATTTTTAGAAGGTTCATGGATAGGCTGGAGCTAGAAATATGTAGAGGAACTAGAGAAATGGTCTAAAATAGGACAACTCTATACAATAAAAACATGTACTTGTTTCTGCGCTTAGGTGGAAACACATTTATGAAGTACACAGATCCATCAGACAGAACCTGGATTATAAAAGTACTTGCAGCTCAGGGTAAGTGAAGAAACATGAGATGCACCTGACCCGAGGGGACCACTGAGGGGAGCACCCACAGGAGAATGGATTTTTTACAGTCAGCAATTTAACTATAGTGGGGGGAACCATTAGAAGAAATAAGTAGTCTTTCAAAATATCGTAACTGTGGTGCTGTTTTTAAGCTGTTATCCCTGTATAAAATCCAACAACATGCTTGACTGGAAAAATAGAGTCTTTATTTGAAGGTATCAAGAGATGGAAAATCTACCTCTTCTTTTGTAATTTTCTCCAACGGTTTAACATTCTCAAGTGTGGAGAAGAAAAGAAAAGAAAAGAAAAGAAAAGAAAAGAAAAGAAAAGAAAAGAAAAGAAAAGAAAAGAAAAGAAAAGAAAAGAAAAGAAAAGAAAAGAAAGAAAAGAAAAGAAAAGAAAAGAAAAGAAAAGAAAAGAGGCAAGACAACAAACCAAAACACAACAAAAACCACTACCCTTCCTCCTATTCTTCGTCATTTCCAGTCTAGTTTTGTGTGGATATAATTTTCAGCTCTTCTTTTTTTTTTTTTTTTTTTTTTTTTCACAGTAGTTTAAAGAGCTCTTGAGTGACTATTTTTTTTCTTCTCTGAAGTGTTGGGTAAAATCTTGTTTCTCTCTTTGATATGTAAACAGAAGAATCATTCCTGTTAAAGTCTAATCCCTGTCTTTCTGGTGGGTCTTTTTTGGTTTTCTCTCCAAGTTCTTGACATCCTCTTAAAAGTACAGTTACCAGAAGTGGATATAATATTGTAGTATATCTTCCTTCTAGTGGTGAAATACAAAAGTTAATTTGCTTCTCAACTCCTGCTCACTGATTGCCTATTTATTCAGTCATGAATTGCAGAGAGAGGAAGTGAGGTCTTGCATCATGAGTGTGGTTCCCTGCTGTTTTAATTGCCTAACAATTTATAAGAACTGAAAAGGCTGTACTGGGTCCAACTGAATGTCCATGAAGGCCACTGTCCCATCTTTGACAGTAGCCACAGAGATTAAAGAAAACCAGAACAAACTTGCAGTGATTGTTTCCCAGTATATTTTTCAGTTTTCAGCAGTTTGCATTTTAAAGACCTTGTAAATCAAAAGCTATATCTTTGTACTTAATAATCTTCAACAGACTTTTTTTTCGGTCCCATAAATTTATATAATTTGATACCTGCTAGTCCTTTGGACTGTGAAAAATAATGAATAATCACCCTTCTTCTCCATACCATTAATAACATTATATTCTGTCTTCTGGATTTCTCTTTTCCAATGTGGAAACTCTTAGTCTGTTTCACTTCATAGAAGTCATTGCTAGTTTTGCTCAGTATTGTCATTTCCAGCATAATTTTCTGCTTTCACTCTTTTATTTCGGAAACGGGTAATCAGAACTGCACATAGGTTTCAAAATATAAATGTTATTTTCAATTACTTGACCAGGTAAGAAAGCCCTGCAAAAGGACTCAGCACCAGGACTTAGGTTCCGAAATTAGGTATTTAAATTTACTGGCCAGATTTCCAGGACTGTTGAGTACCCACTGCCTCCCACTGAGGTAGTGAGTGGAAACTGTGGGTTGTGCTTCTGAATATCTGAACCCCCCTGTGGACATTGAGCACTTTGGAACTAACTTTTATAGTACAAATATGCATAGGTTGTTCCAAAAGTAATGCCTCCTACTTATTTCCATGGAAGCTTAAACAGATAGGAAGAATACAGTGACACTATTTGATAGAGCAAATTCTCAGCTACAAAGCATTATTTTTCAACATAGTCACTGCTGTTAGCTGATTTGTGCAGATGAGCTGATGGTGACACTCGTTATTTTGAGGTGTGACATCTGTGCATCACCATCCAGAACATTCCTCGTCTTTAATGTCACTGTCACTACTGCTGAAATGCATCACCCACTGCCTCACTGTGCTCACATCCACTGTTTGGTTTCCATACATGCTCAGCAAGCGTCAGTGAATATCAATAGGTGCCATTTTTTTCTGCATGGAGGAATTCATGGCACACCTTTTCTTCAAGTGCACTTACATGTCAGACATGAACAAAACATAATAGAATATTGGTGGGAAGGTTCAACCTCTACTATCATACCACCACCATCTGCCTCTGATGTCACTGGCCAACAGGACAAAATAGGAGGCATTACTTTTGGAGCAGCCCTCTTATCTTGGGAAAGGTATTTTTGCCTGAACAGCAACAGAATGAAGAAGATTCCTGTAACTGTCTTGCAATTTTTTAATGCTGAGATTAGATATGCAGTCACAGGTAGGCTGGAAGACAATGTGCAAATGATCTGTAACTGTATCATTTATCATTTTTATGAGCAGTGGGGATTATTTTTGTGCAAAGAATATTATGCATTATAAGCACATCTGACTTGAAGCGTATTTCCTGGTATCTTAAGACTTTAGTAATATTTTTCTTCTATTATTTTCTAATTATAGTTAATCATGAAAGACATCTTGGGAAAACCGTGACTATATCTATATCTAACTTAATCTACATTTATATTTAATTTGTATTGATCTATTTAAAAAATGTTACCTTTCCCAATAACATTGGGAATGAAGGACTGCTTTTCTAATATTGATGTATTCAATTGGAACAGATAAGGACATAGTCTCATTTCTTTTTAAACAGAAGGCTTTTATTGGTACAACCTTTTATTGGTACAACTCTTTGCCATGGATCATAACTTCGCTGAAAGGCCCAAATGAAAAAAGGAACAAATAATGAAGCAAAATTCATGAATTTGAGTACACCTGCCTCTTGTACCAAACTTAGTTTCTTGGAAGAGTAATGGTATTGTTCTCCTCTACCATCAACCTGTCCTCTTTCATAGGCACAGCACTTTTTTTCTCAACATAATTAAAAAGGGAGAGGTAGCGTCCTGGGAATTTGTATGCTTCATTTACTAGCACCTGTTATACCTCTTCCTGTCTCTTGCTCTGTCTTCCAGAAAATATATACAGAAGATTATATGCCATAGAAAAGGCAGGAGAGTCCACATGACTGCTTCTTTCCAAAGAAGCTTGGCAGTACAATTTTATTGCATAAAGAAATACACAAGCCTCCCTTGTCCTACATGTGAGTACTTCAAATATTAAATAACAAATACAGAACTAACGAATACTGAATCTCTTCGGTGAACTCTACCTGTGTGTTTTGTAGCAAGAAAACTCCTCATCCTAAGGACTCAAAGTGAAAGATTTTCACTATTTTCAGGACTGTTTTGAGCAAGTTTTATCTGTCTTGCTTCCTGGAGTAGAAATCATAATTGCCAACATTAGCAGTACTCTGTGGCCAAAGGGATTTCACCAAGAGAATCTGCTTCAGTAATAAGCTACTTAAATTATGCCTATGTGGATTTGTTATCAGAAGCAAAGCATTGCACAGTGTCAGCTGAAGAAATGTTACTTGTCTACTTGCTTTTTAAAACCTGCAGCACTTATCACTGAAGATCAAGTGTATATTATACTCTACATATCTTTAATTGCACTTTGTCCCTGCTTCTGTAAAATGCTTGGCTGAATGGAAGTGTTTAATAACTTTATCATTTAATAATTATTAAACAATACTATAAACTAATTTAGATGATTATCATATTCTGTAAACTTGACTGTCCCTTCATAGATAATAATATTTAAAGAAGACAATTATCATATCAGAACATAAGAATTCTGCTGGCCAGAAAATTGGGTGCTGCCTCTGGAATCAAGAGAAGAAAATTTTGGCCTCATCTGTGCTTTTGGGTCGCTTACAAACCTGGGAAAGTGATTACACTGACATGTTTCTTTTTTAAATAACAAAAACTGTTTGTACCTAGAGCTGTAAATTGGGACCAATGTCCCAGTTTCTATCCCAATGTCCGCTATTTAATGGCTACTGCTGTCCTCCTCTTTGTGCTGGCCTGTCATACATCTCCTTGAGCAGCAGCACTACTAGAGGATATCCCTGTGGCCTCAGACATGACAGCCTTCACCTGGCATCACCTGAGAGTATTGATGGCATGCATCTTCTCATCCTGTGCCTGCTGTGGCCTTGCCTTATGTCCTCTTTTGTCTGCCGTAAAATCTAGATTCCACTGTAAAAGAGGTAGACCTATATTATTATTAGGGTTGGCAGCACCTTTGTTAAAGAAGATATCTGAACACTACCTCTCAAAGCAAGCAACAAAGATGTTTTTGGGAGAAGATGGCAGGTAACAGCTAGCAGCTGCTTCTTCTGAAAGCACTGGCAAAGCTCTTGGGAGCCCAGAGGACAAGTCGTGGCTGGAAGCCTTCTAGGAGATAGCTGCTGGCAGTGGTGGGATCCCCCAGGGTTTGAATCAGCCCCAGCTGAAGACATCACTGTCTTTGTTTTTGCTGAATCTCAAGAAGGGTGAGATCTGTCATTGAGAGTGTATTAGGAAGACAAGATTTGTAGACAAGGCTTGTATATCTTCAAGTAGGCTGAACAAGTGCAGTAAAATAAGAATCCAATTGTAGACTTTGGGTCTGTTGTATTTTGTTGTGCTGGGAAAGAAAACTGGGAGAAAATTTTCTGCTTAGGGATTTGCCTTACAGAATCTCAGCTTTCTTCTCTTCTGACACACTGCTCAGTGAGATGGTGTGGAGTGAGAATGGATGGTAGAAAGATTAAGCAGAACTGTACAGTGTCCCACTAAGACGAAGTGGACTGTGTTTATTATTAGATTCACAGTTTCAGTTTAAACAAATCCAAGGTTCCAGTCTTGCATCATATGTCATCTACCACCCCTTTCTCAAAGGAAGATTGAAATCCCCTTGCACTGTCTCCGTGAAGGTGAACTGGGGAAAATTGTAGAAGGTGTAGAATAAAAACTAGAGCCAAAACATTCCCAAGACATCCTTATAACAAAGCTGAGGAAATGTGGGATAGATGAGTGGACAGTGAGGTGGGTTGAGAACTGGCTGACTGGCAGAGCACAGAGGGTCGTCGTTGGCGGTGCAGAGTCTGGTTGGAGACCTGCAACTAGCGGTGTTCCCCAGGGGTTGATGCTGGGTCTGGTCTTGTTCAACATCTTCATCAATGACCTTGACGAGGGGATAATGGCCACCCTCAGCAAGTTTGCTGATGATATGAAGTTGGGAGGATTGGCTGACACACCTGAAGGCTGTGCTGCCATTCAGTGAGATGTGGACAGGCTGGAGAGTTGGGCGGTAAGAAACCAGATGAGGTTTAACAAAAACAAGTGTAGAGTCTTGCACCTAGGGAGGAATAATTGCATGCGTCAGTACAGGCTGGGGGATGACCTGCTGGAGAGGAGCTCTGCAGAGAGGGACTTGGGTGTCCTGGTGGATGACAGGTTGGCCATGAGCCAGCAGTGTGCCCTCATGGCCAAAAAGGCCAATGGCATTCTGGGGTGCATTAAAAAGAGCGTGGCCAGCAGGTTGAAGGAGGTGATCCTCCCCCTCTACTCTGCACTGGTAAGGCCTCATCTGGAGTCCTGTGTCCAGTTCTGGGCTCCCCAGTACAAAAAAGACAGGGATCTCTTGGAAAGAGTCCAGCGGAGGGCCACAAAGATGGTGAAGGGCCTGGAGCATCTCCCCTGTGAAGAAAGGCTAAGTGAGCTGGGTCTGTTTAGCCTTGAGAAAAGAAGGCTGAGAGGGGACCTGATCCAGGTCTATAAATATCTAAGGTGTGGGGGGCAAAGTGGCGAGGCCAGACTCTTTTCAGCAGTGTGTGGAGACAGGACAAGGGGAAACAGCCAGAAACTGGAGCATAGGAAGTTCCGCACGAATGTGCGCAAGAACTTCTTTACGGTGAGGGTGACGGAGCACTGGAACAGGCTGCCCAGGGGGGTTGTGGAGTCTCCTTCACTGGAGATATTCAAGACCCGCCTGGACGCCTACCTGTGCGACCTGGTGTAGGGAACCTGCTTTGGCAGGGGGGTTGGAATCGATGATCCCTGGAGGTTCCTTCCAAACCCTACAGTTCTGTGATTCTGTGAAAAGATAGAAGATAAGATGTCCTACTTAATCTGCTTGTGCTGGGTTCCTTCCTGACATGAACTTTTTGATGCTATAACAATATCTGAATACTTTTTTTTTTTTTAATTCCATTATTATTCACTTGTCCAGTTGATTTTTGGAAAAAAATAGATCGTACCAAAAACATGCTAGCAGATTTTTCCAAACATTTTGTTTAGATGAAAGCTGTGGTTTTTGACCACCAAATTTATTGGCAATGGCAGCATATTTTATTAAATTAGTAGGTGTTTCATGTCCTGTACTAAACAGCTGTGTGATAGTTTGTTTCTTTAAACAGTCAACATTACTTTTTCTTTACATGGAGTGGACACTGGGCCTTTGGTTTATTTTTCGTGCCAGGGTGATTTTAAGATGTTTAAGATCCTGAAGAGTCCCTTAGTAAAGAAGTACCAGATGGAATTGTTAATGCTAATACCTGAAGTCTAACACAAGTGCTGCTATGTTAGAAACTTGAGATCTAATTGACCTGTGAGGAGAGGGAAGTGAAGGTGGAAGAGAACTAGCAAGTTCATAGAACTGTAGAATATCGTGAGGTTGGAAGGCACCCGCAAAGTCCGTGGAGTTCAACCTCTGGCTCCGCACAGGAATACCCCAAAATCAGTAATTTACAATGGTTAAAAATAGTGGTATCTGTGCAACCCATTTTTTTTTGTTGTCGTTGCTTGGACACTGACAGTTCACTCCTGATTTCTCCTCCTGCTGAGATACTTCCTGCTGAGATAGGTATCTTTTTATTTCTTAATCAGAAGAAACTGCGTGAAAACAGGAGAGCCTCATGAGGCTGGTGATGTAGCTGCCTGTGAGAAGAGCTGTCTATTCTTACAAAGGTGTTTCCATTCTCCTCCTTAATGACATTTTTTATTTTTCTTTTAGGGACTTAGAGACAAATGCTCTACCTTAGGGAAGTCAAAGCAGTGTTTTACTCCAAGCTCCACCATTGCTGCAAGCTCACCCTCGGATCATTTCTGGACTAGGGTTACATGCCTTGGGCTCACGCTCACTGCTCTAGCTCCTGATGAGGAATTACAACTGAATAGGCATTACATCATGTTCATTAAGTTGTTTGAACCATTGAAACCAACTTGGTGGTGGTCAGAATTCTCCATTGTCCCCCTGAACAGAATTAGTTATGTTATTTCATGCAGGGTTTATGGCACTTTTTATGTTTTGCAGAATCTAGCTTTGTGTAGTACAGATGAATCAGTAGTGGTGCCTTATCTGATGGTAGTGCAACTCACTTTCAATTGAATGTTGCAAAACAGCCTGGCTGGACTGTGACAGTTTGCTTTTTTCAGGCCGCCTGACTCAAGAAAATATGGAAACAAGCTTGCAGATTACTTAGAAATGAATAATACTCCAGATGTTGTTAACCCCACCTCCTGTTGGAAATAGCAGAGGCATTTGGTGGGTGCAACTATAGTATATCTTAAAAGGATGGGAAAAAAACGAAACTTCCTCAAGTACAAAAAGAGAAAAGAGCCATAAGAGTGATTTGTTTTACTAAAAGAGCCTCACAACATGTTCATCTTCAAATTAACCTTACTGAAATCTTAAAAATTAGAGGGGTGCCACAGGGTGTTAGGTTAACAAGCCAGAAGCATTTGCTGTGAACTTCAACTCCTCTTGCCACAACTCAAGCCTAAAAACATTTCCAAACAAGCAGATTTTTATTCTTAAGTAAGTGGTTTATAACTTGGGTGAAATGGTTATGTGCAACCTTTTCTATTAGAAGAAAAAAAGAAAAAAAAAGATTGCAGTTGAGAGCAACCCAGAGACACTGAAGCAACAAAATGGAGTGAGAACTGTAGGAGATGAGAATTCAGTGAGTCAGAACGTGCTGCTGGAAAATGCCTGCTGAAGGTATGTACCACATTACACAGAAAAGTTGCTGATGGAGACCTGCTACCTCCTCCAGCTAAATGCTTGCTCCTATTTTAAAGGGTTATCATCAATTCAGTTAATAAACCACTGAAATGCCTTGCCGTACTGAATGCTCATTAAAAAAAAAAAAAATTCACACACCATGATAGCTCAACAATGCAGATTGTGGATTAGATAATCAACCAAAACTGACATGCTATTCATGTAGGAATAAGGGACAAAGAAATACCTCATCTACCTGCTGTTTACACCTCAAGATGCCTGGGGAATTTGGTGGACTTGATCGGCATTGCAGATTATGAATTCCAAAAGCAACCTCAAAAAACTTACCCTGACATCAAGAATATCCCATCAGTAGTTCCTTTGTTTCTCCCTTCTTGAAGGGTTGAAGCACAGAGGCGAAGAAGCTGGAAAATAAAGAAAGACACAAGAATCTAGATAAAAATTCCTAAACTTGAAAAGAAAATTATTGTACTGAAGGATAAAATTAAAAAGCAGGTTACAGTCTAAATAAGATGTAGGAAAAATCTCAAACATATAGGACCACCCAGCAAGTACCAAGCTCAGTACTTTCACTCAAATGCTTCTTGGCTTCTTTCCTGGACAGACATGCCACAGGCAGCAGCCTGAGACTGAGGAAACCTCTGCACGCTGCCTTCACATTCAGCAGCTGATATCCAGCCAGACTTGACCAGCCATGGGGAAGCGTCTCATCCTACAGAGCAAGCATTTCCAGCAGAAAGGAAATCTTTAACTCTCAGAAACAAATGTTAATTTATTCCATCATGCCCAGAAGCAAAATTTTTGATATGGTTGTACCTCTCTTCACTTTCTTCTGCACTCTGAACAAGTGCCAGGTGTATGTCCCATGGACAGATATGCTGGCCATCCATAGAAGGATGAACACCACCCAATGGCTAGATTTCTCCAGAAGTGTTGGCTTGCTTCTGCTCTCCCTGAAGGATGTCATTGCCCTTCATCAGAAGAAAGTTGTACAGAATAGCAAAAGCACTTGAGAAAACATTTAGAATCATCCTCTTGCCTAGATGTGCACAACATTTTAAACACATCCATTCCATATATGTTGCTGAGATAGGTATGCTTTTCAGGTTCTTCTTCTTTTCCTCATATTTTCTTTACTTTTCTATTGGCTACTGTCTGTATTGTGTAATAAATAAATAAATAAATAAATAAATAAATAAATAAATTTTGAGTCATTTATTCTGCTCCCACTTTTCATTAATTTGAACACTAGGAAACAGAATTATGATGAATTTTATTGGAAGAATAGAGATTGGTAATGCGACTCTCCATACAATATTTATATTTTAAAATATACAAATATACAGCATTTATATGATGTAGAATTACAGTAGCATATAGTACAATATATTCTATATAGTACATTATCAAATTAAAGTATGGTTCATAAAATATATGATTCACCGTACAGCATAATGTGTGTGTGTATACATCACATACATGGTAGCATATATATGTACAGAATCCTGAAAGTGTTACTGTGCAAGTTGTGTTGTGATGGACAGTTAATGAGACCATATGGATTTATACACTATGTCGTTCTGTACGTTTTCACCAAAAAAAATCCGAGATTACCTATGAATTCAAACTTCTGCAATATATAGTTTTCTTCCAAGCCACCAATTTTCCCATGCCTCTTTATCTGCTGGATTTTGGTTAGAGAAGTTGAAGTATGAGCTATATCATCCCCAGTGGTGACTGACCAGCCAGTTTAGTGTCCCGGCTGACAGCTAATTACCACTCAAGCTGCAGCTTTTTGTTTTGATTTTAAACTGGGCTTATCTCCATTACCAAGCCACTGACTCCACAAACTCTGTAGAAATGTAATTTTGTTGGAATCTTCTGCCATTATGTGAAATTTAGTTGTAGTTAACCAGTAGCTGGCAGGAAGAGTGACACACGCAGATACAGAGAGATGGACTGAATACTCAAGACCCACCTTCTTAGAAGCTTGTGAAAATATTAATATTTCAGGGTCACGTGTCTACTCTAAATGACTTGTCTTGGTCACTTCTGTACTCAGTGAAGAAGACAGGAGCATCCAGCAGGCGTTTGACTCAGTTTAGGATGTGCAGAGGAGAATTTCTTGGATAAAAAATGTGTAGCACTATATAAAAAAAATGGACAGTTGTTGTTTCAGGAAGGCTGCCTGCTGGTTTATCACAACAGTTAGTCAAAGCAGAAGTTATGCACTCCGGTGGCTCTATTAACTAGACCCCTGAGAGAAGCAGACTCCTAAAGAACCAAAGCAAGATCAATGTCATTGTGAACTGTGCACCTAGATCTGAGTTGCTATGTGCACATCCTCTTATACTCCATATTTTGTACAGAGTTATGACAACATTGGACCAAATTTTTTGTCCCTGATAATATTATTGGAGACCAGAAAGGGCTGCTGGAAATAGGAAATACCCAAGCAGGTGGGTATCATGCATAACGGTAAAACTTGCAAGAGGTTCAGTGCAGACTGGATGTGTCAGGCTTCCTCCCATCTGGACAGCTCTGCTCATCCAGCCCATGGCAGAATCACTGCAGAGTGCAGGTGTAAGTGTTGAGACACAGCATGAGGATGCTGGGCTTTCTGTATATGAAACACACATTTCTCTGCCTGGGAAATCCCAAGAGAAATAAAAGAACCCTTGTTACAATTAGTGTTATTGGAAAATGTTAACAAGAGTATTTTTTCAAACTAATTTTGAAGTGTGCAAAGTCTCACTAGATAAAGTAAAACTGCCCAGAGCATGCTGTGGATGTGGATTGTGAATGCATTACTGATTTTGCAAATATGTAACTAAGTGAAAGTCCATCAGGAAATTGGTATAAACCTGGGGCTGAAATGGTGAAGTTTACAGAAATGCCAAGATTGCACAAAAACTATTATTTTCAATACAAAAATTACAACCAGACACAGCTACTCTCCACTGAATGTTCAGAGAAGTTATGAAAACAAAAGTTCTGAGGTAATTTGCTTTTACATTCTGAAATATAGTATTTACATTCCTAAATCTGGAGTATAGCTAAAGTGTTTTCTTGAGCACTTATGATATTGATGCAAAATCTTTATATTCTCAATAAAGACAGGGTTCTCAGAATGATAAACAAGCTTAGCCAACCCATGCTGAAGCTATAAAGGTACACTAGCAGCAGCCTC
The DNA here is from genome assembly GCA_030625065.1 of Alectoris magna. Lineage (NCBI taxonomy): Eukaryota > Metazoa > Chordata > Aves > Galliformes > Phasianidae > Alectoris > Alectoris magna. The sequence continues at coordinate 60,743,708 of CM060562.1, forward strand.
TCCTGGCAGCCACATTCTCAGCTGCCACTGACTGTGGTTCCCTCATGGACCAGAAGCAGTTAGTTAGCTCAGGTCTTGAGGAGTCCTCCCTGGCTCCTCATCATATCGGGCTTTCTTCCCTACCTCACTTTGCTCTCCCTGACAGAAGTTTCTTGTGTTTTTGTCCCCGTCAAAGGGAAACTCTGTTCTTGTTGTGCTTGTTGAGGAGCCTTGAACTGGCACCAACTTTACACAGAAATATCTATGCAAAAATTGCCAGTTTTGAGGTTTGCTCGGTTCCTGTTCAGTCACTGTGCAATGAACTTCAATATATTTTAGTTCACCTTAGGTGGGAGAAGAGTATTCAGCAAAGGTGGTGGCTAAATGCAAATTTTTCTCAATTCCCTCCAAAGCACACATGGAATAACTGCAGACATACATAATGCTATATTTGTTAAAGATAGGAAAATAGAAGCATAGGTACAACCATGTCTGATACTTTGGTCAAACTCTATTCATTCTATACACAGTTTTTTGTTTTTTGTTTTTTTAATACGCATGAATCAAAACAGGGTTATTATTATTATTATTATTATTATTTTTTGCTATCAATAAAGGACAGTGTCTTATTTATGCAGGTGCAAAGTGCTCTGTGTGTGTACCCTGGTCTAGGTGAATGCTGACTTACTTGGAAGCCATTTGAAAAACACCACTGATTTGTTTTGATTTTCTTTTTTTCTGGCAAGGATTGGTCACAGGGTCAACATATGGGACTGATTTAGGGCATTATTCAAATGAGCACCCTCTGCCACTGCTTTCTTTCTGTCTCCCAAACCAGCACGAAAACATTTCAGCCCTCAAAGCACCAGTCATTTTGGTAGGAGATACATCTTACTCCACATTCTGTGAGGTACACTTTGATGATTTATCCAGACTAGCTGATTTTCTATTCCCTGAAATCTTCTCTGTGTTGTTATTTAAAAAAAAGTGCAAAGTATAGCAAACAAAAATGTGAGTGTACATTTGTCTGCATGAATTTGTGTGTTTGTGTTTGTGGTGGAAAGTTTAGTTTTACGGATGATTTCACACTGCAAAATTCATCTCTGCATATACGTTTTGCTAATGCAGATCAGCATTCTGGCAGGGTCAATGACTGGGATTAAAATGTTTTAAGTTGTTAAAATGGATGTGAGTTAAAAATACCTCCTCTCCTCTCACAGTTTGTAAAGTATTCTCCAAACTCTGGGGAAGAGGCAGAAGCAGGAATGTAAATGTTCAGCAGTTATATAACCTGTTGTTCACTGCAGCTACAGTAAATGTTTCCTCCCTAATGCCAAGCTCTTTAGCAGAAATGCTCTCTGGATGGAATCTGCCATTTCTGGAGATCTCATGCTGCTTTGTGCTTAGGCAGAGGAAAAAATGATTTGAGAAACCACAAGTCATAGAAAAATCTATGGAACATTCATTCAGGTAGTTCCTCTATAAAACTATTACTTAAGTGATAATAATGTCTTCCTGGAAAGTGATGATGAGTAGGAACTAGAAACCAGGCAAGAAACTGAAATCTGCTGATGTCCACCCATGGGGTGAAACTTGCCCAAGCTTTAGAACAAAACTAGACTTTGTTAGGATCACAGCAGACAGATCAGCTACCTGTGTGTTAGTGTTTGTGTGTCTGCAGACATACCCACAAACGTGTACAGAAGCATGCATGGTGTATGCACACTGCAGGCATATATATCTCCACTCTGCTGGAGAAGTTAACAGTCTAGATAAATAATGTAGCTGCAGTACCACACATTCTCATTTAAAAAAAAAAAGATGAATCCCATCCAAAATGACTTTATCAGTAAATGTTCATAAATCCATCATACTGCTTCTTAATTATAAGAGATGTTCTGGAGAGATGTTATTATAAGAGTTGTTATAATTATATGAATTATAAGAGATGTTCAGGGGAGACCTTATTGCTCTCTATAACTTCCTGAAGGGAGGTTGTAGTGAGCTGGGGGCTGGCCTCTTCTCTCCTGTCATTAGTGATAGGACTAGAGGGAATGGTTTCAAGCTGCGGCAGGGGAGATTCAGGCTGGGCATTAGGAAATATTACTTCTCAGAAAGGGTGGTCAGGCACTGGAATGGGCTGCCCAGGGAGGTGGTGGAGTCACCGACCCTGGAGGTGTTCAAGGAACGATTGGATGTTGTGTTGAGGGACATGGTTTAGTGGGAGCTATTGGTGATAGGTGAACAGTTGAACTGGATGATCTTGTAGGTCTTTTCCAACCTTGGTGGTTCTATGATTCTATGATTCTATGATTCTGTGCTTCTGCAGGTGATGTGTTTCAATATTTTTTTTTGTTCTTGAGTGTAAGAAGACTCCTTTTTAAATGGTAGCCTTTGAAATATGTTTGCATAGATGAGATGTAAAGTCAGGCATAAAGAGTACCAGAATACCCTGTATTGCCAAGGAAGGCATTAAAGTGGGAACATCCCTGTGATGATGATTACATCCAGCTATGCAAAGATCATAATGAGAGTGTGGCAGTTTAATTTTGGGTGCCAGACATTTGGTTTTGGCTGTCGTTGCAGGCCTGGGCGTTGATAAACCCAATTATACTGTTTCACAGAACTGTCTTGTCTTCCTTTTGGGATTATGTTGCCAGGTGGCAAGGCAAGTACTCACACAAGGGCATATCCAAGACTGTTTCATCTGTTTCATCATCCATTTCATATAATGCCATTCTCATCTCCTGTTCAGGTCACCAGCATAAAAGGCAGAGATCTCCGTGAATAGCCTGGAGTGAATTGCCTGATCCAGGTCTCCTGTCAAGCCACTTACATACAAGTAGATGAACTGTTTCCACAGCTTTACAGATGCTTAAAAAGAGATCTCCAAATCTTAGCTGAAAGTGAGAAGCTGCATGTTTTTTTGCTCAGCTTCCTCTACAGAAAAATAAATAATGTGCACAGAAATAAAAAAAAAACAACCGCATTGTTTAGTTCATAAACTTTCACCATGAGATGGAGCAGCTATGGGCATGCAGTTAATTCATGTCATCTCCTACAATGACTGAGTACACAGGGGACAGGAAATTCAACACTGGTTGATGTGAAAGCTTGCAACACATAAAATAATCCATTGAAAAACTCTCTTCCCTAAATCAGCTAAAGTGAGGCTCTCCCAAATATGCGAGATAGCAATCAGCCCCTTAATAACTTGATTTGAGTAGTGAGACAAGGAAATAGATTATTATTGCCCAGAGAAGTTGTTTATTCCCCATCCCAGAGTGTGTTCGAGACCAAGTTGGATAGGGCTTTGGGCAGTCTGGTATAGCAGGGGGTTTGGAACTAAATGGTCTTTAAGGACCCTTCCAACTCAAAGCATTCTATGAGTATCTACATTGCTTTATACATGTGGTACCCAATGTGATGCTTCATCCTAGCCCTCAGATCACTGGGAATACTGTTACTTAGCTTTTTCTCATATAGTTCTTTGCTCATTAGTACCTCTTTCTCTTCTGGTTTTTGGTTGGTTTTTTTTTTTTTTCAACATTACATGTAACCCTCCTGTTTAATGCATTATCACTACTTGATTATTTTCAGGTTAGTTTTCAGAGATACTGGAATCATACAAGCATAGAATTGTCTGAGTTGGAAGGGACCCTTAAAGGTCATGTAGTCCAACTCCCCTGCAATGAACAGGGACACCTACATCTAGATCAGGTTGCTCAGAGTGCCATCATCCTGACCTTGAGTGTCTCCAGGAATGGGGAATCCACTACCTCTCTGGGCAACATGTTCCAGTGCTTCACTAATCTTACTGTAAAAAACTTCTTCCTTATATCCAGTCTAAATCTCCCCTGTTTTAGTTTGAAAATATTTCCCCTTGTCCTATCACAACAGACACTGTTGAAGATCCTGTCCTCATAGGAGAGAGGTGTTCCATCCCTTTGGATCATTTTTGTGTCTCTCCTCCAGATATGCTCTGGCAGGTCTATGTCTCTCCTGTACTGAGAACTCCACATCTGGACACAGTACTCCAGGTGAGGTCTTACCAGCACGAAGTAGAATCACCTCCCTTGACCTGCTGATCATGCTTCTTTTAATACAGCCCAGGATACAGTTGCCTTTCTGGGCTGCAAGCACACACTACTGTCTCATGACAGGCTTGCCATCCACCAGTACTCCCAAATCCTTTTCATCAGAGCTGTGCTCAATCCTTTCATCCCCCAGCTTGTATTAATTATGGAGGTTGCTGCTACATGGATGCAAAAACTTGCACTTGATTTTGTTGAATCTCATGAGGTTCTCATGAGCCCTGCTTGAGCCTGTATAGGTCTCTTTGGATGGCATCCCTACCTTCACATGTGTTAACCACACACAGAGCTTGGCTTAATCTGCAAACTTGCTGAGGGTGCACTCAATCCCACTCTCAGTGTCATTGATTAGTATATTAAACAGCTTTGGTCCCAGTACTGACCGCTGAGGGACACCACTTGGCACTGTTCTCCATCTGAATATTAAGTAATTGACACCACTTCCTGGATACAATCTTGCAGCCAGTTCCTTCTCCATTAAACGGTCCATATATTTCCGAATTAGAGAGGAGGATGTTGTGGAGGACCATACCAAAGGCCTTACTGAAGTCCAGATAGATTACATCAGTGGCACTTTCCTTGTCCATTGATGCAGTTATGGCACCATAACTTGGTTGGTCAGACAGGACCTGCCCTTGGTGAAGATGTACTGGTTGACTCGTATCACATTGATAGTTCCCCTGGGTTGTCCTTTCTGCCATTCTTAAAAATGGAGGAACGTATATGGAGGAAAAGAAACAGAGGAGATGGGGAGGAGAAAGACAGGTGGAAGGACGTGGTGGCAACACATGAAGTCAAGGCTAGGAAATTTTCTCGATGATTCCTGAATGAGGCATCAGTGAAGAAGCCTTTGCTCATGTGCAGGTAAGTCCAAGATCTCTTAGATATCATCTGTTTTGAGCAATGGTGTGCCAGGTCATTTCTTTTCAGAGGCTTCCTTTCCTGCTTGCAGAGGTTCTTGAGAAGTAAGACTTTCTCAAGGTAATACAACAGGCTCAATGAAGCCTGTCCTGGAAAACAAAATTCCATGAAAGAAAAATTTTGGTGGTCATCTTGAGGATGTGGGTTTTTTTTTTTTTTTTTTTTTGACAGTACTCAGGATTTGTGCTTGAATAGGTTGCTAAAGGTTGATGCCCCTGGACAGGTCTTTCCTCAGTGATAATACTGCACAAGAGGGCTCTCTCTGACATCAGATGCCAGGTTCAAAATCCATCCATCTATCTGCTTTTCTACCATAATTAAATAGCACATAGAATCACAGAATCACAGAATTATCAAGGTTGGAAAAGACCTAGAAGATCATCCAGTCCAACCATTACCAATACTTCCCAGCTAAATCATACCCCTCAACACAACATCCAAACGTTTCTTGAACACTCCCATGGTCGGTGATTCCACCACCTCCCTGGGCAGTGCATTCCAATGCCTGACTACCCTTTCCGAGTAGTAATACTTCCTAATGTCCAGCCTGAACCTCCCCTGGCGCAGCTTGAAACCATTCCCTCTAGTTCTATCACTGATTACACGAGAGAAGAGGCCGACCCCCAGCTCACCACAACCTCCCTTCAGGAAGTTATAGAGAGCTATAAGGTCTCCCCTGAGCCTCCTCTTCTCCAGGCTGAACAATCCCAGCTCCCTCAACCGCTCCTCATAAGGCCTGTGCTCCAGACCCCTCACCAGCTTCGTAGCCCTCCTCTGAGCATGTTCCAGGGCCTCAATGTCTTTCTTGCAGTGAGGGGCCCAAAACTGAACACAGTACTCAAGGTGCGGCCGCACCAATGCCGAGTACAGGGGGACAATTACCTCCCTGTTCCTGCTAGTAACACTGTTTTTGATGCAAGCCAGGATGCCGTTGGCCTTCTTGGCCACCCGGGCACACTGTCGGCTCACGTTCAGCCGAGCATCAATCAGTACCCCCAGGTCTGTTTCCTCAACACAGTCCTCCAGCCACTCCGCCCCAAGCCTATAGCACTGCCTGGGGTTGTTGTGGCCAAAGTGCAGGACCCGGCATTTGGTCCTGTTGAACCTCATCCCATTGGCTTCAACCCAGCTCACCAGTCTATCCAGATCCCTCTGCAGAGCCTCGCTACCCTCAGGCAGATCGACACTCCCTGCCAATTTGGTGTCATCATAACATCATAAGTTTAAAAGAACAACCTAAATTTCCAAATACTTCCTACAAAAATGTCTTGTGCAGATCAGCTTTACGCAATAGTGAGACCTGCATTATGATTAAACAAACAAACAAACAAGCAAGGCACTCCTGTTAATGGTGACATCAAATATCTGGGAGGGCAAGATTTGTATATGTAGCTATATCAGTGGGACCTGGGAGCATGTCCCAGATCCAAATTTAGAGCATCTTCATGAGACCATTTCCTTCTTCTTCTCCCCCTCTCCTGTCAAGCTGGGAGTACGAGTACTGCAAAGGCCCCACTGTCTACATACAGGCGCTGAGTACTGGTCTAAGAAGTACTGAATGACAGTTGTGTGGGATTTGGAACATCATATTTTCCTCTATTACAAGAATGACTCTGATTATAGAGCTAGATTTTTGGTTTTATTCACATAGATATTTTATTAAGAGTAACAACTCCTATAGCACTGGTAGAGTAGCTCCAAAGTAAAACTGTAACTGAGAGAAGAATTTAGGATCAGAGCTCAACATGCAGAAGCAGCAAGTCTTTAACTTACTATATTTATGGATCTAATTCCCTCAGACCACATTTATTCTTTTATAACTCTGTTCAAATCAATAGAATTACACAGGGGATTAATTTCATCCTTAAATTTAACCGCATTGAAAATAATTATAATGGCCTATGACTATAACATTTTCGTTTTCCAAGGGGAAAAATTTGCCAATATGTAATATGGTCTCAAGCACCTGATTGCACATTACCTTTACATCTATGAGAATCTGTGATAATGGTAAAGCTGAATAGGTCACGCTGTTTAGGTTGGAAGAGGGCCAGCTGCATCACTGGCTGAACATCTAGGCTGCCTTGGAGATAAATGCACAAAAACGTTGTTGAAATGGTACGACATATGTCGATTACTAAATCTCAAAATTCCTTTGTTGTTGTTTCAGCAAAATTCTTTGTGTGAAGAAAAGGGGGCCCAGTCCTAGGAGGGCCACAGCAGCTGTAGTTCCTGCTGACCTCACTAGGAGCTGGAAGAGCAGTGCTGGATGCTGAAGGATTTGTTCCAGCCCCATTTGTTCGATACATGCTCATAGAAGTTACAGTAGAGCCAGTAGAATTATGGGCATACAAAACTCATATCGGCTTGGTCCTAACTAGAGGTCTTTGAAATGGTGTGCTGTGTTTGTTCTGTGAATTATTAGTCTCTGTATTATCAAGAATGATCAGTAATTCTCTGAAAGTTAGAAGTAGAAAATACCGGGTTCTTGAGAAAAGAATAGACTCAAATCCCTTCATTTACATTGGTGAGAACTTCACAAATATTTTTACTGGAACATAACAGGACAAACAAATATTTTAAAAAAGTGGAAAAAAAATCTCGAACATTCTTATAATATTTCAGTTTGGTTTTCAGCAACAGCTTTAAGTTCATAATTCCTTATTCCAAACAGTTGCTTTAAGAAACTGAAGTTTCCCAAGATTTTCAGTAGAAAGTTTTGTAGATTTTGATATCCTGCCCTTCCTCAGTGATATTTTACAAAAACATGGGACACTGAAGCCTGAATTTGTTTCAATTAATTGAGAGGACTATAAGAAGGATACTTTAAAAAGAAAATATTTTTATGACATTGGTTTCCCTTGCAAACAGATTTATTTATTTACTTATTTATTTTAATTTTAAAAAGTGCTAAGGACAGTTTTAAAATCAGTTTTGCAGGGAGCCAGTGGGGATATCCGGGCAAAAAGCAGTATTGAAAAGTGGGGATTTTGTTAAAAATAGGTGACTTTAAGCTAGTTTACAAAGAATGATGGATATTTTAAATTCCTAGTACTCAGTGCTAAAAATCTCAGAAGTTTTTTTTTTTGCCGGCTCTTGGGATCTGTTAAAAGATATCTCTTCCTCAAATACTGCTTATATGCTATCTCTTCATTTCATGCATTTGCTCTCTGACCGCCACTAGTTTAAGAATTGACTTTGTAGCACAAATAAATACCTTTTGGAGCATGTAGACCTAAATGTCCTCATATTGCAACATTTTAGTACAGGGTGATATATTCTGTTTTGACACAGTGTCATCATGCTGCATCCCAGTAGGAAGACGTTATGACACACAGTGCTGGCAAAACATCAAAATGCTAACAATTGCTCTTTAATATTCATGTGTTCTGTGATGCCTGGAGCATACTGATAACAGCAAATCACAGAACCAGCAAAAATTGCTTTTAAGTGTATTTATTAAATTTTTATACAAACAAGTTCCCACTGAATATTCCTACCCAGATGCAGGTGAACACGTGTCCTCCATATGGATTACCGAACAGAATTCTACCAACCTAGCATCTTAATCTACAGGGAAAAAAAATACCAACTCCCCCTTCTTTTTAATGTCTTTCTTCTGTATTTGCAGTGCATAAAGAAAAATAAATGAATGGTCAGAAATAACTGCATGGAGAAAGTATGATCTTAATATGAGAGACTGGAAATAACATTTGGTAGGATCTATTTTAACTATATTTGAAACTATTTTAACAGGCCTGTATAAGAAAAGGACTATCTTCTAAAAATGATCTGAGGATTCTGAAGAGTGTGACTTGGTGGGATAAGATTTCAAATTGAACACGTAGCAAGAAATCAGCCTGTTTGCAGTCCCATTTAGTTGGTCTGCACTGAAACCCACAGCTGAGCATCCTTGACATGCAAATAGTCAAGCAGTCAGATCCTGGGAAGCCTGCTGTAGGTGTCTCTTGACACCTTGAGCAGTGGGTTGGACTATGTGGCCTCCAGAGATCCCTTCCAACCTCAACTATTCTGTGATTCTGTGAAAACTGAAAAAGCTGGAAGAATTAGCTCACCCAAGGCAAAGGCCCTCGCATGAGTTTATCAATTAGCTCACCCAAGGCAAAGGCCCTCACATGAGTTTCTCAGACATGCTTCATGGAAGGATGGGTAAAGAAACTCGGGCAGCAGACCCAAAATATGTAATGGTCTTGTGCAACACAGCAACAGAAGCTGGAGTAGAGAGGCTGCAGACGGAGGCTGTCCAGCAGCCAAGTGGAGAGGAACATAATCTGTCACTGGATTGAAGGCAGAGTTTGTACAGTCAGACATTCTTCCCACTGCCCATCCTGCTCCCACACAGCATCATCACAGAAAGCTGCATAAGGGAGCTTATAACAGGAGGGAGGCTGAGTATTTACACTGGCAGATGGCGATAGGACAAGGGAGAATAGCTTTAAATGAAAAGAGTGGAGATTAAATTAGATAGTAGGTGGAAATTTTTTATTCAGAAGGTGGTAAGGCTCTGGAACAGGCTACCCAGAGAAGATGTGGATGCCCAATCTCCGGGGACATTCAAAGCCGGGTTGGATGGGGCCTTGGGCAGCCTGACCTGGTGGGTGGCAGCCCTGCCCACAGCAGGGGATTGGAATTGGGTGGGCTTTGAGGTCCTTTCCAACCCAAGACATTCTATATTGTATGAATGACATCTCCATTATCCAAATTTCATGTTTCATTTATTTTCATCAATCAACTAAGGTGCATCATTTTTTTAGCCACTGGAAACCATTTCTTTCAAGGCAATGCTAATAAACCAGTGAATGAAACAATTGACTGTACAGAATGATTGGCACAAAAGTTATCTGGCATTTTTAAGATGAATGCCTTCTGGAACCATTGACAGTTTTGACAGTTTAAGATCTGCCATTTTCCAGTCTTGAGCTACACTTCTATTTATGACTTTGTGATTAAAGAGTGTTCCAGAAAAAAAGCAACATATCCAGAAACACCAAATGATTCTGGAGAGATTTTCAAGCCACAGCTATTCCTTAGTACTACAGGTTAGCAAAAACATTAAAGCATGCTTCATCTTCATCATAATATTATACATGAAAATCAATTCTTGGTGAATAAAGTTGTTGATTTCTTTGGATTTACCAAATGATTAGAAGTTACTTACTTGCACAAGTGTGTATACAGTGCATACTTCCCTTGTGAGTTTTCTTTAGCTATAACAGTATAGACTTCTGGTTTTAGCGTTTGATTACTTGAATTAATTTTCTTAAAACTTAAATTTCATCTCTTTCTTTAGAAAGTGAGAGTCAAAGAGAGACTTGCATATTCTCATGGTTTGAACCGAACAAAATTTTATTCTAAAGGATTATCATTAATGTAAAAATTTGGTCTGGAACTCATTTCTCCAAGGATTAGTCTCTCCAAAGTTTCTAGCATGTTTAAGTTATATTTGAATATAATGAATGGCTGTCATGAAGGATGGCCACAATCAGCAGCTGTGCTATGTGCTCTGCATTGCTATAGGCTGAATCCTGTAATAGCTCAACAACTTCATTTCTTATTGATTTCACTAGGACTCAAGGTGCTTAAAACAAAAGCTGACAAGATGATGACAATTCCACTTTATGTGACTCCCAAGTTTTAACATTTGTTTTGATTTCACACTGACTTGTCTGTTATTGTACTGAAAAAAATGAACCTGAGAGCCTTTGCCCAAATAACTCATAGGCTTTATCCTTGGCTCTCCCTCAGCTGTATGTTCCAGGCAGTGTGAGCACAATTGTGCACCACCATCACCTTGCCTGCTTCAGCAGCAGAGCAGATGGGTTCACACTCTAGTTTGTCCCACTGAGAATGTATCTGCACTCAATACAATTTCAAGTGATTTCTGGAATGCATTAATTTAAAGATGTGTAGGAGAATTGCGGCCCCCTTCCCCCCTCTCCACTCCTTCATGCCTCCTGATGAAGCCAAGTATTCAGACCTGCCTTTGCTTGCTGTACAGAGCTATCTGCATGTGCCCAGCAAGCCTGGTGCACTCTGACATACCGCACATGTGCTGGCCATCTGCACGGTGCACAGGCAGGAGGTTCAGTGAGATGCGTATTTCTGCCTGTGATTTTCTGGACAAAGAAATGGAAGCCATGTCCACTTGCACTCACGTCATGCTAACTTGGAGTGGCCACACACTTGCTCAGTGTGCCAAAGCTGTGGGTCTGCTCGCTTGTTATGAGCTGCAGGGTTTTCTCCTTTCATCTCTGGTTACACTTTTAGTGCCTGCGTTGATCTCCATTTGACTTACCTCTCAGAGTCCATACAGGCTGAGGAAGTGGTTACCCTTTGCAACTGCAACCATGTGAAAGTTCTCTGAGCAGAGCCTCTCACATACTCAATTATCCCTTCACTGAAGTGATTTGCACTGCTGTGGGCGGGTAGACCCGAACTCCCAGTGCACCACACTCATTTATCAGGTGAAATGAGGCAAAGAAAGCAAGGTCAGCAAGTGTCCATGCTGCTTACAAGCTGCAGAACCCTCAGGCCTGTCATTGCCCAGATTACTTAAAAACTCATTCCCTTCCCACTGTATGATCCCCCTTATCAGCAGCTGTTCTCCACTCACTAGTGAGAGGAAGCATATTCGTTTATGTTGCCCTGTCCAAGAGCAATAGGCACTGAAGACAAAAGCCACAACAGTGCTATCCACACTAGTGAAATAAGCTTCCTTCAGTCTTGGAGTGTCTGCTGAGAGATTCTCATCCTCCTCTTAAGTTTTGATGGAGATCACTGCTGGCAGATGGACAAATCAGGACTAGGCAGATGGAAAGTGATTGCTGAAATATTAATTTGCTTTTTGGTTCTCAGACAAGAAATGGCAATAAACTACATTGTTTGTCTTAGGAACTGTTAGCGAACACTTTTAAACCTGCTTTCTTGGGGAAGGGAACTTTTTGTGGCTATATTTGCTATCCCTTTTCATCTCTTGTTCTTAATAATTCAAATTTCTACACAGATTCAAAGAAAAGTAGAGGTGTTTAAGAAAAAAAATCATTTCTGTAAGTTTTGTGAAGATGTCTCAAGAAAGAAAATAATTCCTATACATGTCTCAGCTAAAGCCTAGAAAGAAGTCCATAGGACAGTAAACTTCAATACTTTTCATGTCATACCAACAACTTGACACTCTTACAGTCAGTTTTAACCATCAAACTAGGTCTAGTCCAAATTTGATAGGCCTCTGAAGACAGTAAACTAGCGAGTACAGGCATGCAGCAGGAAAATTTGATGAAGAAATTTTGACAATCTGGATATGCATTTTTCAAGCCTATACTCCAAATTTGATCATTACTCCAATTAAACCTAGCATTAATGTGATTTTCCAGATTTTCATGTCTACAGAAGATATATTACACCATTAAAAAGAAAAGATGGTTCTGGGATCATAAGCTATTCAATAGAACTCAGTTTATAGGTCTTTGGAGGAAAATGCATTGTGCTGTCTATATTGTATCAGTTAAGATAAGATACAGATAAACACAGATACATGCATACACATACAAACACACAGCATCACACAAAATGCTTACATACAAATCTGTATAGTCACTAATTCTGATTACATTTTGTCAGAAAATGATGTACTTTTAGTTCTACCCTGCAGAGAGCTGTGAAATCATTACCTGAGGCCTGAAATGTTGTAACAAATTAACAGCTTGGTCTATGCCACTAATATTTCTACTACTACCAAAAGACGAGTTAAATGATTATTTTGTCTAGTCCTTCTGCAGTAGATATAGCAAACAGCCAACTAAGAGATATAATGCAATTTTGAACTCAGTTTTCCATACTTTGAAGTTTGATGGAAGCACATGTAGTGAGAAGTAATTACATGAGTTTTCAGGATCACAAAAAAAGCTGATTATAAAAATATAAATTAAGTTAAGCTATTCCCCTTCTCCTGCACTTTAAAGGGACGCCAGTAGGCCTGCTTGTCCTGACATCATACTTCTAGATTTCTTTTGATTTAAACACAAATGCTATTTTATGCTTCTTATCCATCCTTATCAACAATCAGGATACTCTGGTCTTATTACACTGTTCTTTTTTATATGTCTACATCTAAATCTACAAGGTGAGCAAAATACAAGAATGACTGAATTCATATATACTTCTTTCTCAACAAATCTTGAGCCAGTGACAAGCATGTTCCCCAGCCAAGAAGAGGAGGGAGACATGAGGGATAAGGGAACTGTGTCTCTGCAGTGTAAGGATGGGAACTGCATGTGTCTGAACAACAGCTGTTTCAGAATTGATATTTTTTTCTTTCTTCTTCTTCCTCTTTGTGTGTGTGTGTGTGTGTGCGTGCGTGCGTTTGTTTGTTTTTTAACACAAAACAGATATTTGCTTAGAAATTTTGGGCTTTGTCAATTTAATCCATATTTTTAACATGATTCTTTTAATTTTAATAAGTGTCATTTTCTTCTCTCTTAACTAATCTACTCAGTGCAGGGCTGACTTAAAAGCACTAACTATACTTATATGGGCACCTCTAAGAACATTTTTTGCAAATGCTCTTGGAGCCACTTTCCCATCCCTCCAGCTGGAACAATGCAACTATTGTTAATTATTGTGAATTTCTTCAATTTATTGTATGTATACAGTGTGAATCACACAGCTTGAAGTTCGTGTGTTATTTATATAGCAGTCCTGGGCTCCCCAGTACAAAAAAGACAGGGATCTCTTGGAAAGAGTCCAGCAGAGGGCCACAAAGGTGGTGAAGGGCCTGGAGCATCTCCCCTTTGAAGAAAGGCTAAGTGAGCTGGGTCTGTTTAGCCTTGAGAAAAGAAGACTGAGAGGGGACCTGATCCAGGTCTATAAATATCTAAGGTGTGGGGGGGCAAAGTGGTGAGGCCAGACTCTTTTCAGCAGTGTGTGGAGACAGGACAAGGGGAAACAGCCAGAAACTGGAGCATAGGAAGTTCCGCACGAATGTGCGCAAGAACTTCTTTACGGTGAGGGTGACGGAGCACTGGAACAGGCTGCCCAGGGGGGTTGTGGAGTCTCCTTCACTGGAGATATTCAAGACCCACCTGGACACCTACCTGTGCGACCTGGTGTAGGGAACCTGCTTTGGCAGGGGGGTTGGACTCGATCCCTGGAGGTCCCTTCCAACCCCTACAATTGTGTGATTCTGTGATTCTGATTCTGTGATTGTGGGGACAGACTTTGACTTTATGTTGATAGATGCATTATGGGTTGGCAAAGTGATGCTCTGACCTTTGCTGATGATGGTCCTCAAAATCACAGTAGGTTTGTCTGCAGCTCTGGTGAAGCATGTCTCTTCTGCAGTGTACACATTTCTCTGTTGGCTGATGAAGAAAGGGACAATATCACTGGGCTTGAAATTTCCACTACTTGTCATGGGAAGTAACAGATAAGAAAAAGTGGAAGGGAGAGTATAGGGTGCTTTCCTTCTAGATAGTGCCCTCCAGTAACTGACATCAATGGGATTTCAGATCAGCTTTTCTCTTGTTGAAATAGTAATGTTTAACCAGCATGTAAGGAACTGAAAAAGAAAGCAGGGAAATGTGTTCAGTGCCTTGTTCCATGACCCTGCGGTTTTCATTTTTTATCTTTCTCATCCTTTTCTATTTAGTGGTAAGTACTTTGCAGCTGGGATTACCTCCCACATTCAGTGCATAGTGGGGCCCAGATCTCCAAAACTGTCTAATGGCACAGGTAAAATGATCCAGAGCAAAAGTTACAGTTCCTTTCTGTTTTGATGATGATGAAAATATGTCAAAGGCTAAAACTGCACACAGAATCACACTGAAACCAAAGAAAATATTCAAAGTAAGACCAAAGAACTTTCCCTGGCTGCACAACTGCTGAATTCTCTTCTCATATGCAGAGAGTTTTAGAGGGCTTTCATTAATAGCTGAGTTTTTTTTAATTCTCATTTTCTGTACGTTTGGTCTGATTGTCCCTGCTCTGAAGGCTGTTAGTAAGGATGAAACAAGGAAGAAATCTAAAAAGGAAAGCTGTATTTGCTGAACTGGCAGGCTGTGAGGAAAACATGTATTTTTCATGCATGAGGCAAATGCAGGGTCTTGCTTTAAGAAAGGATGGAGCTTTGATAGAAATCTTAGCATCCAAGAGTACTCACCCTGTCGAGAGCTAAATATCTTTGATGAATATGGAGTGCAATGTGGTGCACAGATGACAGAGCAGGCGCTTAGAAAGTACAAAACAAAACAAAAAATCCTAACCCTTGGACAGTGAGATTAAGCAGATAGGATGATACTACACAGAACTCTGAAGACACTACATGAGCGGACACACACTAAATCACAGTCTTTTATAAAGTCATGCAGGCTGCCATTTCAGATCTATCATCAGCTCTGGTGAAAATGATGGAGTATCTGATGAGTGGGTGCAGTGCCATGCTAGCCGACGGGTATGGATGTAAACAGGCAAGAGATTACACAGGAGCTTCAGGATTGGCCTGCTGGGGTCACAGATCAGATTTAGGAACATGGAAACTTTCTTCTTTTTTTCTGTGATTTCTACATCTTTGTCATAATCAGTGATTTGCCTGCCTATCTGGGTCTGGACTACTACTGAAGAGTTACAAAACAGCTCTTGTGGGTGCAGAAGGTGAGATCGTTAAACTCCAACTTCTTTCAGGGATTCAGGAAAGAAAGTTGATTGGATGGAGAGATAAAAGCATGCATGAAATTTCTTCTTTTCTTGTTCTATCAACACAGGCCTCCTCTGGTCAGCAGAGGTCTGGATGCTGTCAGCCTTCCCAGCGCTGTCTGCACTGAACAAGTATGGAAGATGCTTCTGCCATGAAGTCGTCCATCTTGCATGCAGACTCTGCTGATGAACAGGGCCTTCTGTGTGGTCACAGTGTGACCAAGCACATTTCTTTTAGTGGGTAGAGATTATTCTAGTGGCTTTGTCTTCTCAAATTGTTTGAGCAGCAATCTGTTTATTTAATCATTTGCCATTCAGTATGCATAGCTATCAGGTGACAAAAATCCACCTTACTCTGTCAGACAAAACTAACATTTTGTAAATAATTTTTTCTTATCTTGCTTCATCTTTGAGGAATTAAATCCCCCAATGTCAGATCTTTTTCTCTCAAGGTTCCTCAGATGAAAACATGCTGCAGCTCTACAGTTTTCAAGTTTGTGCTTGTCTATCATTTACACTGTTTTTGTTTCAAGTCACCAAGTCAAACTCTGTCCTCGCTTACACTCATGCAACCACAGAGACTTCAGTGTGGCTGCAATCGAGGATAGAATCTGACCGATTGTGTTTGTTTTTAATGGGAATATACATGATTTAATGTTGCCTTATCCTTTATTTTAATCTCCCAGGGTAGTCTTAAGAATCAGATGTTGAATCTCAAGAGACTTCTCCCTTGTGAAATATTCTAAATATGTCAGAAAAAAAAATGTTTTGTCAATTCCAGCTTGTTATTTCACCCCAGACAGCTGGCTGAGGAGGCTCAGCCACTATACACTGCCATGCAGTCTGGGAGGTCGGAGCAAGGAGCATGTGGGCAGGATGGTGGGGTCATGTGCTAGAGCAGACTGGAAGGACTCCATGTATTGAAGACAATGCATTTGGTCATCTGGAGGAAGAGAAGGATGCGTGCCATTTGTCATTCAGGTCTTCAGTTAACTGATTTAAGTAGTGAGAAGTTGGTGTTAGGGCCTATACTCACCATCCTTGACTCATCTCTGCTGTTCTACCAAAGGCATCAGAGTGAAAGGCTGAGAGACTTGGAACTTTTGAGCCTGGAAAAGACTGAGAGGGGATCTTATCACTTCTTATAAATATCTAATGTGTGGGAGTCACACAGAAGAAGCCAGGCTCTTTTCAATGGTGCCCAGCAACTGAACAAGGGGAAATAGGCGCAAACTGAACTCCATCTGAACAGGAGAAATAACTTCTTTACTTTCAGGGTGTCAGAGAACAGGAACAGGCTGTCCAGAGGGGCTGTGGAACCTCCTCTGAAGATATTCCAGATCCACCTGGATACATTCCTGTGCAACCTACTCTAGGGAATCTGCTTTTTCCAAGGGTTGGACTAGATGATCTTCAGAGAACTCTTCCAGCCTCTGCAATTCCGTGATTCTCTGAGTTGTGGTACACCTGTGAAGTTAAAGCTGGCAGCTTTGCCTTGCCAACCTCCAGGTCTAGTCATGCCTGCTTAAGAGTTCCACACTGACAAAAAAAAAATTCTCCTTCAAGATAGGCCCATCTGACATATTTTTTAAGCATTCTTGAAAATAAAAAGAATTAGACAGTTAATATACTTTTTTACTTTGCTTATCATTAAATTTGAAGAGCAATCGGTCTTTCTGTTTCCTTTCACAAAACTGACCCAGTACCTGCAAATAGTCTGGAAAGTTGTCACGTATTTCCAAATTTCCAATATTCCAATGCAAGAAGAGATTTCACAAGAAAAGTGGAGCTTTTTTAGTTTTGTAGATTACACATAGTACAATAGCAAAGAGAAGACTTCTAGCCATGGCCACAGCATTTAAGAGCATTCCTTGGTTGGAGATGGCTTAGAGTCATGCAGTCTGAGAAAACATCAGGTTTTTTGTTCACATCCTGCTGTGAGGAAGAGGACCAGCTACTCCCAGCACTACAGCAATCCATTGAGGTGCTTAACGAGAGTGTGTGTCAAATCAACTAAAACAACTGTTTTGGGGATAGACAAACTCTTCCCTTAGAAACCATGGAGTTGTGAGCAGAAACTCTGTGTGCTAATGAATATTTTAAACTAAAGCTTGTCCTCTGATACTAAGGTGTGATTGTTCCACTGAGGTAATATTTTCATAGCACTTCAAATGGTCAGATCTGCATATCGCCCTTGCCTTGGGACATGGCTCTAAAGACCAAAATAATACTATAGATGCCTTAGTGCAAAATGAGCAGGGCAAACAACCAAAGCAAAGGAGCAGACAGAGAAAGCTATAGACAAAGAGACAAACGATACAAAGCAGAACCAGACTTAGACATGAGAGGTCAGCACACAAAATATTGTGAGGGGTGAGCATGAAAAAAGAAAATTCTTCCAAAGGAAATAGTTGTTGCATAAATGATTTCTGAGAAAGCTGCAGGGCTCCCTCATATGGGCTCCTCCTGCAATATATACCCTTGCTCACTTGCTTTTGGCTTTGGCACGCAAGGACATCCAGAAACAGAGCAGTCATGAACCACAATTTTTGCTGTGATGTGATTATCTGTAGAAATTTTTATTCAACTATAATAATTTTAATGAAGGTTTGCCATAGAAATTATGAGGGTTTATTATAATTGAAATTAGGTGTAGCAAACATAAATGAGCACAAATTTATTTTGACCTTACTTTGCTGACTGTTGCTTCACATAACAACAGGTATACTGAAATGTCTTACAGAATCACAGTCTACAAGAAGAACACATAGCCACAGTAACAGAAAAAGGGAGGGAGGGATATACTGAACTGTGAATGCTATCAAAAGTGAAGCCATGATGTTGTAACAGAGGAAAATAAACAATAAGCTTAGTTTCAGTCATTGACATTTTGATGTTTTCTTCTAAAATGCAAACACTGCCTTGTAGATTATTAAAAGAAAAAAAAATTTACAACAAAAAAGCACCTGTTCTGGGCCACTGGAATGAATGGCATATTTTGCGTATGTTTCTAAAAATTACAGTGCAATATTATTACAATTAATTTCAGTGGCCTGAAAAATTCAATATCTACTTTTTCGCTAGGGAACTGTTTCAGATTTTCTACTGTCCTCAGGTGGTTTCTCCTGACTTACGCTCAGAGTTGTCACCATCAGTGTGGATGTCACCATCAGACCAAGAAAGAAAGAATGCTTCATTTTCTCATAGGAAATACTAGTGAACAAGCTGGTTGTTTAATTTAGGCATATTAATAAATGTGTTTGGATATTCAAAAATAAGGAGGGCCCTGACTTTTTCAAAGTAATGATGTCTCATCCTTAGTGTAAATGAAACAGACCTCTTCCAGCTCTTTTCTTTCATGTCCATAAGATGTTTTTTATATGGCTCTAGACATTTCCAGTCACTCTTAATCAAATGTAAGAATGTTATGTCTTAGTGTGTATTTTTAGGATGAGATTTATACTAGTCTCAACTGAGTCTTGGCAGCCAAAATCAGCTCCAAATCTAGGAGAGGACTGGAAGAAAGGATGTGAATGGTGAGTGTCCTCTGTGTGCCTGGGTTTCCAAGCAGGTCTCTAAGGCAAACCCTGCCACCGGTCACTTCTTGCTGGCTGGCCTTTATTCAGGAAAGCTTCAGCCCTCATGACTGAAACAAAACATCCTCGAGGAACTTATGAATAAGTCCATTTGCTTCCTGCCTCAAACACTTCTAAAACATTAACCTGAAGCGTAAACGTTTCTGCCTTTCATTTCCTTGGGGATGACAGGAGAGAGAGACTGAGACGGATTGCAAAAGCTGTAGTGCTTGTCTGAAGTTTTTAGCCTGACTCTGGTCAGGCCCCAGGTGACCAGCTAATGAAAATAATTCAAACTTTACCAAAACAAGAGCCATTTATAATGTGGAAATTCTAGACAGACAGCTCCACAAAACCCTGGGAACAAACAGGGAGATAAATCTTAGCAAGAAAAAAACACCCCTACCTTCCTACTCACAAGGTCAATTCTAATTAGCATCATGGGGCATAGCCCCCACATGTGGCAGAAAATTAGTCAGTGTTAGGTTTTTTTTTTTTAAATACATCCATACCTGTTTGCATTTTCCTCTGGAGTGATGTGGTATGAGGAAACATTTAGCTTGGGAAATATTAGAGAGGCTTTTCAAATCCATGTCTTTTAAATAAGAAAACTTGGGGATTATTCTTAAGAACAGTTTCTATAACCATAAATGAAAGAGGAAGAAAGAAACCCTGGAAAATGGGTAAAAAAATTCCCGATTTGAAATAAGCACAACAATGACATGAAGCAAGATGCTAAACAGTGTGAGGAACATGCATGAAGGAGTAAATGGACTGAGGCTCTTCAGTAACAAAACATGAAGGTATTTATTTGGGCTGGTGTCCCCAGAATAGGAGTTCAGCAACCATTTACTCAGATATCTGTGAAGATGCTAATTACATTTCTGCTTCCTGATGACATACAGTGATTGGGAAAGTGGCTTTTTAGTAATTCCTCCTTTCTGAGATGTTTTAGATTTGTCCTAATTAAAAAGCTTGTAGAACTTATCAAATGTGTGCCATCAAAACATATCATAGAATCATATCATAGAATCATAGAATGGCCTGGGTTGAAAAGGACCTCAAAGATCATCTTGTTTCAACCCCCCTGCAATGTGCAGGGTCATCAACCACCAGACCAGGCTGCCCAGAGCCACATCCAACCTTGCACTGAATGCCTCCAGGGATAGAGCATCCACAACCTCCTTGGGCTACCTGTTCCAGTGCATCACCACCCTCTGTGCAAAAAAACTCCTTCTACTATCTAACCTAAACTTCCCTTGTCTCAGTTTAAAACCATTCCCCCTTGTCCTATCACTATCCACCCACATAAACAGCCATTCCCCCTCCTGTTTATATGCTCCCTTCGAGTACTGGAAGGCCACAATGAGGTCTCCCTGGAGCCTTCTCTTCTCTATCCTGATGCCATGTATTACAGACAACAATTCTGCTTTTTCATCTCAATGTTCGGTCCCAATGAAAGGTAGTACTTCTCAAGTTCTAGGGTCAACACTTGAGCAAAATTCTTGCCTTGCTATGTATGTGCTATCTGACTGAACATCACATGCATAAGGGTTATGGAGAGGAACATCTTAAAGACATAATTAGTGAAAGAGAATAATATTATATGTAGTCTAAAAATAGCTCCATATTAAAGAAAAATCTCAGACTATGGTTGCTCCCTTCAAGTTCTCACTGCTGGAAGAGAATTACCTGTGAAAATGACATAGGCTTCTCACTACGCATGAAATTCCTAAATACTGATTGCTGTATCATGTTGCACAGTGTACAAGAGTAGCATGATACATTAATGCCCGCACTATCTCTTGTACACAGTTTTCAAAACATCTGTGAAATTACTGATCGAAGTCAGCTCTGGGCTCTTGTGTCCAGGTGTCCGTTATTTGGACAGGTCTCATTTCAGTGCGTTGTTAAAACTGCCATGAATTAGCAAAATGAAATGAAAATAGAAGTAAACCCCCTGGGAGTGTCCAATAGTGTGATTCTGCTGCTTTCTAGTTTCCCTCAGCACAGCTGTCAAGAAGACATCACAAGCACAGGAATTCAGGAAAAAATACACACAAAGTCTTTTGGTGTCTGTGCTTGAGGGAAGAAATATGTTAAACTTAAAAAATAATAATAATACTATTAAACTGGTCAGAAGGGTTTGGGGGAAATTTTGACAGTTTGTTACTTTTTCAGTATAAGATCTCTTATTTTTAAATGTCAAGATAACGCATTATATGTTTGTTTGTTAAATAGTACCAATCATCTCAGGCCACAGGTATTCTTTATAGGATGAGAATTCATATGAAATAATAAAAAATGGGAAAAAAATCTATGAAGATCTATAGTTCAATATATACTAGGCTACTAGTCGAGAAATTGTGATAGAATCAGCATCATAAGTTACAGCCTTCACTGTCAGTGCCTACTAACCAGCTTTCAAGTTTCAGATATAAGCTCTCATGACCCAAACTTTCTATCAGTGAAACTGGCATCATTGCCAGGACTTTCCTGCAGAGAAGGATGCTGGTGCTGCAGTGATTATAGGTGGGCTACATCTCTCTCAACTAGAAGTGCTCATGTCCACCAGCTGAACACCACTGGGATGCTAGAAAGAGCAGCTGAATTCTCAAGGGAAGCCCTGGCCTGGGTACCAGCAGTGGCCACGTCCCCTCCTGCTTGGCTGAGTGATTATACAGCTTCTCTGGTGAAATGTGACAGCAGTATTCATGGCTGGAGTGGGGCAAAGTGAAGGGCTATGTCCCTTTACTGTTCATCTACAAGCACTGTCTTACACAAAATGTGTAATTTCCAGGATTGTTTGGGAGTAGCTCCAGCCCTTCCCTACCTGGTCCTGACAGTCACTGTAGATACCTCCAGGATATCACATATATAAGCTTATCAAGTCCTTTTGATGATTAGATTGTCATCTTTGCAGTGATGGCCTGAAACAAAAAAATTAATGGACTCATTATTTCACTGTTATTGGTTAAGATGGGGCTGCGTTTGCTGAGAAGCTTTCTGAAAATATAACACTGTCTTATTTTCTGAGCATAAATGCTTCAGAAGGAAATCAGTACAAGCATAGAGTGAGCCTTCCACTAGCTCAGCAGTCTGGTAACTAGCTCAGTTGTATGAAGAACAAACATTCCTTTAAAGAGTGTCTCAGAGTGCCTTTAGCCTGGTATCTGAGTTACAAGAAGATCCCATAATAGCAAGAGAAGGGAAAACTTGTGTCTATTTATCTATTCTGTTTGTATATTTTTTTCTAATAAATCCTTTGAGAAAGAGGAAGCATTTTCTTAGAAATTTTTCTGGACAAGCTAAAGGCTACCAATTTCCAGAAAACTGGCCTTTTCACAGACAAATTTTTGAAAGAAGGGGGACAGATAGGAACTGCATTGATTCCTTGTGACCAAATTACTCTGTTGTGGTTTGAAGTTCAAATTAAGGTATAAAAATATATATTTAAATAACATTTAAAGTCTGGCCTTCTTTCAGATATGCAAGCATGCTGCAGTTGAGTAAAGCTAAAAGATTTCCCTGTTCCCATGCACTGCGGGTTTTAAAGGATAAGCACCTTGGCACTTTGTATAGGTCAAGCTAAGTGGTATCATAGGTTAAGTTCTGGCATTCAATCTAAACGTCCTCATGTTTGTGCTTTACAGACAGGTTTTGGACACTACTTGAAAAATTGCCTACACCCGAACAAAGAGTGATCACTGCACAGGCCTCATCTGAGAGACTTCCCCCATTTTCTCCGCTTTCCCAAGTCAGAAAAATGCCATTTCAAAGTGGTACACAAACCATCAGGCACTTGGAAAGAATACTGACTTCAGGGATGAAATGCTGCATGTCATGAAACATTTTTCGTACAAAACTAGTTACTGGTTCAGGAGCTAGTGGCATGTGCAGGCTGACTGGGAAATAATGACACTCTGTTGCTCTTTACAAAATCTGTCTTATAAGGTTCGTGGTTTTTGTTTTTTGTTTTTTGGTTTTTTTTGGTCTTTGTTTTTGTTTTTAACCACTATAGGAAAGGTTCATAATTCTTATTAACTTTGAGTGACGCAGGGCTTTCATTAATCAACACCTAGGAAAGCTCTTGGCTGTGTGGGTTATGTGTCAGCTTTCCCTGTTTGATGTGCTAGAATAGTCTCGAGCATTGTTTATGTTTGCCTCAATGTAATCACTTAGCAGATCTCCAATAGTGATATTGTTCAGACCCAAATGACCCAATGTAATCAGCTAAGCATCTATATACAGGTTCTTGGTGTTGGAATTTATCACAGGCTTTAACTGAATCAGAGTAAGAAAAATTCTCCAAGATAAAGTTAAGAACCAGAACACAAACTGAATGGAGTCAGATTTTGCAAGTAACATTAGATGTAGAGGGTGTGCTCAAAAACTTTCTCTTGGCTTTCCAGATTTCAAAGAATTTGATGATTTCCCCTATTTTTACAAGAAGCAATTCTGCTACTTGCCAATTCTCCCTCTCAGCTCTGAAGGGAACAGCTCATGTGAGAAGACTCTAAGAGTTCTGGTGTTAACATTTTTAATCCCTTAGTTGCTTTTCATCATGGATACGGTACCTGCTTTAATCAGTGCTGTCAGCAGATTTATCTCACATGTACCACAAAGCATGCAGCTGAATTTTTAGGGTTGTTGGGTTGTTTGTGTCTCCTGTACAGAGGAAACCACATTTCTTCTTGGGGGAATGTGTATGTGGAGAGGGCCAAGTGGTATCTTTCTTTCCCACATCACACCTACAGAGGGTGGACAAGTAGTTTTTGTTGCTCTCTGGCAGTTAAAGGGGGAAGAAGAATCTCTAATAAAACAAAAAGTGGAAGTTTTTTGCATTTCGAAAAAAAGAAACTTAATTTCTAAGCAAACTGATGACATCTGACTTATCTTCCAGGCATTCTTAAGGGAAAAAAAAAAAAAAAAAAAAAAGGAATTTGGAAACAAGCAATTAAAAGATGTAAGTGCTGCACATGGAGAAAGAAGAGCAATCTCCTCATTGACTAAGTCTTACTAATCAGGGCATTCACCCACGATACTGGAAAGACACACTCCTCTTTCCACCTGCATGGGGGCAGAGACATGACCCTCTATGGTGTGATGGCCTTTACCACCAGACTGTAGGGATCCTATCACATCATAGATACGGCCAGAGAATATACATGCTCCCTTTGGAACCAGTTTAAATAAATAAAAGCTAAACTATTTCTACATGAGCACTAGTACTGATACTATTTTAAGTTCTTCCATTTTGTAAATTTGCCCTTGTTTTCCAGAGACCAATTTTCTATAGGACGAGGGAGAACGATTTTAAACTAAAAGAGGGGAGATCTAGATTAGATGTTAGGAGGAAATTTTTCACTTGGGGTGGTAAGGCACTGCAACAAGTTGCCCGGAGAAGCTGTGGATACCACATCTCTAGAAACATTCAAGACCAGGTTGGATGAGGCCTTGGGCAACCTAATCTAGTGCATGATTTTGTGGCTGGGACCCTGCCCACAACAAAGGGTTGGACCTTCCAACCCAAGCCATTCTATATTCTACAATGCACTGTCCTTGCATCTTCCATAGGAGACGAACTCAATGGAATGAGCAAAATGTGACATGCCCAAAACTAAGGTTCAGGTTTTCGGAAGAGCATTTATATGCACCCTCATGTCTAATACTTACCTGGACATAAGATAGTTCTGCACAATGCCATTTCACATGCAGTTCTGTGGAAGACTGCTTTGGGTTATATATGCCACTGAGAACATTTTAAAATGGGCCTAAATATTTCAATCTATGTCTTATACATATCTTAACATTGCTGATGTTAGTTTATTGAGTATTTTGCTAAGTGTTTTTGTGATGTTGAAAGTGGCTCTTTGAGTGTTTTCAAATCTGCTATGAGAGCATTTGATGGGAAATACTCAGGCATATAGAGACCTCATTTAAATGTAACCCAGTCCATGGAGAGAGGAAGATGTGGCCTGCATTGAGGTTAATGAACTGACTGGCAGAGAAATGTATTTTAACCCATGTGAACTCAGGGAGGATTATGCCCCTGAAGGCTGACTGAAGAAACTCCCATATCTCCCATTGAAAATGTTCCCACCTTCTGCTTTTCAACAGAAGGAATGCCAGAAAGGCCTTTTAGGCTAAAGGGTTAAGTCATGTTATTTCTCCTACCCCAGCTAAAAATGCCTCATTGCACTATTTCAGCTAGTAATATTGCCACATTATTTGTTTTTGAGTTTCTTCCAATAGAAATACCACAAAAATGCCATTTCTTTGGGGTATTTAAACTATGAAATTCTTACAAATTGTATATATCAACATAGTTCAAATTGGTACCAAGGATTTTTTTTTTTTTAAACATTACCAAAGATTTTTAGTATTTCTTTGTGGGAATACAAGAAGGACTGTATGGAGCAGCAGCTGTGGAGCAAGATAAACAGCATGAGAACCAAGGACACCTCTAAAAGAAGAAAGAACAGCTTGCGGCTCTGATTGGATAAACTCCTGTGTGAACGGTTGAAGAAGTGTTTGTGGAATGTTCTCTTGACCTGTAGGGGTGAATGGGAAAGCTAGGAAAAGAAAACTTGTGAAGGTGTATAAGTGATGTGAGAACTTGTAATAAACGATTTGGATCGTTCACATCTGAGTCATTGCATCAGACGCAGCATTTCTTTCCTTTCCATTTTGAGAAAACATCATCAGGTTAGAGCTCCTGCTGGGAATAAATTGCCACCAGAAGAAGTGAAGAAAAAAATAATTACTGAAAAAAAGGTATAAAACATAGTATTGCCCAAAAAGAAAATAAAAATCCTGTCTTTCCTAGAGAGTGAGATTGGCTAATGTATTTAAGCTTGACAGACAGTTAAATAGATATCTTTCTGGATGATTTATTTGTATTCATAGTTATATAACTCCTGCAAACTCTGTTGCCATGATGGGCACTGGTAGGAAAATCTTCTGGTAGGATATCTTCTGATTTAGAAATATTTGGTTATGTGAATGAAGAAATATTTCCTTCATGTCTTTGTTAGCCTTTTCATTTTGCTTCTTTGAGAGATCCAAAGACTGTCTGCAAAGCATTACTGAGGCAACTCCAAGATTCAGAAGGAATCTAGCTAAGGTGAGAAATCTTACAAACAAATATATGGAGAGTCACTCTGTGAGAATTCAAGCCCATGACAGTTTCCTTGGGCAAGACGTGTATCACAGTTATGTCACATTGTGGGTATTGTCAGTGTGCAGTCTCAGAGATTCACCGAGTGGTGAAGATGGCCAAAAGTAGGTTTGGGGAGCAGTAATTATGGCTTGTGAGGAAGCTAAATGATTTTGAAAGAAGTTGGTTGGTTTGTGTGAAATTGGAGGAGAGAAGGATGGATCAGATGGTGTGTAAAGCCAAGCTACTTTCTTGTTAGGAATTTGCTTTGATGCTCCTAAGATGTGTTGAAAAAATCTGGAATATAAATTTCCTCAATTTTATGAAAATCAAATGTGGAGCTGAGCACCAGATTCTGTTTTTCCAGTCTGAGAAAATTTGGGTTAAATGGGGAACGACCTACCTCACACTGCTTGCCTCAAGTGGTCAAACTGGACCATGAGCCTGTACTGGCTCCCCATCCTTCTCATGCTGCTTTTCAGTCTAACTCCTGCTACCTCTAGGTAATAAAAATAATAACTTTGCATACAGTTTAAGAAGATGTTTTTATACTTGAGTTTATTAAACACGCTTCTATTTTGCATCCAACACTTCAATAACTCATCTTAGGACTACCACTGTCTTTGATTTTCCTTCAGTTCCCTTGTGTTTCTCATTTAAAGAACATGGTTCTACAGCATCTCAGGGGAGCAATCTGGGGTGGCCAAGGCTGACAAAGTATATCTGAGAAGTGTACCAAAGCAAGTGACTGCAACCTAACAGTCTAGGAGTTTGAAAGCAATTCCCAGTCTAAGAACCAGGATGGGCCCCAGTTTAGTACTGTGAAACACAGATGTCAAGCAGAGGCTCACTCTCCTCTTACTCAGACTGCTCCTTCAGTGCTGTGGCTCCACGGAGGAGTCACCACATCATGCACAGATGCACAGGATGTTAGAAATGGACCTGCAGAATGACCACAGAAAGAAGCAATATGTAGGTAGGCCCTTTCACTCTGGCAAAAGATGGCTTTTTTCAATACTATTTGGCGCTCCTCTGAGCTGTTGAGTAACTGGGTTAGAATTTTTTGTTTGTTTGCTTTAAACAAAATGGGATTGTTATTGTGCAATAGCATTGTTCTGGGTTGCAGACAGCTTTTGCAGGCTGTCTGCAGCTTTGTATTTATAAAGTATTTGTGTTTTTAAAACAAAGGTCAGTGATCATGCTATCAGGTCATTACTGTATCTGTGTCACTGTGGGATCAGAGTCCGCTGATAACTGGGTCACCAACTCCCCTTTGCTCACAGCCACAGCTCTAGTGCAGCCATCTGCAGGGCTGAGGCCTTACTGCAGGTGAGCTGTGGCCTCTCTGCCCCAGCCACTGTGTGGATCAAGATTTCTTTCTCCAGGTGTTCTCTGTCCAGACAGGCAATGGAGCTTGATTTAGTGCTGCTAGTAATCAGTGCCTGCAGATGAATTAAAAACAAGACTGTAAATCTTGACATGCTCTTTCATCCGCGACATTTTGGTTCTTAACATCAAAATAGATTGACATTCCTCTACCACATGGCAGGGCTGGGTCTTGTTTTTTGTTGAAATTGAAGACTCCAGCCACAGCCTCATGTTGTAACAGTATAGCACGTGGGAAGTGGCTGAGTGACCTGTTGAATAGAGTGCTGGCTTTGTTCCTCTGGGATCCAGGTTTTCAGTTGAATCTCAAGTCCTGTGTTAAATGAGTAGTCTCTGCTTCATTCCTGGGGGAACAGCAGTCTGCTTTAGAAAACCACGGTGAATAATCCAGTAGTCAGTAGCCGAAAGCCAGAAATTAGATTCTCAGAGCAAGTTAAATGTCTTCCTCCAGACAGAGGATCCCTCCTGCTTCTCCAGGCTCAGGTCAGAAGCCTCCTGATGGGCATCTTGTACACAGTGAAGCCAAGGACACTTCTGAGAGACCTAGTCTCAACAACAACAAAAAGTGGAGTCAAGCCTCTGATTGGTGCTTTCTTGTAGTAGGAATATAACTCTCATGCTCAGGTTTGCTAACACTCCTTCCAGATGGCACTAATATTATTCACAAATGACCTAAAAAGCCTTTTGGTCCAAAAAAGCCTTTACGGAGCACCTCCTTCTTCAAAAGCCATTGGACATGTAAACGCCGGAATGTCTTGCACTCTTGGGTTTAGTTAAAAAAATCCCAAACAGATCCAGCTGTAGCACCCTGTGAATATTAGACAGAGCTTGTTTTTGTGAAGGGAAATTGGCCCACAACTGATACCAGAATCCGATGATCAATTTGTTTACTCATTTTAAATGAACAGAATTCCAGGAAAGAGACTACAGAGCCATGTATGTGCCTAGGGTTCTGACACAAGTATAAGCATTTTCAAGAGACTGCAGGAATCCAATGATGTAGAAGAGACAAGCCCAAGATTGGGTGCTGGAGCTAAGCTCTGCAGAAGAGCAACCATGTTCAGTGCTGTGTGCTGGTTGTTAGCTAGCTAGCCCAGAATACCACCACTTTAAGGTACAAACACAATGTATAGTATGGAAATTATGGAATGGAATAATAAACATTGGGGGAAGTATGATAAGATAATATGCATATAATAAGCATATGAGATGAATACTAAAAAGGCTACTCGGGTCATATGGGCTTTATTGCACACACACTCACTGAGCATTTTTTGTTGTTCTAAGGACAGCTAAGAAATGGCTCATGACCCAATCTTGCTGTTTAACTATGAAATATTCCACCAATGCCAATAGACTTACTCAGCCTTCATCAAAATCTGTGTGTAGCCCAGTGCTGTTCAAATGTTGACAACTCAGTTCATAGTTCTTAACAGTAAGCTGGGTCCCACAACATGCAGTATCTGTGGAACACTGACCAGCCAGGCTGTATTGCTTCTGGGAAAGGGCTAGGAGAAACAAGAGGCACCCAATTCAAGGCTGTAATAGGAATGCAGATATCCGTGTACACTGCACAAAGCAGTGATATGCAGAGAGCTTTATCCATCCTAATAGGATATCCATCCTAATAGATGGATAAAGAGTGGCAAGATGAAATTGCCCAAGGTCATAGAAACACCTCTTCCACATCCAAGTTTGCATCTCTTCATTTGGCTATATAGACATGCATGTTTGTCTGGAAGCTCCTTACACAAGAATCTTTACACAGGTCTGTGCCACGTCACACTAACGTACCCATGAAGGCTCTATTTCTGTGAAGGAAAGTTAAAATAAAATGAGTGCTTTCGTTTATACTGCTGTTTCGACTTTTGAATAGGTCTGAGTGACTTGATAAACGCTGCTTGTAGCCAAATACATACAAAGCAGTTGTATGAAATTCTGTAGTATACCAGACAGTAACAGCCTCTTCTTTCCTTACCGTCAATGAAATTTAGTTCATCTTTCACGTAACAACTCTTTCACCATCTTTCACGTAACAACTCTTTCACCATCATGTCTGTTCTCTTCTTTCCTCCTCTCCTCCCTCCCTCCCTGATGACCTATCTCAAAGCTTTAGTGCAGTCTTCCAGGTCTCACCACTCAGCAACACCAGCACCCCAGTCACCTGAAATATCTGTGCTCAAAGGTTCAATTCCCTATTATTCTTCATTGTATACACTAGGAAGAACTGTCCCAATTAATAATGCTTTAGATTAAAACTTACCTAGGCTTTCAGCCACTTAAGAGTTGTCAAGCATTGTACTTACAGTTGTAAGAAAGGCCAGATTGAAGTGTTAACAATTGCTTTTTTTTTTTTTTTTTTTTCTCTCCAGAACACTCATTTGTTATTAACCTCTCAGCTAAAAGTGTGATGACTGGAGTGTTACTTCAGGGAGATTGATAAGAGTGCTATGTCTCAGCAAAGGGGAGGGGTCAGTAACTTAGAGCTATTTGTTTTAGATAAGCAATTAGGCCAGTGTTATCAAGTTTGTGTGGGGGGGAAAAAAAAAAAGGCAGTTAATTTGGATACTTCATTAGGCAATTCAGTTGACTATCGAAAACAAGTAGGCTAATTCAGCTGTAGTCATCCAAGTTTGAAAATCTTTGACTTCATTTTCCATAACAGAAACCGAACTGACAAATTACCTAATACTAAATACATAGGAAAGAAGAAAGTCTGTTTAAGAAAAGGGGAGATGCAACAGAGCAACTGTACATAGTTATCAGCTACTGCTAAGGGATGTGCACACCTGTAGCATCCTTGAAATCATATCAAGCAGCAATGCTTGAACAAAAGACTAGAGAGTCCTGTGTTTAAGATAATAATTATAGGGAAAACTGGATGGGCAGCACACTATGGTCCTAATTGTATCTAAATACAAAGCTGGGTGTTTTAAAGCTGCTCTTTAAATCAAAGCATATTCCCCTTTCATTACTGGACCTTCAAAGCAGAGTGAATTCATAGAAAATTTTAGGACTTTAAAGTCCTTTCCTACACATTAAATCATCAAAGGGTTTTCTTCATATATCTTGGACTGGCTGATGGCCAGTCAGAAGAGACAGGACTAATTCATGTTATCTGCTTAGTGTTCCCATGAAGAAAGCATCTTAGATAGGAACCAATCTACATAGGTTGCTCTGAAAGAAATTCCTCCTATTCATTTATATGGAAAATACAACAGATACAAAGAACACAATAATACTATTTGATAGAGTGAATTCTCAGCTATGAAACACTGGTTTTCAACATAGTCACCACCATTTGCCAATTTGTGCAGATGAGTCAATTAAGACACCATTTCATGGTGTGACAGCTGTGCATGGCCATCTGGAACATGGCTCACCTTTCACATTGCTGTCATTGCTGCTGAAATGCACCACCCACCACCTCACTGTGCTTACATCCACTGTTTGGTTTCCATACATGCTCAGCAAGCTTTGATGAATACCAACGGATGCCATTTTTTTTCCACACAGAAGAATTCAGTTACGCACTTTTGCTTCACATGCACTTCCACGTCAGATGTCATTTTGTCAGACTGCCCCTCTGATGCCATCTGTCTCATCAACAAAATGTAACAGAATATTGTCAGGAAGGTTCAATCTCTACTGCCATGCCACCAACATACACCTCTGACTTTGTGGGCCTGCATAATAAAATGGGAAGTGTTACTTTCAGAGCAGCCCTTGTACAACTGCTACGTGTGTTTGTCTGAGCACTGGAGAACACAAGTACCCATTGTCTGAGGACTGAGATTCCTTTTAAAACCCAAGTCACCACAGTTCTTGCACTTCACACTCTTGCTTAGGCCAAACTGCCAGAATATCCATTCCTTGTAAAAAAAATCTTTACTTAAATAAGTCTCTGCCTCTCTCCCTCTCAAAGGAAAAACATCTTCAAGCTTTGCTTTGCATTTTCACAGATCTCTTAGTATGGTTAAATATAGGGGGAATTACACAGCTGACAATCTCTTCAAGTTGATGGATCACCATGAAGGTGGCTCACTGAC
Organism: Alectoris magna; assembly: GCA_030625065.1. Classification (NCBI taxonomy): domain Eukaryota; kingdom Metazoa; phylum Chordata; class Aves; order Galliformes; family Phasianidae; genus Alectoris; species Alectoris magna. The sequence goes on from CM060562.1 coordinate 60,775,578, forward strand.
TTCCCTCTGGCAGATGTTGCAGCTATGGTGATACCAAGCTCTTGCCTCAAACTGATGGAGCCCAAGGCCACTCTTTAATTTATATGTGAGAATACAAAGCCAACATCCTTCAGATTCTCACAAGTGTGCACAGTGGAGGGAAAAGCCCTTATAATATGCCAACCAGTGAAGTTCACTTATTCCTGTGGGTGATGTACTCATTAGATATGTACTGCTCTGTTGAGCTGGCTTTACAGTATCATTTTTTCTGGCATTGCTTGCCATGCATAAAACCAGGTGGATAGTCTTTAACTGAATGGAAAAAGCTGCTAGTCAGAGAAAAGAACAAGCTCTGCAAAAGAAAATATAAAGCAGCTACTTAAAAAGCAAGTGCAAAAAATTTTTAATGTGATACAGACTTTGTATCAGCAGCAGTTTTATATAAAGTTCAAGTGTAGCTCTTACACAGAGTTCACAACAGAAGCTTTTACAGTGTAATAAGCAAACTTATGCCTGGCTTTTTGCTTAAAATTTTGCAGCCCACCATTGTGTTCCATCTGTCTGAATATAAGTGACGAGCAATTATTTCTGTTAGCAGCAGCCTGGGTCAGAAAAGAGAAATCCATCTGATTGCTGAACCAAAGCTGGAGTAGCAAAAGACACACACTCCAGCTGAGGAAAAGAATTGTTTCTTTCTACCTTCCATATCCTTGATATTGGTGGTTCAGTTTCCATGCTTTTTCTGCATATGTATGTCTTTTTAACCATCATGGCCAAACTCATCCTTTAACACTGCACATAGAATGGTAGAAAACATTATATCTTACAAAAATTTCAGTGATTTTTGTTTCATTGGTTGCCTTTGATGGAATTGGGTTGAATGGGAAACATTCTGATAGCTGAAAACTGTCAGAGAGGTAAAGCACATGCTTTGGATTTAACCAATACTTTCCCCCTGCTCCTCCCCAACCCCCCCCCCCCCCCCAAAAAAAAAAAACAAACAACACCCACAAACAAACCGAACCAAAAACCTTTGTCAAACATGGAAGCTATCAAATGCTCTGCCTTTATATCAGGCAGATAAGCCTAAATGTGGACCTTTCCCATCCTCTTGAATTTCCTAACCACCAGGCCACCATGCCAGTTTCTCTTTATCCCTTGTGTTAAATGGGTTTTGGCCGGGCTGTTTGATGATCCACAGGCTGAGTTCAGCAGCCCACGTTTCTTATTGAGATAATTCATGGAGATCTAACTTCAGAGAAGCCCAGAATGTACCAGAACAAATTATGACAGAATGGGTTCATAAGTGAATTCTTCCCTATCTTTTAACCAATTCTGTGCTTAGGATCCAGTAGGGCACTCAGTGGCAAAACCAATATTAATTCTAGACACTTTAACCCAGATAGTCTTTGTGCTCACAGCTGAAAAAAACAGACCATACCCATCCTCCCAACAAGGGAATAGCACGTATAGAGTGAGAAGGGAAAGCAAAAGGGAAAGCACCATGTGCCTGCTGGCCTCCCCCTCCTCCCACTGCGCCTCTTGCGCATCCCCCAAGGTCAGGCACAATCTGTCCCTTTGTATCCATGAAAGAAATGGGACGCAAAGTGTTAGGAATTTCCTAAAACTGTCTCGAATCATGTGCTGTTTAAGTAACTGTCACTTTGCTGCCTGGTTCATTGACATTTGGGTCTTAAATGGTGCTTGTGGAGGAGTAATATTTTCAGCTCTGAAGGGGTAAAGAAAACAGTCTTACAAAAGCAAAGCCTTTTAACAGCGATATGCTGCAGAGGAATATGTTGATATGCTCATTTCACATAAAGCCTACATTCCCTTTGCATGAAATCAACATGAAGTTAAAATAAGTATTTCACAGAAGCATAGCATGCAGGAGAAGTCTATATTCTTAGAAGGGGTTGGGGGTTCGGGGGGGGATGCTAGCACAGATGGCTGAAGGAAAAATTAGTATAAAGACATCAGAAACAGCTGAATAAACTTTCAGTAGTCCATGAGAAAAAAAGAGGCTCAATCTTCTGGTTTATTCTTATTTTCCTACTTACATTCTTTAAATGCACTGGAAATGGCATGCAATATTTCTAGTACTTTGGCCTTTTTCATTTGGTAAAGTTTTGGGGTATGAAATACAGCATTTTAGGTCAGGGGAAGAACACTATTAAAGCAGCATTCAGTCTAGTGCTACTCTCTCTATATTATTTTGAGAGTCATAAACTCACAGGCACACAAGACTTAGGAGCTGTTATTAGTCCACACCTCATGAGTATGCCATGATAAACACGGGATTAAAAATCAAACTCAGCTATTCAAAAAAAGAAAAATTTCACTCATGAATTTCCTTTGATAGATTTTGTTGTATGAATGTAGCATGCAAATGTATGGCTGTATAAGAGCTCATCACCAGCTTCACTCAGTATGTTCAGTGCAAGTGGAAAAATTTCTCAGGGATATCACAGAATCACAGAATTATCAAGGTTGGAAAAGACCTAGAAGATCATCCAGTCCAACCATTACCAATACTTCCCAGCTAAATCATACCCCTCAACGCAACATCCAAACGTTTCTTGAACACTCCCATGGTCGGTGACTCCACCACCTCCCTGGGCAGTGCATTCCAATGCCTGACTACCCCTTTCCGAGTAGTAATACTTCCTAATGTCCAGCCTGAACCTCCCCTGGCGCAGCTTGAAACCATTCCCTCTAGTTCTATCACTGATTACACGAGAGAAGAGGCCGACCCCCAGCTCACCACAACCTCCTTTCAGGAAGTTATAGAGAGCTATAAGGTCTCCCCTGAGCCTCCTCTTCTCCAGGCTGAACAATCCCAGCTCCCTCAACCGCTCCTCATAAGGCCTGTGCTCCAGACCCCTCACCAGCTTTGTAGCCCTCCTCTGAACATGTTCCAGGGCCTCAATGTCTTTCTTGCAGTGAGGGGCCCAAAACTGAACACAGTACTCGAGGTGTGGCCGCACCAATGCCGAGTACAGGGGGACAATTACCTCCCTGTTCCTGCTAGTAACACTGTTTTTGATGCAAGCCAGGATGCCGTTGGCCTTCTTGGCCACCCGGGCACACTGTCGGCTCATGTTCAGCCGAGCATCAATCAGTACCCCCAGGTCTGTTTCCTCAACACAGTCCTCCAGCCACTCCGCCCCAAGCCTATAGCACTGCCTGGGGTTGTTGTGGCCGAAGTGCAGGACCCGGCATTTGGTCCTGTTGAATCTCATCCCATTGGCTTTGACCCAGCTCACCAGTCTATCCAGATCCCTCTGCAGGGCCTCGCTACCCTCAGGCAGATCGACACTCCCTGCCAATTTGGTGTCATCCGCGAACTTACTGAGGGTGCACTCAATGCCCTCATCCAAGTCATCAATAAAGATGTTGAAGAGGACAGGCCCCAGCACCGACCCCTGGGGAACATCACTCATGACTGGTCTCCAACTGGATTTGACTCCATTTACCACCACTCTCTGGGCCCGGCCTTCCAGCCAGCTCCTTACCCAGCCGAGAGTGTACCCATCCAAGCCATGGGCTGCCAGCTTTTGCAGGAGAATAGCATGGGAGACAGTGTCAAAGGCTTTGCTGAAGTCTAAGTAGACCACATCAACCGCCTTTCCTTCATCCATCAGACAGGTCACAGGATTGTAGAAGGAGATCAGATTGGTCAAGCAGGACCTGCCCTTCACAAACCCATGCTGGCTAGGTCCGATCTCCTGGTCATCCCACACCTGCCTCGTGATCTCCCTCAAGACAATCCGTTCCATTACCTTCCCTGGCACCGAGGTCAGGCTAACAGGCCTGTAGTTCCCCGGATCCTCCTTACAACCTTTCTTGTAAATGGGAGTCACGTTGGCAAGCCTCCAGTCTTCTGGGACCTCACCCGTTAACAAGGAGCGCTGAAAGATAACGGAAAGAGGCTCAGCGATCACCTCCGCCAGTTCCTTCAGCATTCTCGGGTGAATCTCATCCGGACCCATGGACTTGTGGCAGTCCAGTTGGAGTAGTAATTCCCTGACCGCTTCTTCAAGAATCACAGGGGGTTCAGTCTGCTCCCCAGCCGAGACTACCAAGCCAGAGCGTGGGGAGCCCTGGGAATAACCGAGATGACTTTTAAAGGCAGACGCAAAGAAGGCATTCAGAACCTCCACCTTTTCCTTATCGTCTGTGATCACATTCCCAGCCTCGTCCAGTAAAGACTGGAGATTCCCCTTTGCCCTCCTCTTACAGTTGATGTATTTATAAAAGAGTTTCTTGTTTGTTTTTACCCCAGCAGCCAGCTTAGATTCAAGCTGGGCTTTTGCCTCTCTGATTTTCCTTCTACACGTCTTAACAGCCTCTTTGTAGTCATTCTGAGTTGTTCTTCCCTCCTTCCACAGGTGATAGATTCTCTTTTTCTCCCGCAACCTTAAGAACAGCTCCCTGTTTACCCAGGCCGGTCTTCTTCCCCGCCGGCTCATTTTGCGGCTCAGGGGGACCGCCCGCTCCTGCGCCTTTAAGACTTCCTTCTTCAAGAGCGACCAGCCATCTTGGACCCCTTTGTTCACTAAGACTGAACGCCAGGGGACTGCCCCTACTAGTCTTCTGAACAAATCAATGTCTGCCCTCTGGAAGTCTAAGGTGGCAGTTTTGCTATTCTCCCTCCAGGCTCCACCTAGAATCGAGAACTCTACTATTTCGTGGTCACTCTGTCCAAGACAGCCCCCAACCTCCACATCTCCCACCAGACCTTCCCTGTTTGTGAACAGCAGGTCTAGCGGGGCAGCTCCTCTCGTGGGCTCTCTCACCAGCTGCATTAGGAAGTTATCCTCTATGCATATGAAACACCTGATGAAGGTCACAGTCACAATGGTCACACAGTCACAATGGTCAATTGCTTTTCTGGTGCAACATATCCTTTTAGATTTAAATAGTGAAGAAGGAGAGCTCTGGAAATAGCCTCTCTTACATGTTACATTATAATTTCTGCTTCCAGGGGAGAGGTATTAAAAAAGCAGCCTTTTCCATGGTACTAGGTCTCTAATCTGTTTCAGTCCTGAAAAGGAATTCTGGAATAAGAATTAATTGAAAGTTAGGTTGACCTAACATTAGATATTGTTGTTAAATTATTATTATTATTATTATTATTTTTCTGTGGGGAGAATTTTTTTTTATAATTCCCTTTGGAATTCCTAAAAAAGCATATTTACGCTGACTGTATTTTTAGTCTTTAAGTTTTAGACCAGCGTGGGACTTTTTCTGTTCATAACAGAACTGTGACAAAATGCTGCTTATAATCAGTATTTATTAAGAGAGACAGCAATTTTATAACAAATTTGTTTTATGTTCCACTGGTTGAATGAGATTCTTAGTCACATCCTTCAGTGAGAGCTGATAGGACAGGGCCCCAAGAGAATCTAATTTTAGTTTACTGGTAGAGAGGTACAAGGAGAGTTGAAAGACCAGAGAGAAAACTATGTGATGGCAGAACATGATCTAAAGAGTCCTTTTTGCAGAAGACTATGAAAATAAGATTGTTATTAGAAAGATTTGAATTTTTATGGATGGATTGAACAAGTTTCTTGTGTACACACAAGAAAAAGCATAACCTTACTCCAGAAATTTTTGTGGAATTGGGGTGATGATGAGACTGAAGTCATTGCATTGTATACATCCCTGTGCCATCTCTTCCAATTTATCATTATGTCATGCTTGCTGTTTGAACAATCTGAACCAGGTCTATATCTCATGTGGAACATCCAAACCACTTGTGTATTGCTACTATAAAGTAGTAGTAAAACAACCAGTAGGCCACGTTTATGTCTTTGTCATACCGATATTTTTAAAGACAGGTTTTCAGCTTCTTCTGATGATGTCTATCTAAAACAAGCATGTCTAACCCAGGGCCTGCAGGCTACATGCAGCTTGGCCCAGCCCATCCTGCCGCCTCACCCTGCCCCATGCTATCATGGCAGAGGCTCTTCCCTACCAAGAGGCCCATCCCAGTTCTGGGTGCACCCCCATTGTTCAGCAACAAGCAAATATCACTGTGTGATTGTCACCATCTGGGCTTAAACCAGGGCATGGGGAAGGCACAGTGCAGTGCTAACTTCATCTCTTGCACCTGCCACACACACTCAGTCAAATTGAAATACATGTGCCTTGGATGTAATGTGTGCTTGTGCCAATTGGTGATTAAAACACAGTGAATACATGTAATAATAATCCAGCCTACCTAATGTCATCTCAAAATGAAACAATCCAAACAAGAAAAAATGTGGATGAAGGAAGCATTCAATGAAAACTGGACAGGTGAGTGCTTTTTTGTTGAGAAAAATAATATGGCACTATGCTTAATTTGTAAGGGAATCATGTCAGTTTTCAAAGATTACAATTTGAAAAGACATAATATGCAAAAGCATGCTGCCAGATTCCACGCATATCAAGGAATGTTTCATAAAGACATATAGCAGAACCGAAAAAGTATGTCATCTCAACAAAATCTATTTTAAAAAATTACATCTCAAATGGACTCTAAGTTAGTTAAGTGGCAGCAAATCTGATTACAAGGAATTAAAAAATAAAAAAATAAATTACAGACGGTGAGTTTATTAAGCAATGTATAGAAAGAGTGATAAGGTATAATTTGCCCTGACAAAAAAATGGATTTTTCCAAAATCTGTTTGTCTCACCAGACTATAGCCAGGTCAAAATGTAGAAACAGGAAAATCTGTCGAAAGAAATGTGGAGAGTAAAGCTGTGCACTTTGGCCACAACAACTCCAGGCAACACTACAGGCTTTGGGCAGAGTGGCTGGAATACTGTGTGGAAGAAACAGACCTGGGGGTGCTGGTCAGTGCTCAGCTGAACATGAGCCAGAAGTGTGCCCAGGTGGCCAAGAAGGCCAATGGCATCCTGGCTTGTATCAGAAATAGACTGGATGATCATAGAATCATAGAATGGCCTGAGTTGAAAAGGACCTCAAAGATCATCTAGTTTCAACCTCGCTGCTCTGCGCCTTAGAGGTCTTTTCCAACCTTGGTGATTCTATGATTCTATAAGACAGAGAACTTAGCTGTAGTGCCTTGATGTGCTGTAAACTCTTTCAGAAGTTCCTCAGTCTTACCGAGTGTTCGGGTGGACTCCTCACATGACAGGGAAATGTATCCAGTCAGCAGGCAAGAACAACTAAATCTGGAGTTCAAACAGAGTCACTTCTAACATTTTGTTAAAGCGGATGTTACAATTTTCCTACAATATTAATGAAATTGGGGGTGATCTCCATTTGACTTCAAAAGAGATATTAACTGAATTGAGCATTGAATCTACGTTCACCTTAGCCATCTCCTGGTTATAATTAATGTCTTAAGATTTGATTTCATGCTATTGGCAAAAGACAGATTTAATAAGCAGCAGATACAGAAAGCGGTGTTCCTTTTTGATATTTGTGATATAAAAGGGAAAGAGACAATTTTCACAAGCAATTTGTTTAAAAAAAAGTTGAGAAATATAGCGAACATATTTAACTGTAAGAAAGAAAAGGAAAAATGAATATCTCCTAAAGGATTATATGACCATTCTGTGTACTTAAAAGTTAGCAGTTTATTTAGATCATGAGTGTCCAACATTTTGACTTGCCTGGGCTGCAATGAGTGAAGAGGAATTGCCTAGGGCCTCACTTAAAATATATAATGTATTTATTGTATATGACTAATAAAATTTATTTTATTTCTTTGTATATATTTTTACTAAAATGTTAAAAATAATAATAATAAAAAAAGAGAACAACAAGAACAGAAAACCAGTGTGATATTTGACCCTGTTTCGGTGAAACTAATGCATCAGTTTGTTTCAGTAGAAGTAGCTGAAATTCTTGGTGAGTTCTCAAAGTGTTTATGAGAGATTTTTTATGAAATTTTACTCTTTCTGTGCTTCATCCTTCAAAATAGTGTTTCGCAAATGTATCTATTGCCAAAAAAAAAATAACATGAATACAGCAGGGTTATACAGGGAGGAATACTTTTCTCTGCTAAGATAGGTCTTACAAAAGTGTATTAAGGAGATACGATCAAATTTTCGAGTTGAATGTCTGATTACAACTCTACATATTCCATTTGAATATTTGCGGGCAATGCATTTATGTCAACTGAAAATGAAGCCACAAACACGCCAAAGAATTGATTTTTTTTTTAATTTTTTTTTTATTTTTTACTTTTTTTGCAATCTTGAAACTCATTCTCAAATTGCTTTAGCAAAATGGAAAGCACAGCTGCGTATTTTTTCTGTTCATAGAACTGTGTTTAGTCAATGTATCAAAATGCCTAAAATGCAATAACTTAAGTTTGCCATAATTTAAGTTTCTTTTTGAACGCTGTTATGTTTTGAAACATAGAAAAGATAAGATGGTTTTCACCTTGAAGAAGCATGTTTACCTCATTTAAATGAGTGGTCAAATCCAGCAAAAATGCTAAATCTGTGACCATTTTTAGTCTTTTAAGTTCTGGCACAAATTTTGCTTTTGATACTGTATATGACTTGACTTTATTTCTCAAATCATAAAACTTTTTTAGCATTTTACCCTGACTTAGCCACCAAGTAAATGGTGTCCTCATAATCAGAATCCATACTTTAAGGATCTCCTGGAATTGACAATGATGTAATCCCTTGGACTTTATGAAATTCACAGCTTTGATGATAATTTACATGACAGTATCCATTTTTACAGCTTTCACACATAAATTTTCTTGATTTACTATGCAGTGTTTTTCATCAAAAATGAGTTGCTGGGGGGCAATCACATCATCTTATATTAATTTTATAAGTAAGTTCTTCTTCTTTACCAGCCACAACTGAGGTGTCATCAGTAGCTATTACTGCATCAAAAGAAGGGTGGCCAGCAGGGCGAGGGAGATGATCCCACCCCTTTGCTCTGCACTGGTGAGGCCTCACCTGATGTGTCTGTATGTGGAATCCTCAGTACAGGAGAGACACAGACCTATTGGAGCGTGTCCAGAGGAGGGCCACAAAAATGATCCAAGGAATGGAACACCTTCCTTATGAGGAAAGACTGAGAGTTCTGGGGCTGTTCAGCCTGGAGAAGGCTCCAGGGAGGCCTGAGAGCAGCCTTTCAGTATCTAAAGGAAGGCAGTAAGAAAGAAGGGGCAGATTCTTTTGCAGGGTCTGTTGTGACAGGACAAAGGGAAATGGCTTCAAACTAAAGGAGGGGAGATTCAGAGTGGATGTAAGGAAGAAGTTTTTTACAATAAGAGTAGTGAAGCACTGTAACAGGTTGCTTCACTACTGGAACAGGAGAAGTGGTGGATCCCCCATCCCTGGAGACATTGACTATCAGGCTGGACAGGGCTCTGGGCAACCTGATGTAGCTGTTGGTGTCCCTGTTCATTGCAGTGAAGTTGGACTAGATAACTTTTAAGGTTTCATTCCAGCTTAAACAATTCTATGATTCTATGTCAGATATGTTGACAAAGGTTAAAGAAAATCACTTCAGTGTAATTTTTACTGATTCAGACAAATCAGGAGATTTTGTTGTACTTCTTAATGGGACCAAATAAACCATTTATTCAATGATGTTATATTTAAATATCTATCTCCAAAGCATAACATTTAAAATTAGTCATAGAATCATAGACTAACCAAGGTTTGAAAAGACCTCCAAGATCAGACAGTCCAACTGTCCACCTACAACCAATATTTTCCCACTAAACTATTTCCTGTACTACAACATCTAAATGTTTCTTGGACACCTCCAGGGATGGTGACTCCATCACCTCCCTTAGCAGCCTGTTGCAGCAACTATCCTCTCTTTCAGAGAAGAAATTTTCCTAACGTTTAACCTGAAATTCCCCTAGTGCAAGTTGAGGTCATTCCCTCTAGTCCTGTCACTAGTTGCATGGGAGAGGAGACTGACCCCCTCACCTCGCCACAGGCTCCTTTCAGGCAGTTGTAGAGAGCGATAAGGTCTCCCCTGAGCCTCCTCTTCTCCAGACTGAACAATCCCAGCTCCCTCAGCTGCTCTCCATAACACTTGTGCTCCAGACCCTCACCCACTTTGTTGCCCTTCTCTGGACACGCTCCAGGGCCTCAGTGTCTTTCTTGTAGTGAGGGGCCCAAAACTGATCACAGTACTCAAGATGTGGCCTCACAAGAGCTGAGTACAGAGGAATGATCACTTTCTTGGTCCTGCTGGCAATGCTATTTCTAGGACAAACCAGGATGCCATTTCTGAATGAAATGATCCTCCTTTCTGGACTACCATTGGACATTCTGTATTTGGAGCTTCATTTTGACTATCTAGAGAAGCCAAGAAAATCCCTCGCTGTTTAATCCCTAGGTGTGGTGCATAAAATATTCAACTTCAGTGAAAGAATGAACAACAGAGGAAAGGATTTGCATACTGCTTGTTCACTTGTTGGTTTTTAAGAGCTGTATTGCATTATGAAACTGCAAAGCCTGAAGACCCATCTTTGTAGGACACCAGGGACAGGAAAGCAGGGTGCCTCAGAGTGCTCTGAGTCTTCATCCTTAGTAAGGAAATGTTCTCCATGAACATCCCTTATTTGTCATCAAACTTCTTATATCAGCACCTGGAGGTGTCATGGACAACTATCAGGTGTACCACTGACAGATGATTTGCTCTTCAATGCAATTTTTCACTTGAATGAATTACTCTCTCTTTTTTTTTTAAGCAAATTAATTACGAAGGCAAAGTGTATAAATCTTTCTAGAATTTTTAGTCTTTCACTAGTGAGAGGAATTTTACCCCAGATACAGATTAGATTGAGTAACATAGACAAAAAAAAAACCAAACCAAAACTAAGCAAAAAACAAACCACCAAAGCAAAACAAAACAAACGTATCTCAGAAAGGTGTTCCTGTATGAAATTCACATACAGAGCCAGTTCATAATTTCTAACAGGACTTATGAATTGTTATAAATGGATTCTTCATTTCAACACAGTTGCAAATGTATTGTTGAACTGGAGTACATGGGAGATTGGTGAGCAGCAGGGACTGATTCTTCCATAAATTTTAATGCTGACTGTGAAACAAAATTTTCTTTCTGAAAAGCAAAGTCAGCTATGCTTTGATATTGTGCCGTGAGACCCTGCTACAAAAATTAAGTGGTCAAAGTCAGGAACAAAGTTGCCAACACTTGTGATTTTATTAGGAGAGAGCTAGCTTTTTTCTGAAACCCAAGGCTTCTGAAGTCATACTATTACAGGAAACTGTCATGTTCCATTCCTCTAGAAGATATAGTTTCTACCTTTTGCGGTTGTGAAGAAAAGTTGAAAGTATAAATCCTATAGACAGGGCCACCAGAAGACAAAAAGACGCTGAGTTTATTGGTATTTTAAGGAACGTGATGGTTTATGAATGCCTGAAGTTGGGAACATTGAAATAATGTTGTTCAAACAAAGAAAGCAGTGAATAATGATGTGAAAGTAAAATCCAGTCAGAGTGTTTTCCCTATCATACTAAAGAGAGGAAATAGCATGTATAGTGAAACTCCCTAGCTTCAAAGCTCATTCACATTTGTATCCTAGAGTAGTTGTTTAAAATGTATATCTTTATTCTCAAAGACTGGAACACATACTATGTCAGATGAGAGCTAATAATACACTAACAGAAAGATAAAGCAATGCTTTAGGTCTACATGTTGGAACTTTACTTTTCCTGTTTCTCCAGATAAAAACAAGAGAGATATGTTAAATAATATGAAGCCAAGCTATTGCAGAATGTGTAGAAGCTGCTTCCTGTGAAGAAGTAAGGTTTAATTAGCTAAAAAGGAAGTGTACAGAGGGATGATAACTGAGAGTTGGTCACCCTGTCTCTCTGATGAGATTATCCTCTGTACCTCTGAACTTTATTATCCAAACAACAAGTCCATGGCGTGATTTGGTGCCTCCAATAATCTTGTGCTAATTTTTACTCATGCTGTCTGTCAGGAGGCCCTGAGTTATTTGTAGAACAGCTCTAGATATGACAAACGATTGACTGCATAAACTGCGTGTTCAGAAGCATTAGTATAGACATGAAAAATAGACACTGGTTCCTGATCCAAAGTCCATGTAAAATAATTTTTAAAAAGTTGGTATTTTGAATGAAGACTTTTGATTCCTTTTGCTTTACCCTTTTTTTCTTTTTCTTTTATCTTTTTAAATTGGTTTACCTAATTATACCAGGAATTTCAATCCTATATTCTCCAAAAATAGATAACTACCTGAAGACAGGACCAGCTAAAATCTTTGCTTCTTTGTGGCCTCTTGTACTTTCTGGCTGTGACATGGCTTTACTCTCAGCCAGAAGACAGCACCAACACAACCTTCTGTAGGGCATCAAACACTAGCCCACGTGCCAGCTGATCTGCTCTGTTGTCTGTTACAAGTGATGAAACAGATTATATCTAACCTGTTCCTTGGTCAGCTTGTTTGCAATGCAAATTAGAGTGGTGAGTGTCATCATTAAGGTTTCAGTTACTCCACAAACAGTGTTCCTTGCTGCAAACAGAAAGCAACCTTGCATGAAGCAAAGCTGCAGTCAGGCCCTTGGAAAAATCTCACTATAAAAATGAAGGAAAAAAAAAAAAAGCCAAGGGTTAACCTTCTTCACTTCTACAGTTTTGGTACTTAGCAGGTACTTATCTGGGCTCCCATTACAGTGACACTGCAGTTTTTAAGGGAAGCTTTTCAGTGTGAGAATATGTCAGCGTTGGCTCAGAGATTCAGAGCTGTGGGGAAGGAAAGCATATTAAAACCTCCATAAGCTGGTGCGGACAAAAGGAAACAACAAAAATGAGAAGATAAAGGGATTAAAGGATGATATGGGATGAGATGGAAGAGTCATTGAGTGATGTGGATCAAAAGCAGCTGTAGGGATCTTACTCTTGTTTGTCTTTTAGCAATAGTTTAAGGCCATCACCGACTGAGGAACCCCACTGTGCTAAAAGTATTGCACAAACTCATTGTAATTTTTACAGACATGCTTTTCCTTGAACCGTTTCTAATCTCAGTTGGTGACCAAGGGCACAAAGGCACAGAGAAAGGAAGCAGCTTGCCCAAAGTAGGTTAGTAGCAGAAATAACGATAGGATCCAGATCTCCTGCAGCCAGCTGGATGCATCCCATGGAGAAAAGTGTAATCTGCCTCCCAGGCCCATGAGGAAGCTTCCAGGCAGAAAAATCTGTTTAAATAAAAAAAGAGAGGAAAAGGAGAAAGTGTGGGCTTGAAGATTCTAATTGGCATATGTAGGAACATGTCGACTGTGCAACTATCTCCCAGTGAAAAGCTTCAAGGAAACAAACAAGTAGAGATGATTTAAAGAAATGAAACAAGTCTTGGTATCTGCAGCATACACCTTTTCTATATGCTATAGCCCTTTCTCTGTTTGGAGAAAGAAAAAGCATGGCAAAGACGGCATAGACTTCTCACGAGTGTATCATACAGTAGAGACAAAAAGAGAAAAAAAAAGCATAAAAATGTTATTCTAAGCGTTAGCGGTTTAGGGAAAATTCTGAACTAGAACATTTCCTTCTAGTTAAAAAAGCACAGATCCATTTCTTCAGATATTTAAGTCTGGGTTTCTTGCTATTTTACTTCAGCTTCTGTTCCAAGTTGTTTCTGATCCTCATCTTTTGCATGTTTAGAGATTTGTGTGATTGAAAAATAAATAGCTGCTGGCTATTTCACTGAAATTTCAATATGGCTGTGAGAGGTCAATGACTATAAATTTAGAAAAGTGTCTAATGAGCAGAAAGCGTAGGTACACTATGAATAAGCAAGTCATATACTTCCATCGTGTTGACATCACGCATGGTGTCATTAAGAGGAGCCTGGCATTTTTCTTTAACTTCACAAAATTTTTAGGAAAAACATAATCGCCAGCCCTGACAGCAGGTAAGCTGAAGGAGAGAGAATTTGGCCCCGATTCCTGCATCTATGATCTGAGTTAAAGGAAATAATCATACTCATCATATTTGGAAATTTCATTCTATGAGGTTTGCAGCAAAAGTAATACCACAAGCAATGGAAACTACAAGAAACACAAAGAGTTACAAGATTAGCTCCTGCAGCCTCTCTTCACAGGGGAGGTGCTCCAGCCCTCTGATTGTCTTTGTGGCCCGCCTCTGGATTTGCTCCAACAGCTCCATGTCTTTCTTGTGCTAGGGATCCTTTGCTTATGGAAGTGTGGAGAGCAGCATTCTGTATACTCAGCCTACCTGAAGGAAAATATATAAGATTATTTTTATTATTATTATGGTTTTAGTTTCTTGCACTTCACAATAAAGTCTCTCTAGGGATCTAATACTTAAATGCTTAAGCATGAAAACCTGTTGATGAGTCCTCTGTGAAAATTTACACTCAAAAGCATTATCTTTTGTATTGCTGAATGCATTTATCTGTAAGACACCACTGACATTTATCTGCATGGATTTTATCTCCTCTCTTGCTGCCTAGTTGTCTCGAGAAAGCAAAGAGGAGGCTGCCCGCTGATAACATCACACATTTTTTACATTAGGACCTATGTGTCTGGGGTAGGGTTTCTGCATTTCACAGCTCAGCCTCCCTCTGAGGTTGACCTGAAAATACTCTCCTAGCCCATCCCCTGAATATGCTGGTAGGATATGAATGGAGCAGATATTTTAATGGATGCATGATCAGACTTTCATTAATAAGGTTCAAAGATCAATTAAATCAGGGGGTGTCCCTGCCATTTTCCCTACTTTTTTTTTTTTTTTTTTTTTTTTTTTTTTTTTTTTTTTTTTTTTTTTTTGTACCAAAAGACCTTAAAAGGGATATAATTAGTGGCAAGAAACATGAGAGCACAGGGAGACAAAGGGACTCTGAGGGCTGGTATGATTTCCCTAGCTGGACAAAGTCTCCTCTCTTTGGTCTCCAGTATTGTTTGGTTACAGTTGCTGCATCTTCTGGAAGAAGGCTATAGCAGTGCTTGCTAGAACAGCCTTACCCCTGCTGAGTCCTTCCACAGAATGAGGGGCACACAGAATGAGGGAGAGAGGGTTATGGTGTGCTGGGGAAGGGAAGCAGCTACCCTGAGCTGCTGCTGGTAGCTGTCTGCAGTGCACACCTCCTCAGATAAACTGGTATGCATTGGTGCCAGAGGCACAGCACCCTGAACACCTGAGCTGTGGAGTTTCTGGACCAAAATTCCTGCTTGTTTCAGTGGCATAAGCAGTGAATCCACTTAAAAGGGGCCTTTAGAGATTGCCTACCCCTCTTATCCCCAGATTGCTTCCAAAGAATGGGTCTAAAAGTTTCCCTCACAGAAGGGAGGGAAAACCATTTTTTTTATTGCTATTTTTCACATTGAGGGGCACAGTAAAGGCACTGTCCCTATGCCAGATCATAAAACATTCCAGAGAAGGTAAGGCCTCCCACCGCACCCAGCAGGTAGATGCTGTACTAGCTCCTGCAGAAAGGTTTCTGCCAGCACTTTTTTAACTCTCCCCTAGTGACATGCCAGAAAACATCTCAGCATGCTCTGGGGTAGACTTCTGAAACCCATTTATTTGCCTCTGTCAGTGGAACACATCCACACTATGTCTTAGGAGCAGTGGGGTTACCACTAGGGCCATCCTGTCCTCCTGCTACACTCCTGGTGCAGCTGTCACTAGCCCTGTGGGTCCAGCTACAGGGGAATTTGGAGAACTATATTTCTCTTCTCCTCAAATACAATTTTCCTCATTTGTTGGTCTGAGTGAGGCAGATCCAGAGCCTAGCAACTCAAGAACTCAGTTGCAAATTTAAACTCTTACAGAAGTGTTCACAATTATCTTTGCTGTGCTGTTCTATTACCTAATATAAGAAGTGACACTTAAGAGACCAACATGGAGGTCTCAATTAATATGGGATGTGGGTTAAACCTTGTGGGATAATGTTTGTGAATATTTTAGAAGCTGTATTAACTTTTATTTCTATTTAATAAAGTCTACAGTGGCCCATCTTCATTGCTGTGAAATAAAGTTAGATAGACTGGGAGAGCTTCTAAGGAGTTCACCGCTCAGCAGATGATGATAGTATTTTTATTCCCAACAGTATGGACGAATATTACCTATGAGTAAAGGAACCAGCCTTCCTCACCACCTTTTGGACTGGAAGTGTCAGCAGAGAGTGCTCTGGGCTTCTCACAAGCACCTTTGCTAAAAGTCCACACAGAGCACTGAAGCACAGGAAGAGATGGGGAACTGAGGTCACGAGCAGAATATGAAGCAAAGTGATGCTTCTGGACGTGTGGCTCATCTCTCGCCCTGAGTACATAGCAGAGCTATATGTGAGCTGTCTACAAACCTCAAAGCACAGGAATGCTCACATGAACAAAGCCACAGAGCAAAAGCCATGTTTGAAGTTGGTGTTGCTTCCTCCATGATATAGTTATCCAGTATGTCAAACCTCTTAGCATGCAAATGAGACATAAGTCACTCATAATAGAACTGTTTTGCACATCTTCGGTACCAGGAGTAGCATGCCCTCTGCCACAGATGAGGGTGCAGCAGAATCGGCTCATTACCAGGCGCTGTTGCACGTGCAGGAGGCGTGAAGATTGACAAGTGACAAGCGGCACACGATGTGCGCCAAGCGCCAGCTCTGGGCCCCCAGCCAAGGTGGCTTTTCTTTAGGAAAAATACAGCACATTCAGTATCACCTCGCTGGCTACGTTTGTTCACTTCTTCTCCTTTGAATAATTTGGTGATCTTCAGGGCCACAGCTGTGGAGAAGCCTTGCCTTTTTGGCAAGCAGTCAGGATGGCCGGGCATATCAAATGAGATTTCTAAGCTTAATTGATAATGGCAACAAGTCTAAGGCAATCACATACAAAATTCTCTCTTCTCTCAGATGTTGCTGGACAAGTGCTGGCACAGCCGCCTTCCTTCACAAACATTTCAGATACTGTTTCTTACTTTTTGGCTAGAGCTTTCAGTAAGACTTGGAAAAAGACCAAGATTTATCATGAGCCTGAATTACTTTTTTTACTGTTTTTTTTTTTCTTCCTATACTCCACAGACAAAACACTGCTTGATTCACTTAAAAAAAAATCATCCTCTAACCCTGTTCTCACTTTCAGCTGTCACTGAGGGTTTGGGGTGAGGTCAGGAATGCTCTGAAGTGGCACCTTTGCAGACAGCATGTTAATGACACAGAGGTCAGATTCATTTCACTTACACCTTGGCTAATGGACTTTTTACAGAGTACATACTCATACACACACTGCTCTCTGTGTCTCCATAAATAAAATCTCCTCCGAGCACAAGATTGTACCTTTACGGGACTTTTATTAAGTGGCATTGCTCAGTTAACTTCACCAAAGTACATGTCAAGATTATGTCTATGCCGATGTGTTAAAGCTAGGAGATGGAAATGAAGGCTTGCAAACATCAGAAGTGTTCGTCAGTGGGGTTTTGAGGCAGGCACTTCGCTGACAGTGAAAGAGCATGTGGTGAGGGGACTGGGAGGGAGTCTCTCTGTACCAAGACCTGAATACTTTTAAGTCTGAATGGATGTTTGATTCCAAAGTTCTGGTATACCACGTTATTGAGGCACGAAATCTACCCATGGAAGAGAGAACTAATGCTAAACTTTCCTTGCACTTCTGGAATGTCTGGAACTGTGGCTTGGCTCAGCTCCATGCCTAGGTGGAACATCTCTGATTCACAGTAGTTTTCATTTTGTGGTCCAAACAATTATTCCTTGCAGCCTCTTTCCATTGTGGCTTTGAACTACTGAAATTTGTGCTCCTTCTGTCCCCATCATACCAGTGTACTTAAGAATATCAACAAACATCTCCTTTACATCCCCCTCTGCTCACAATAAATTTTGTACGAAGGCTCAGGTGGGAGGTGATGTTATACTTACCAAGCATTATCACCTTCGAACAAGCAGACACTAACTGCAGCCCAGCCAGTCCACATATCACTAGTGAGGACCCTGTGGTCATCAGCCTGGGCTATGGGCTGGGCTATAACAGCCAGAACCCTCAGAATGTGCTTGACTGTTAAAACACATATCAGTCATTAACAAATCTGAGTAATGCAGAGGAATATAAAGAAGTAATTTTCGTATGGTCATCCAAGACTGATGTTCAGATTTCCAGTTATTTAAAGGTTCTTCTGCTACTTATTTCTCTGTACCTTTCACAAAGTAATAAACATACCACTTAAAGGGAAAAACAAGCGGGGATTATGTTGTTTATTTGCAAAGAACTGGACACTTAACCTCAACTTTCTCTACCAGTTATAAGCACTTTATCTGCAAGAGCAGCCTGTTGAAAGCCACTATGTATCATCCATGCCGGTGTCTTTTCTATTCAGAAATAATTAAGAATAAAATGTTGATGACCCCTTCTTCCCCTCAGTTGCATAGCTGGTCTGTCAGAACAAGCAGCTTTTGTCTCTCGACAGAGACACCATCCCAAAGTCATCAACACTTCAGCTCAGCTGAATACTGTCCATAGCTTTCCACTGTGACATATCACTTAATGCCTGACTCACTAAAAATAGGTTGTATTTTTGCTCCACTGAAACCTGTACGAAAGAGCCAAAACCTTGACAAATCTGCAGCAGAAGAGCTATGGCTTTTTATGACCATGACCTTAAGTGATCATGTTCTTTACTATTTCTTTCTCCATGCCAAATCCCACTTGCATGATCCACACAATGAGTCCAAGTTGTCCAAAGCAGACCAGAGGCGTTCCAGTTTGCTGCTGTGTAATTAGGCTCAGAAAATGACTCTTCAGCATTAAATCTAGAGCTGTTGGTGCTGAAGGGGGAGTGAGGAGTTATGGAAATAGGAAAGAAAAGGAAAAGAAATAAGGAAGGACACGTAAAAAGTGCCTCCCTAGCAGCAGAGCTTTTGTCTCCTGGACTGAAAGCAACAAGCAGAGTGGGGACATCTGACCAGCATTCCTCTTAGGAGGCCCTCTACCTTTTCCATTTCTTTTCTGGGTGATATATTTCAGTGTGTGAGCACTGCATCACAGCTGGCACCAGGAGCAAATCCTGGGTGGCCTTGGTTCTTGTCACAGCCATTGAGGCTGGGAAGCAGGGCTTGGTGGGCCTGTGAAAGTACAGGGCAGCTAGGCAGTGTGGCTGACCGTATAGGAAGACAAAAGCATTTTTCACGTAGCATGACAAATTAGAATAGCCTACTCCCTCAGTGTACTGGGCCAAAGACAAATTTCCTCCCCTTCACTGCAGATTTATATTCACCAGACAGCTCCAAGGCATGGAGTAGGTGCAATCACTTACTAACAGTAGCTGGGAGCGTTTGTGCTCTACGCGTTGTTGCACTCTTGACAAATCTTTGGAAAGGAGAAACACAAACTAGCCATGCGTTTTAAGTACAGTCACCTGGAGGTCATACAGTGAATTTTAAGGGAACATGAATGACACGAGGGACTACCCACGCTTTTTTCTGGTAATTTGCGTGAAGCATGAGCGGTGTACAACACCCAATTTCTAGCTAGTTATCGAGAAGAATGCACCAGTATTTCCAGCAAGGACATGTCTGAGGTGGATTAGGTTTCAGAGAAAACACTTTAGTCTGATCTGCCTACTTGGAACTACAGGAAAACATTAAAAAAAAAAAAAAAAAAAAAAAAAGGAAAACATAAAAGTATTTAAAATGACTGCTATCCAAACATGGAAATATTGCAATTTCTTTTACATTTTTAAATGAAAGTAATTTTTAATAAAGTAAGCCATGTTCTAGATCCTATGGAATGGGCAGGAAGCAATGTTTTTTGGGCCTTAAAGTGGCAAGCAGAAGTTCCTAATCCTGTGCAGTTCCTATTTGTAGTTAATTTGTGGAAACCATTCTTTTCTTTACACACTAGATTTTGCCTCTAATTTCTTCCTTTCTGCTTTTCTTCCTCTCTAAATAACACCTGTTCTGTAAAAAAAAAAATCTGTTCTGACTTATCCACAGCTCCAAGAAGAACTATTTAATCAAAATATTGTAAAAATTGTTAATATAAACAGGAAGAAAAGCTTTTAATTAGACATAGGAGAAAAAGCAGATTAGCCCCAGGACCTCTTTTGTGGAGATCATTGGGTCATTACGGCAGCTATTTTCCTGATGTCTGTGTGGACTGAAGCCAGCTACTTTTTGCTCCTGCTGAAGAGTCAGGTTAATCAAAATGATGACAGCCAAATGGACAGAGAGCAGGATTCATCCAGGCCTCTTTGTCTAGACTCCAGATGGAATTAAAAAGTTAAAGCATAGACAGCACATCCAGGATGGCCAGGCCCTCATGTGAAAAGCCCTTTCTCAAAATCGTTCCCATTAATTTGCAACTGTCAATCACCTAAGCATTCTGCTCTGAAACAATGGCTGGCCTCGGATCACAGCTTCTCCCCATCTCCTCACACCAACACAACAGAGAATTAGAGATTTTTCTGTTGATTAGTAAAGACTTTTTGGTGCAGTGCAACTGGCCTGGTGCAATAAAACAAGCTGCTTGAAAGCCAGGGAATACTTTACCCACCCCGTATGAAAGAACTAGAACAATTTAATGGATTACACTTAGTGGCTTGATTTGGTTTGTGTGAATAACAATTTTTTTCAGCTTGGCAACCAAAGCAAAAAAAACCAACCAAACAAAAAAAACAACGGAGGGAGAAGATTGGTTTGAAGTGAAGTTAAAAGCAAGGGGAACAAAAAACGAGATTCACCACCCCACTGGAGAGGAAGGAGGCAACATCTCTGTTTTACCCAACAGCTCATGGGTTATTGCTGTTGCCCAGGATGACCTTATACACGGAATGTTTGAACATGGGTCCAGTTGCTTTTTATAAGTAGAAGCATCACTAGGAGAAATGAAGAACATCTTTTTTCTATAGTTGTGTGTAACTGCTTTCTGCACTTTTTTTGGAGGGGAGAGAGGGTAGCTGAGTTCAAAGGCAAGCAAGTAAAGAAGGGAATGAAACAGGGGATTCTGTTTGTGGAGAGTGTCCTGGCTATGAAGATAGAGGCAGAGAGGATACGGACAAATACAGACAAATTTATCTAAATCCCTAAATACATTACAGATGACTGAAATTACATCTTTGAAGGCAGAACATTTAATATTTTCAACAAAAACAATCTCTTATTCTATTGTTCATATAATTTCTCTGACAATTTAATTTATGTTAGATTTCCCATTCAGAGAATTCACTTTTTTTTTTTTTATAGTACGTTACCAGTGTATTGAATTTAATTCAATGCTCAAATGCAGTTGTCAAATCAAATCACATCCATCTAAAATATGCCATAAATAAATAAATAAATAGATTTTTAAAAGGGGCGACAGAAGGAATTTTGTAAAATCACAAACAGATATTTTTTGAAATGTTCTATTTTTTACCTTTTAAAATCCTTAGAGTAGTATTTTAAAAGAAAACAAGGTCAAAGAAAACATTTCATATTGACTTCAAAGGAGGTTTTTCAAAAAGTTCTAAGATTTTCTTTCTATTTCAGCTCCACCTAAACTCAGGATGTTTTTTTCCAATTGTTCAGTCCAGCAACTAAATGGAGAACTCTTGATCCTCACAGCCCTTAATGTAACACAAAGTAGTCTGTTGTCTGAGATTGCTTTCCTCAGTACATTACTATCCTACCTCGTTGACCATGCCTGAAGAAATGAAGTCAGAGCCTGTAGCCATTTCCCTTCCCAGACTTAGGCTGTCATTGCCCTGTATATGCTTGGCTTTTTCTGTTTGCTTGTCTAAAGATGCACACAGTGTCTAGTATGTATAGTAAAAGGGTGACAAGGCATGCTAATTTGCAGCATCATACAGTAAAGATCGTCTATCCTATACCCTGTACCACATAAAACATGTAACTTGTAGATCCACATTTTCCCTATTGTTTAGGCTGATGAGATCTGTTGTCACAGAAAGGGGGAGAACAGTTAGCAACTTACAGTTCCGTGAGAGTTAATGGAAAATGACATTCTCTCACAATCACTCTTTTGCTACGAGTATGACAGAAAAGAGGACAAATAAACTAGATGAAAAAGAAGAACTAAGGTGTTGAAAAACAACATCACTTTGTTCCTGGGAAATGGTGCTTTTGAAAACGAATGCAGTCATTAACCATCTGGCTTACTAAATAGTTAGCAAAAAGTTTCTCTGAAAGGATTGGATTTACATTCGTAACTACAGTTTATTGGCCCACTGGTACTAGCATGCCTAAACACAAGGGAAAGTCAATACTGTATCATAGCATTGCCTAGCTAACACCTGGAATATATTCTCTGGAGTGAAAACAGCAGGGAACTGACCAGAAATAACCTCTCTCATATTATTCCTTCAATTAGATCAAAACAAGTTTCCCTTTGAAAACTTAATAATAAACACTGCAGGTCATTCACTAGTTTGGAGCCCCTTTGGGAAAGCTGAGCAGATGGGTCCCCTTATCTAGCCCCCTCGCTGTCACACAGACAACAGCCACAAATCAGGACAGATACTGATTTTAATTGGAACCAACAGCATCTACATGCCATCTGAATATCCACATCTTCATGGAAAAAATACATCTCTTTAAAAGATTGGTTTGTTTTGTCCTGTCAGGTTGTTTAGACAGAATGAGGTAATCCTTTGCAAGATGAACAATTATGCCTTTTTTTCAGGTTGAGTGCTTAAGTAGATACACATAGCAAATCCCCAGGCAAAACCAAAGTCTATTTCAAAGCCTTTGTACATAGAAGAAGTACAGATTAAACATTGTTTGTCCGAACTGAGGCAGTTATATTCTCATTATCAAACAGATTTGAGGTGTTGTCAGGGTCTCTTTAGTGGTTTTCACTGAGGCATAAGTATTCCTTAGCCGTGGAGAAAACTAACAGAAAGCGAACATCTACTTAAAATCAAATTATCTAGGACATTCTCACCACCCCCAGGGTAAAAGCAGTTCTCCTCAAAAATCTTGTAAATTCATCAAGTTTCCTGCTCCCTGAAGAACCTCGCTGCTTTTTGCCTTTAACAGACGCAAATCTCTTTCCCATACGGCATGTTAATTCCCACGAGGGAGGTGAGATGAACAGGTGCCATGGTTCTTGACTTAATTGCTGTGAAAAGTAGAGCACTAATAACGAGCTGTTCACTGCAAGCAGCTCTCATCCTGGCAAAGGAGTCCTGCCAATGCAGGGGTGGCAGCCCACCCGTGGAACTGTCAGCCAGCCGGCTGCTAGGACTGCAGGGCCGGGCAGATTGAGGGCTTGGCAGCCAGCCAGCCCCTATAGACCTCACAGGGCTGTCGCTGTCATCAGCATTAGCACCATCCTTCTAAAGCAGCAAACAGCATCACCCTCCCTCCCCCTGGGAACCATAAGAAACAGCTTTATCACTAAGAGAGTGATCTCAGGGGACTTCTACAGACCCTGCAATAACACACAGAGTAGCACCAAGAGAAGCGGATCCTTGCCCACAGATGGAGGCCGTACTTCAAAACAAACTGGTTCTTCCTTGTAGGAGGCAGCTGGGTTGTAAATGGGGGATCACGTGTGGCTTTTATTGACTGCTTCACTGTGGTCCCTGGGCAAGAATCTACACAACACGGGTTTAAGACAATGCAAACTCCTTCTCCACAAAATCCACTTATTGATAGCCACATTTGGGCCTTTTTTGGTACTTGCTCCAGGGAAAGGTGTTCTCAGGGATCTCCAGGGCAGTCAGCTGTGTTCTCTGCATTCTCCAGCTCATAGAGTAGCACTACAGAAGCAGGTGGGCACATGTTGCATCTCCCCAGGCAATAGTGCTCCCTCACTGATGGAGCTGATGGCTCCAAGAGAAATTCACCCTCCATGAAAAGCATCTTTAATTGGCAGCAGATGGCCTTTTGAGGAAAATGGCATAACCAGCATCTTTGATCATTTACAACTAGGCTGTATCAAGTGCCAGCAGGTGAAGTGGAGATAACAGTCATGGAGAGAGCAGGGAAAGGACTACTGTCCATCTCTGACATTTGTGCCTCTAATGTTGATGAGGTCTCCAGCAATGGCTGCCCTTTTGGCTAAGACTCAACAAATCCAAGGATTATTAGAGACTTTTGCAGGGTTCAAGAGGAATGTGGAATTCCAGTGGTGCTCTCGTATCTTGAAGGTTGTAAAGTACACCCAGATCACTTCTCACCTTTACTACCTAGTATGCCTTTTAATTTCCCTTCATGACACTCACCTCCAGTCTCCCTGCCAGACTACCCTGTGAACTTGGCAAGCTTTCTTTCTTCAAGTGTATGCTTATCCTTTACGCAGGTTTTCCCAAGCTCTCACTGCTTCTGTTAAAAGCTCCCCCCGAGATCAACTACAAGACTACCACAAATTACCATAATAATTTGTTAGAGAATTGCTTTGATCTTTTCTCACCTACCAAGTCAATCCTGTTCCACTCCATCTCCAAAAGCATTAGATGTGATTACTAATAACTAATAACTAATTAACACAGGAGATTGAATTTTAAAGAGTATATGATAGTAATTTAGATAAAAGTTTTGATCTCTTGATGAACAAGGAAATGGGCAAACTTATCACTTCCCAGGAGATGCGTAGCGGACCAGGTATTGCCAGAAATTTAATGTCTAATAAGAATGGCTCAGAGATGCACAACTGAGCCAGTAAGATTTGCTGTTCCCCAGCAGTTTCCACAGAAAACATGACTACTTTCAAAAAGCAGCAAATTCAAAATAATTATATTCTTATATGTAAAGCATGAATTCTCTTTAATCAGGAAAAATAAAAATAAAAATCCCCACAAAAAAAAACCCAACCTTTTCAGTTGTTTTATCTCCCTTCAAGATCAATTTTAGTTTGATTTCTGCCTCTGAATTAGAGTGCTTTCCGATTCCTTGGTGTGTCACTGCTATTTCATTTTGTAGAATGCTTAACAGGATGCACAGAGGAGCTTTAGCTGTACTTTAAATAGATAAGAAGGAAAAGAGATGAAGAAAGACCACATACTACATCTTACATCTAGATCTACTTACACCACTCCTTTTAAAACAAGTTAACTAGGATTTAGAGACCACTGGATTTATGCACTGACTTTAAAGATTTTGACATTGAAATCATGATAGGTAGAAGCAGAACAGGAAACCAGACAAGTGTCTGGGAGCAAAAGAAACAACATATCTGGTGTTATTAAGGCAGTAAGAATCTCTGCATGACTGCTTCGTGTTGTCACCTGCAATATCTTGGATGTTAGAAGCTTTTGTTAGGTGTTAGCAGCCTGAGAGAGGCTATCGATCCAGCATAATTAAAGGACTGAGCTATTACTAAGATTGGGGTTTTTTTAGATCTTGGACACCTAGTATTTTTTCACTCATGTTTCTACCAGGCTAATGAGAATTTTTCAGGGTAGATACAGCTGGTATTTGATGGTTAGGAAAACAGTATTAACAAAAGAGTTATGACTGCTACATTCAACACACTGCAATATACCGCAATACTTGAAGTGTAACATTGAAATATTGCTTCAGGAATTAAGTGGTTCCTGAAATAGCAGTGTATTCCGTATAGTGAAAGATGAGTGTGACTGTGCAAAGGGTGTACCATATAGGTCTGCTTTCCTGTTCATTCCAACACATTTTCCACATTGCTTAGTGTAAAAGTGCGGTCTGAGTTTCTGTGGTTAATGGCAAGGTATACTTCTCCGGGTTTAAAACATTCAATAAGGATTTGGCATGGTTCACATGCCCAGCTGAGACATGCATAGGATCAATTTTCAGTAGGAACTAGAGCTCACAAATGTTGCTGAGGGGAGAAAGGGTGACTGTGGATTAAGGGGATTAGAAAACACATGTCTGCAGGAAATGTTTGCAGTTGTATTCTTTTTTTATTTCCTGCCCTCTTCTTCTATCTTCTCCTCTCCCCTTCTTTTCTCGCTCTTCCCAAAAGGCAGTGCAGTGCCCATCCATGTATGTGTGTCCAAGCCAAACTTATTGATTTTGACGATGACTCAGAAATGAGGGAATTCACATAGAAGTATTCCAGATAGATTTCAAATATGTTTGCCATAACCTTTTTCTTTTTAACAAATAAAAGGAAAAAAAAAAGTCTTTGACAGAGGTAGTATTTCATGTTTCTTTCATCAGAAATACATAATTGAGACTTGAAAATATTTACAAGTTTCTTTCCCCAATCATGGTGCCAGCCTAAGCACAGCATTCTACTACAGAAGCTTCTTGCATGACAAATTACATCAGGGCCCAGCAATATGTCATCAGATCTGAGTCATGACTACTACATTCATCCAAATGGCTGAGTCTACAGATCATTTCAGGGCTCAGTAATGTTAGAGTATTCAGTGTGCAGAGTGTGATTTATTAATTTGAGGTTTGTTTAAACAAATATACTTTGCAAACTGCCATGTGCGGACAGATCTAATCACATATGGACTCTACTGTACGGAAATGTGCACAGCTGAGAAATACTTCTTACCCATTTGGCAAACTAGCTAACACATTACCAACGAAAAATACCAATATAAAACTATTGCCTTTATAAGTCACACAAATGTACATTTCAACAGAAGTGGCATAATATTTCTTATATACACATTTGCAGTTTGATGGCCAGGTTACTTTCCAGTACTTCAGTTCGGTTCAGCTACTAGAGAAAAATATAGTTCAACAGCATTGATATAAAGAAGCTTACACCCCTGATTAACCATGTACCTGAGTTTAGATAGAGCCTTGAGACAAAGAATGGACAGCTCATGTATGGGCAACTTCATTACCACTGCTTGTACCAAATTTGAATTTGACCTTCTGATCTTTGCAAGGTTATAATGCAATTTAATACAGACACTTCAGGTTTCATTTGAGGTCCCTTTCACTAAGAAATGAATTTAGTTTCCCATGTGCTTGAGTTAAAGCTGCTGTGAGAAAGTCAGGCAAGTGTTCCTCTAATTTATCCCTGTTCAGCTTTAACACAACCTATAGGAATAAGCAGGAGGAGAGTTTTTTCATTTTTTCCCCATGCAACAGTGTGTATCTCATACTTAATGGCTGGAATCAGAAGAAAACTGAGCAAAAGCACAGAAAATTGATCCCTTGGGTCAATTTTAATGATCTACAAAAATAAAGACTCTGTTAGCTCTTTCTCAATTCTAACCTGATTGATTGTTGGTGCTTTTGAAGGTAGAAAGGTGAACCTAATCTATTGTACAAACTCTGAAGTGAACACTGAGATAATAATGATACGCAAGAAACTTTGCTCCTCGTTGAAGTGGCCTTTTTATCAGTAATGTTTTTCCTTACTGTATCCATTGCAACTGCCAAAACATGGCTATTGTGTGAGAAGAGACTGAAAAATGTCCTCCTCATCCTACAGACTACAGCCTTCTCTGGCTGCTTTGGGACTTAGGGAGTCAATTTGCAGGCAGAGCCAAAAAAGCAGCTTTTTGTGAAGGAGAAGGCTGAAACGGGTGAATGTTTTGTATGAGTAATAACTGCAGATTTGATCTTGAAAACTATGCAGAATTACAGAACAAAATCAATGCAGCAATATCTTATCGGCTGACTCCAAAGTTTACTGTAGAATGCTGTAGCCAGTATGAACCAGTCTACCAGACCTTGTGTTTATCACTGTTCCAAGTACTGAAGGCTACTCTAGACTCCCTGAATAATCAAGGGGGAGAAACAAATGGAGGCTTAAAACCCTCTCTGAATAGATAGGACAAGGGGGAATGGTTTTAAACTAGACAGGGAAGGTTTAGGTTAGATATTGGAAGGAATTTTTTCACTCAGAGGGTGGTGACGCACTGGAACAGGTTGCCCAAGGAGGTTGTGGATGCCCCATCCCTGGAGGCATTCAAGGCCAGGCTGGATGTGTCTTTGGGCTGTCTGGTCTAATGGTTGGCAACCCTGCCCATGGCAGGGGGTTGAAACTAGATGATCGTTATGGTCCTTTTCAACCCAGGCCACCCTATGATTCTATGATTCAATGAAACAGGCTTTGGGAGAAAGTTTCAGATGATACTTCAGGGTATCCGTGCCTTTATCCACCCTCTGGAAGCAGTTGTTCCCAGGTGCTGTATGATGAAGAAATAGACATTTATTGGCCTGCCAAGATAAGACATCTCATTCACATTCCTGTAGGTATGTAAGAATACTTGCAAGTCTACAGGCACGAAGCATGTAGGGTCATGAAGCATGAAGCATACAGCATGAAGGGTCCTGATCTCAGGCCTGTTCTTCCCTGTGTAGTGTGACACAAATAACTTCAAATCTTCCAGAAACTTTCTGCTCTGTAAGTCATGTCTTCTTGTTCTTATTTGGAGAGCCTAAAGGCATTTCCAAAATGTTTCTGTGCTGCTCCTCACCCTTAAAAATGTGGGCTGTATTCTGTCACTGAAAGGTAGAATACAAGGTAAGTGAAATTTCAGAGGGAAATGCAAAATCCTCCCCTATATGTTCTGACGTGTTTCTGAATAAATGGACCAGAGTCTTTCATACTTCAGACTCTGAAGCTTGTAATTTAATTAATGATCTAATTTGTGGTCAGGATGAGTAAAAATGCCATGAGTCTTTATTTAGCTGTTTTACTTTCTGGCATATTTCTTTTCCTACCACTCTTCCATCCTCTAGAATGAAATAGAAATGCAGAAAAACAGTTCTCTACATTTTATTACAGAAAATTATTTGCTCAATTAAAGACTTAAAAAAATGCTTCCTGGTAAGATACATTTTTTTTTTTCTTTTTAAAAATAATGAAATATTTTGTTTTAATCACGTTATTATTCTGAAGAAGAAATATATGTATGAAAGTAGGATATCATGTAGATCTCTGTGTGTATGTGATTATGAGTAATTCATTAAAAATATATTCATCCTTCCTGCTTCTGAAAATGTGAAAGGTTAGAATTGCCACCTGTGAGTTGAGGGATCACTAGTTCTGTCTTCCTTCCAAGAACCCACATTGCTCATTCTGGCTCTAATGAAAAAGTTGATTGATGGATGTCACCCTCCATGTTATTGACATTCTTATCTACCCCTTCTTTATGCAATGGGCATGACCTCCTCCAGTCAGATGGTTTGAGTGTTGCACCAACTTCCACCACCCCCTCACCATGCTCACTTCAGCACACATGCCTGTTGGCAGCAACCTATATGTCTGTCTGTCAGTGGCTCTGTAATGAGACCAATTTATTGGGTTACATAATCCTACCGCTTTAGGGAAAGAGGGGAAAATTGCAGAGCACACTAGAAGAAATCTATCCTGGCTTCTAATTCTCAGGACTGTGAGAATTAATGTATTTCCTTAATCTTAAAAATAGGTAGACTGTCATGTTTGAAATTTGTTCACTTCAGGATATTCTTGCAATACTTTCAGACCATTATGGCTTGCTGTTTTATTACATTCAGGAGGGGTCTGAGTCAAAATGCCAGATACAGGCATCTCTGGGCTTTGTAGTTCAGACCCAATCCAATCATATAATTGTTTTCCTTTTCTGATTGTATTGCAAGTCAATTTATCAGCAACTGATGTTCCCTTTAAAAAGTACATCATTTTGTTTCATTGATGAACTCTGTTGCTTCCTTTCAGATTTCATTACTGCAGACACATGAGAAGAACTTAACTTAGGTAAATTTTCAGCATGTTGATTATTTTACAAACAGGTTTGCAGCCTTTGAATTGTAGTGACAGGGCAGAGATAGAGGCTTTAGTGTGATATATGAATAGAGGATGAGGACAACAGGCCAGACTCTCCATTGTCTAGACTCTTTATATATGATAATCACCCTGTGCCAGCTCCAACTCCACAAACTTGCAATGTTAAAAGTAGACAAGTTAAAAACAAAAAAGGGCAATGGGGAATATTCAAGTAAATATTTCACAAAAATTATTATGATCAACTTGTGTGGTAGAAAATGCGAGGCATCCCAGCTAATTTCAAGATTGTGTTGTGCTAACTGTTCCAGTGAAAAGCAACAACAAAACTACACTCACATTCAGGCTGTGTAATGGCAGCAGAAGCTTGGAGCACTGTTCCACTGTTCCACTGAAAGCTCCCTAGCTTAGAGGGGAAAGCATATACAGGGTATAATTCAGAGGCTGGAGAGGTTGAAGTGCCTTTCAAAAGTGCCTGATAATAAGGTGAATGAACCTAGACATAAAGAAGCATTATTCTTGTACAGGACAAAACAAACAAACAAACAAACAAACAAACAAACAAACAAACAAAAAAACCCAAAGCAACAGGATGTGATAAAATATCACAGGCAAGGTTAATGGCTATATATATTTAAAAACAAAATTCCTGAAGATTTGATCTCAGAAGAGAAAACTCTCTTGCCATGATTAGTTGAAAACTTGGAAGGAGGGAAGGAAGGGAGGAAGGAAGGGAGGGAGGAAGGGAGGGAAACACACCTATGATGTGTTTTATGCAGTAGATAAGTGTCCAATACTCTGCTCAAGGACTACATCTTGCTCTTCTATAAAATGTCCTAGGGACCATTCTCTACCCAGCTGGTATAACAAAGTGCTTTGCATCCAAACTTCCTTTCAGTCTCTTGCTCACTCCTGCTGACTCCTGAACTGTGTCTGGAAACTGTTTGGAAGGGTGCCTTTTGGCACAGGCCAAAACTGGACTAAAAAGTGTCACAAGTTAACAGTAGAAGTGATCCAGTGCCTGTATTCTGGCACTGTACTAATTAGTACTCTGTACTACTAGTACAGAGGTAGGCAAATTGGCTACAAATGATTTACCTACTTCTGGCACAAGATTCAAACTTTAATCAAGTCATCCAGTTATAAGACTGGGATATGAGAGTATGGTAAACAGGCCCTAGGTTCCCGCTCTCTGTGTTACTGTAGAGCATCAAATTTAGATTTGGAAAATAGTTTTCCTGGTGTAGCAGCCAAGCAAACTTGCCTCTGCTGAAGTCCAGAGATCCTGTATATACATAATCAGAAGTAAAACAGTAAATGAATTAATGTCAATGTCAATTAACGTGCAACAAGTGTAAATGCAACAGGAAAAATATCAAGAAAAAGCAAAATGTAGCTCCTGGTTTCACTGCTGAAACCCAGGCTACCAGCTCCCCTAGTGGAAAGTTCTCTGCATTGAGTGAAAACTGCTTCTACAGAAGTGCCCAGATTATGAGTTTACAGAGAGACGCAAAAATAACCAGAGCATTCACTAACCCCAGAGGGCATTGATGCTGCATTACCATCCATTCCTTGTCAGACTTAACATATTTATTAAGCAGAATATCTTTGAGAAAAGAGCAGACATCATAATGATTGGTGAACAAAAGCGGAAAAGAATAAACATAGTACAATGGATATCACTGATGCAGAGTCATTCATCTAACAGATAGAAACAAGGGAAATATCCCCAATCAAAACTATCTGCTCCCTAAGCCTAAACATTCAATAACTTCCCAGCTTTGGAATGCATGTGCATCTCCTCTCTGGGTTTCCTGTGGTTTATATTATCATTTGCAAGGTATAATATGACAAGTTTATTTACTTTTGGCCATAGCCCTGAGGCATTTGTGTGCCTTTCCTTTCAAAGAATTTCATTAAAAAAAAAAAAAAATCTGCATAAAGGGAGATGGCTTTATCTTATAACAAATTGGAAGAGCAGGCTATGCTCCTCCTTTTGTCTGATCATGAAGGCTGTATACTTTTGTGCACCTGTTAAATAAACAAACATTTCCTATTACATAATGCAGCACAGCTTTAACCTTCAAACAGTGAGTCAGTCATTTAAATGAGATAGCTTCTACCAACAAATGTTGCTATTCTATTGTTAGTAGAATATTTTGTTCTATGCTACCAGATAAAAAATTGCGCAGGCAATAAACAAGCAATTCTGTTTAAAACCAGTAGCACCTGTCAAAAAAACGTTCCTCACTACTACTCTCCAACATCCCCTCAAGATCCCCTACTCTCCAACATCTCCAAGATCCCCTCAATATTACCTCAAGAGGCTAGAGAACGGGGACAAGGAAGGCTTTTGGGTTAAAGAACAGAGACTCACCCAGCTCCCAAAATAGCAGGGAGAAAGGCAAAAATAGTTAGACATGCTGATTGCATTGTTATAACTTAAATTGTATTCAGATGCGATCTCTGACGTGCCAAAAGCAGTAAGGGCTGAGCATGAAAGATCAGAAAAGTGACATCTGGTATTGGATGCCCCGCCAGACATGACTAATACCATTGGTATTGTGTAGCCTTTGCCCTTCCTAATTTAATAGTCAAATGTAAAGATTAGGCCCCCATAGCTCCTTACTGTATCATTGAAGTCTGGTTTACTGTGTGTCTATACAGAATTCCCCACTATCCTTCTCCACAGATGGGATGACTCTGAATAGGCATGTGTAACTTTCATATTGCTATGGACAGCTCATCTCATTACTTCCAGCTGGTGGATTTACAACTGAACCATATGACTCCAGCCATTACTAGTGGGAAATGAGGGAAATTTGATCGCTAAATATTGATCTTATGCAAAAGCAACTTTTTACTGCGCAGTATGTGATGAATATATGCAGCTAGGCCCACGCTTCCTTTTCATTAAAGCTGGAGGCATAGCAGTAGATTTACAATGCAATACTCAAATATTTTTAAATCTTTGACTTTACTTTCAGGAGTACCATAAAACATCCACTATTTAGACTCTAAAAATTTTTCTTCTTCCCTGAAGTTGGTCTCTGAAGTCAGAAATCCGGATATAATTTTCTCAAATCAGTCTGATTCTTTCTCTGTAGGTTTAAATACTTGTTGCTGCCACAGCAGATTAGCGAGTGACATTTTTTAACTGTTATATAATAAAACAGAATATTAATATGCAGCTTTCTTAGATTCCTTTACAGACATAGGTTTCAATATATCTTTAGCTAGGAACTGTAATTACTCAGCCTTCAAAGATGAAGAAATTGTGCCACACAAAACCAACAGATCTTTTCCAAGTCATAAAGCAAATTGAGGCAAAGCTAACAGCAGAATAACATCCTGCCATATATGCTGCTCCCTGTGTGAGCCAGCTGTACCAATAGAGATGCAGATAATAAGGTCTTTGAAGCAGTTAACCATGCTTTTGTTACCTGTTAAGGTATGCAGTTCCTGAAGGGATGGCAGGGATGACATGGATGACATGGATGACGTGGTTGACAGCTTTGAAGGACCACAGAAAGGCTGATCCACGGGAGAAGTAATGTGAAAAAATTCAGTAGTGAAACAACCATCCAAGGGCAGAACTTCACAAGGGCTGGAAATGTGAGGGACCAAATAACATTTCACAGGAGCAAGAATTCATCTGTTTTAATACTACTTTTGAATTTATTTATGCACTTTATATTTACAGTATTACTTTTATAACAACAACAACAACAAAAAAGTGAATGCAGCTACTCAGACAACCTTGGGCACGAAACTGGATTTAGTTGAAATACCACGATAATTCTCTACCGACACTTACATTAAGTGGGAGAAAGCTTAAAACAAAATCACAACAAAAAAACAAGCAAAGAAAAAATACACAGGTTCAAAAGCCACTGATGTGGAATAATACATCAGCTCCAACATAGAAGGTACAACTCATGATCCTTGCTGGCCTATGATACTAATCTTTTTTTTGATGTATCAGAAAAGTGTAGTTATTCTTTCTGGTATCTGTTGAAGAAATAGTTCGCATGCACTTGAATATCAGTCAGAACTGTGTACATGTAAGATGCTAAATTTCCCACCAAGTAATGTAAAAGTGGTGTCTGGAAGTCCATCAGGAAACCATAAAAAGTCTGCACAAAGGGCTCAAAACATAACCTAGGCATCAAATGGAAACTCCATGTTGAATAAGGCAGGCTTAACCTGAATATTACCCACACCAAAGGATGGAAGAGAGAACAAACCTTACCATTCAGAGATTCACTTTGATTTGGCTAAGAATCCAATATTTGAACATTCATTTCAGTTTCAGACTGCCTGACCATCTTTAATTTACTAAACTAGCCTGGTAGTCTTGCAAAAACAGGGTATTCTTGTGAAACTTCCAGTAATTTCTCTTTCTGGTTGGGCTTGAAATACTGTAAAAGTAGTCTTCTTTGTGGTATTTCACTGGATTATTTAACTCTGAGCTCAGTGTCAGTGCTCAATAAATAATGCATAAGTAGTCTTTCAACACTTCAATTTCCAGTCCTGATCAGACACACGAATTGAAGAGTGAAAAACCAAAACAAACCTTCAAATCTAGTCTCAAAATCACTTTAACATTTGGGCTTTTGTGGTTTCGAAGCTAGAAAAGGAAGCTTATATGAAGCTCAACAGCTGCTGTGCAATACCACAGTCA
Source organism: Alectoris magna (assembly GCA_030625065.1). Taxonomy (NCBI): domain Eukaryota; kingdom Metazoa; phylum Chordata; class Aves; order Galliformes; family Phasianidae; genus Alectoris; species Alectoris magna. Next base: position 60,809,854 of record CM060562.1, read on the forward strand.
CCCCCATCACTGGTAGAAAAAATGATGAATATGTTAGCCGTGATCAGAGATGAGAAGATGGTTGTGTGCCACACAGGTATACAACCTTCCAAAATCAGGGTTGAAGGTTTAATCTACATTGTATTTTAAATGACAAAATTTATCCCTTATTATTTAAAACCCAAAAGTTATCAAAAGTCAAACAGTGTCCTTTAGGTTCTATATGTTTTTTCCTTTATTGTTGATGCCTTCTATCATACTTTTTAAATCTCAACATAAATATCTGATTCCTTGGTAGCAAGAAGGCTGTTAACACTTTTTCCTGTTCTTGCTTATGGGGGCTTGGAGTAGAGGGGTTGTCTGCATAACAGCTGGCCACCACAGACAACCTGATTTCTTAAGAGAAAATGTCTCAATGTCTTGGAACATAGACATCATTTTCAGGGAGAGAGGGGTGCAAACTGCCCAGGGAAATTTCAGTGATTTACATAAAATCCACATGAGAATTTCTTCAGTCATTATTAAAACACTGGCATGTGGTGACTGTGTAAAACAAGCTGGTAGTTCTCTAATTTTATATTTTTATGTTGATCCTTGTCTGAGGTTCCAAGCAAGAAATGTTTCCATTTTACCTTTGACACAGAAGAAGCTGAGACTAATAATGATTTTTTTTTTCTAATAGTCTCAAATCACAAAGAAAGATACCAAAAAAAAAAGAATTTTTGAATGTATCATTCAAGTTCTGTTGATTCTTTTGTCTCTTAAAAAATCTCTACATCCAAGGAAAATGAAACACATAATATTTCAAAATACTGAAGGCATGAGTATGAGTCAGTGCTACTAAATTTTATGATACACTCCATCTAACTAACTTTGATAGAATATGCTGAGGGTATACACTTTCAATATGGTATACAAAGAGGCTAAATCACTCCAGAAAGTTAATATATGGGTATGCATGTATTGCACTGAAAGCAAAAATACATTGTTACACAGTGTCTGTAGAAAAAGAGTAAGTGAAGGTACTTCATTTCAAATAGAAATACTTATTTAATATTTCCTTTTACAAAGGGAAAATTTTTGACAATCTGACTCAATCAGTAATAAGATCTGCTAGTGAGATATGTATCTGAATATCTATAACTTGATTGTCTGGTTTGGGTTTTATGATGCAGCATTTGTATCTGCAGCTGGGCACTGACATAACTAAGCACTCTGGAAAGAACTTTGATGATTAAAACTCTATATCATGGCAGACTATCTACTGTCATTTGAATAAGGCAGAGTGTTCGTTAAATTATTTCGTGTGCTATGAAAGGAATGTCTCAATTCTAAATGTACTCAAGAAAGAGTTCACATTTAAACACACTGATCCTTTGTAGAATGATCATTCAAAGAATGATCAGCAGAGACTTCACAGTGTACCTGATCATTCCTCTTAGAATTCCTTTTCCATCACAATCTTCTGAGAGTATATAATACCACCCATATTATATCATCTCATTTATATGCAGAAGAGTTCAAACATTTTATTATTCATCATGTTACCTACCTCTGTACCTTCCCCAGGTCTCTTACATCCCCTTTAATGGGAAGGAGCAAGGCTCCACACACTGTTTCGGGAAGGGGGCAGGGGACGGTGGGAGGAAGGGTACACCATTTTTTTTTTTTATACACTAAAAGAATAATGGTGTTTGCTTCCCCTCTATGAATAAGCACTGAACTAGCACTTATGTTTCTCTCAAGTATTTTTCAGGAATGGGAATAGAGAGAAAAATGCTTGAGAGAAACAAAAGTATTCCTGAATGGAAATAGTCACCTCAAAGGTTATCACTCTACAAATAAAATTAGGATTATTACTTTTCCATCATTTCATACTTATCTACTTCGAATTTTTTGTTGCCATTTATTTCTCCAGCTATCTGTATCATGTGACACCTGTATCTTTTCACAGACTGCTTTACTAGCTACCTGAAATAACTCTACATCATCAGCAAACTGTCATCTCACCGTTCACTTCTTCCATGAATTACCTGTGAACTCCATACCTTGGCCTGTGCTGCTCAGTACTACATAGTGCTGTAGTATCTTATACATGGCCTTCTCCAGAATGAAAAGTGTCCTTTTTTTTCTTGTCCATTTCATTTAAGCAAGATATTTATCTGTGTGAAGTATTTCTTTCATTACCTTATGATAGACTAGTTTCAGTAGAAGCTTTTGGCAAAAGATACTGTTAGAACCATAGTATTTCAATTAAATAACCCACTCTAAAAAAGAAAAAAATTAAACTTATATTAACCAAATTAAATAGAACTTCAGAAAAGCCTTATTTTGATGCCATCTGCCTATACTTGTGTGAAGAATTTGACTCTGCCCCACAGATTATTGTCTCTAAGATGGAGAGATATGGTTTTGTCAGATGGATCACTCAGTGTATTAGGAATTGGCTGAATGGTAGGACTCAAAGAATTACAGTTTATGGCTCAATGTACAAGTGGACATTGATAAGCGGTGCTCCTTAGGGGTCTATACTGTGACTGATACTACTTAGTACCTTTGTCAGTGGCATGAACAGTGGGATTGGATGCACTCTCAGCAGGTTTACCATGGACATGAAGCTGAGTGGTGTGGCCAACACTCTGGAGGGAAGGGATGCAATCAAGAGGAACGTTTACAGGCCTGTGCAAACCTCATGAAGCTCAAGAAGGCAAAATGCAAGGTCCTGCACCTAGACTGGGGCAATTCCAAGCACAAAGGCAGTCTGGGCAGAGTGTGTATTGAGTGCAGCTCTGAGGTGAAGGACTTTGGGGTGTTGCTTCATAAGAAGCTCAACATTTGAGAAGCCTGCAATATGCATTTGTAGCCCAGAAAGAAAATCATACCCTGGGTTGGATCAAAAGAATTGTTGCCAGCAGGTCGAGGGAAATTATTCTGCCCCACTACTCCACTCTTATGAGACTTCATCAGTGGTACTACATTCAGCTCAGGGGCTCCCAACATAAGAAAGACATGAACATATTGGAACAGATCCAGAGGAGGACACAAAAATGATGAGAGATCTGGAGCACCTCTCCTATGAAGACAGGCTGAGAGAGCAGGAGCCTACAGGAAAGATGGCAACAGACTATAAGCGAGTGTAGTGACAAGACAAGGGATAACAGTTTTAAACTAAAAGATTATAGATTTAGATCAGATATAAGTAAGAAATTCTTCAGTATGAGAGAGGTGAGGTACTGGAACATGTTGCTCAGAGAAGCTCTGGATGCTCCACCCCTGGAAGTGTCTAAGGCCAGGTTGGATGGGGCCCTGGACTGTCTGATCTAGTGGATAGTGTCCATGCAAATGGCAAGGCAATTGGAAAAGGATGATTTTTAAGGTCCCCTCCAGCCAAATCTTTCTGTGATTTTACTATTATTAGCAAAATCATAGTGCCCTACATACATCAGATGTTTAGAGCACATTAACACATAATGACTAATGCATGCAAACAGCAGTTTTTTCATCAAGACTAGACAAAACATTATTTGGCAATGTCATGCTAGAATGCTAAACACTGCTACCTCAATGTTAATTTGAGATATGACCCATAAACAGGCATGTCTTCATCTTAAACACTTCTGCCATTTCCAGTGGAAATAAAAAAGATGACAACTTTCTAGTTCAGAGTTTTGTGACTGGTAGACTGGCTAGTGAGTGATGCAGGCTTGAACCTTTGCATCACCAGCTTATTATATAATAGGAAACATATGAAGCAATTTCACTTTATTATTTCTTCACTTGCCAACATGACTTTGGTGCAGCTCATAAAGTGGAGAATATTTCTCTGTGTTCTTTATTATGAAACTAAAAATTTAAAAAAACAGTTTTTAATATAAAATGAAAAAGTTATTATTCATTGGTGAAGTTGGCATAAAGCAACTTGTCTTCCCACTTCTGGTTTTAATAGAAAGGAAAAGGGACATATTACTTTTAAAATAACTTGATTACCTTATGGGCTAGGCCCTTCCTCCAATTTGTGTAGTTACTGCCTTGTAAATGGCTTAGCCAGATGCAGTTAGGTTATAGTGCCTTACATTAGTAGTCATACCAAATCAATCTGCTAATGAAAATCCATTGCTAAGACATGATAAATGTTGTGGGGAAAAAAAAAAAAGAAAGAAAGAAAGAAAAAGAAAGAAAGAAAGAAAGAAAAGAAAAAAAAGAAAACAAAATCACTGTTGAATGTAAAAAAGTGCTAATCTGAGGAACATCATATTTAGGTCTTTTTAATAGAACTGTCAAGGAGAAAAAATAGCATGAGTTCTTTAGCTCTAGAAAAATTAAATTGCTTTTACTAAGCCTCTAATCACTCAGTGTTAGTGAAACTTCACAGGACTTAGTTATAACTTTCTTCCTACAACTCCAACAATCTGTAAATTTCCATGTTTTCTGGCAATTTAATTTCTGTGACTAAATACAAAGTAGCTTATGAGTTTCATGTTGCATTGCTAGTGTTTTCAACAACTTGTGATTGACTTGCTGTGATGCCCAGTTCAATTTTGTTCTGAGTTTGCTCTGAGTAGGATACAGCAACAGAATGACCCAAAGAAAAGCTCTCAGATTTCTACTGAAAAATTGCGGGTTCTGATAGCTGTAAAGTCCCTTATTCTTTCAGACTACGTATAGGATGTTTAAATAACATAGAGTGGCTGAGTTTGCATGTCTGCGAGACCCTGTTCAAATGCTTCTGAGGCAAGTGAGCTAATGTTTCTGTTTTTATTGCAGTCTGAAATGATATACTGGTTCTTCAACATTGGGTGAAGATCACTGTGTCACTCATATCAAACTTTCACTTTAGACAAATGTTTCTGGTCCTTTTCTGTGGTTGGAAACATAAGATGTTAGATGTCCTAAGATGCTGGATGTCCAGCGGGCCATGTGGCCACAAAACCCTCAGAGATAGATAGAAAGTAAGTCTAGTCCTTTCACTGCAACAGTTATGATTTGATGAAAGCTTTTCACATGTACTGGGACAGAATTATTTTTAAAAAGGAGCTTCAGCAGTATTATAGTGGCCTTCAAACTCTCTATAGACTACAGGCATTCCACACAGAGTCAGCCGTTATTCTCATTTCCAGCTAAGAGAAACAAAGTAGATGGGAGGAGATGAAAAACAAAAGCAGACAATGCAAGTGTTTTGTTTTTCAGAAAGGGAAAAGCATTTATCACACTCAATACCGTACAAATGCATAAATACTTTCCTAGTATTATTTTTCTGTGTAAGCAACCACTGTAATTGCCTCAGGGGTATTCTGTGAGTGTACATAAAAGAGAAGGCAGCCCACACAGTTCTGAAGGAAAGGGGAGCTAGTACTGGATACCAGTTTTTTTTACAGAGAGATTATCCACATTAATAAGTGTTTTTGCACCCCTCCCAATGGAATTTGAAGAGAATTTTTAATATTAGTAATTTTTCAAACATAACACTCATGGCTTTCTACGCCCAGTTTGAGGTAGTAAAAATTTAATTTCCTTAAATTTTTCCATGCCCGATTTTCCTCCATACTGAGAAAAAAATTAAATAATACTTACGTAAAAGCATTCTATCACATTAGCTGTAAGAGTTGAAATGATTAAACAATGCAAATGCTATTTAGCAACGAGAGACCAGTCTAAACAAGTTCAAAGAACCTTTTTCTCAGTCTCTGACAGAATGATCAATGATGAGGATGTGGCACATAAAACAATTTGTTAAAAAATGCATCTTGCTGGGTTCTGTGTGAGATAGCACATAAGCTGCAAATATCAAGTGTGATCACTTGTCTTAGGCTACAGGTGATGCATCCCATTGGGACTTCTGTGTTCAGCTGCCAACCACTCAGACTTTCATATTATGATGCTGTCTTGTGTCTAAGACACAGTCCAATTAGGAGTCTCTAACATTCTTCAATTTCTTGCTGTTGAATTTAGTTGTTGTACAAAGTCACTGCAGCACAAACCAAAGAGAAAAACACAGATCCCGCAAAGCATAAGAACTAATGTCTTCTGCCTCGGAGTTTAAAAAACACTGATAATTCTGAGTCACTTTGTTTCTAGGAGATCAAGACACTGGAAAATCAAGATCAGAAGTGCCTGTTTGGACACACAGAAGTGGAAGTAGTCCAGGTCATCAGACTCTTTTGAATCTCATTTGAAACATCTTTTACTCTGAACACCATCAGTAAAATTGCTAATTTGATTTTACAAGAGTTTACAACAATTGTGATTTTCAGTGGCCTATGAAACTTTTGATGTCAATGATTTAAAGGCTATCATTTTTTCCTTCTTCATTTTGGAAACTGGTTCAGAACGTTCGGGAAGTGAAATACATCGCAATGACTACTGGCAGATGTCAACGAAAGTTATCTCATGTCTGCATCACTGAGGTGCTGCTGCTGGACTTGATAGTGTTTTGTTATGGAGTGCAGCTAGCTCACAGCTCTGTTCACTGTTTGAGGAATCATGAAACCACAGACCCTGGTGGCTTAAATCTCCAGAAATATTTCAACTGTCATCTGCTATGATCAACCAAACTGTGCCAGGAATTGTTCCCAGGCACTGAAACATGACTGCCCACAGAAAAGCAGTGCAACCCCAAGAAAAAAATTGCCAGAGACAACTGTGTTTCCCCCTCCCCCAAACCTGTGTATGGTCTGGAAACTAGCATGCCCTACATAATACTCCTGACAGGCAAACAGGCTGTAGCTACCCTGCAGTGGAGAGTAATAGATCTTAATAATATGGATAAGAGATTTTTTATGCCAGTTGTCTTTAATGCCAGACAATGGTCCCAAGAACCCTGAACTTACCAGAACAAACTTAGTCAGGGAAACCACTATTCCTGCTCTGCTGGAATCCTGTCCATACTTCCATTACAATTTCTCAAACCTGGGATGTTTTTGCAAAAGATTTTAGCTTCAGTAAATCATTATTTCTCATCAAACTATTTCATCAAAAGACTTCCAAACCACTGTAGCCATTTCTATTTTCTTAACACAACCCAGGAAGAGTCTTGAATCATTTAACCCCAGGAACTCGCATGCAGATGTAGCTATAGGAAGCAGACAGTGAGAGGTAGTTTTTGTCAGATTTCAGTGAATACTCAGCCACTTAATTTTGTTATACACATCTTCATGATAAAAATCTTACCTTCCCCCAGTATTAATGGGCTGTGAGCAAACTATCATCAGGCATAAATAAACAAAAATGAGTTGAACTTCTTAGACTTCTTGTGTTAACAAGAGTTTCTGCAGTTTTTGTCATTCCTGTTGTTCCCTTTGATGTCTGCTTCCTTTTGGAATTACCATGATAAATCCTGAGCACAACAGTTAAAAATAAACTTAATTAACATGGTTCCCATGGATAATACAATTTCTTATTTGGAGTATTCTCTGCTTAGCATATATAGAGATAATTACCTACTGTAGGGAGCTTATTTTAGCATGGAGTTGGACTAGATGATCTCCAGATGTCCCTTCCAACCCCTATGATTCTGTGATTCTGTGGTTCTGCAATGCCCTTTGCCACTGTAATGTTGATCTCTGATCAATTGATTAGCCAAGCTCTTTTCTCTATTTCTTTCCGGAATAAGGCCCCTCTTTTTACAGGATTTTCATTACGCCTAAAAAAAGCTGTCTATTTAACTGTGTAAAGTATCTGGAGTTTAAATGAATAGACTTCCATCAGAAGATAATTTTTGTGATATCATAATATCACTTGATTCAACTCATTACAGTCATAACTAAAGTAGGATGGTATCTGCTAGAAACATATTTATAGCTATCAGGAGCATTTTCCATAGCATATGCACAGAACATTACAGTACTCAGTGCAATAACCAATGGTCAACTGCTTCTCATATTGAAAGGAAACAGCGAATTATAGCTCTCATTTGTGGTAACATGGCCTCACTTGATCCAGTCAGTACATTTATACTTAGAAGTAACTAAACTGAATTCACATTCTGATGCTGAAAATATTAAGAGGGCCCTTGAAATGGACTCTGAAGCAATGCAGAATGTCACTTGCGTGTTAATGGAGCAGATACATTAATCTTTAGTCTGGATGGAGGATTCTGAACCTGTAGCTTGGCTCTCCTTCTTTACAAAACTGAAGAGAACAAAAGCCATGTGCACCCCCACTGCAAATCTTCTAGAAGTATTTTGAAGTTCTTTTGTTATTCCTCAGTGACATCTAACTATGAGAGCAAAGTCAGTCATCTTGGATAGAATATGGCTATTAGCAAGAAGCAAAAGCTTGAAAGGAAAATTTTCAACCACAGCTATGAGGAGAAAATCCTTCCTTCAAGCAGGAAAGTTTCTAGAGATATTTCCAGCCTATATTTGCCAATTCTGACTCAATCTTTTCTTCATTATGATCTCAAACTGTTGCCTCACTAGAGGTGTTCTCCAAATGATATTACTAAGTCTATTCCCCCACCCACTTCTGTATTTTTATGATATCTACAGATGATTTTTCTCTGTTGTCCATAGTGTCACTGGTATAAAGTGGGTCCCACGAACAGACCAAACCTTGTCTATTCAATAACAGTGAAACTTTTGCCCCTGGCAACTTGGATTCCATGGCAGACAAAACCCTATCCATGCTGAAGAAGACCTTATTGACAGCAGTCTTCCAAGTATTAGTAACACAGCCAGTCACAAAACAAGCAGTTGACATAATGCAATTACTAATATTTCCACTGCTGTAACATTTTTGGCATCCCCATGTACCTGACACCAAGGCTCCATAACTGCCTGATCAGAATGCAATTTTTGTTTTCCTTGCTTTGTTTTTTTGGCATTAACCCAAGTGAATGTGAGTCCTGAAACTCCTTTTCTGTTTTTTAAGTAGTTCCAGAAAGTAATAACACATCTAATTATATTTTCATATCAGCAAAAGCTACAAGATGAAAACGGTAAAAAGTAGTAGAGGGCTATTTTTGCTTCCAAAGCTTATTTTTGGTGTTCCCAACCTCCCCTTCGCTGGAGGGATAAAACCGTTTCTACACACAAAAAGAGAACATGGAAAATGATAAAGGTCCATCAGAGCTTTACTGTACTGGAGGATAATCAAAAATATAAAGACAATTTTCAGAAAGTGATGAAAGGAGGTTTGGTACTGTAAGAGAGTAGATGGTCTTAATTGTTTGCCTTGTCTCCACAAGAGAAGCAGAGTTTTTTATAGATCACCATTCAAATAAGCAGACCTCCACTGAAGTCATTGATTCATCTTTTTCTTCTCAACTAGATAACTCTACAAAATTTAGAGTTCTTTCTCTGCTCACTGAAACAAGGGGGTGTTAATGTAAAGCTCCTGTATCAGTCTTAAAGCTTTATAACTAGCCCACTCGTCATGACGAGAGCATCACTCATAGTCAAAGGGAAAGCATGATTTGTGATTTGAACTTCAGAAGCCAGCATTTAATCTTCCCTGTTTCCACCCTTCATCATAGTACCTAAAGGACTGCTATACACGACTTCTTTTGCCAGACCATCTTTGGGCTGTAATATATCACAGAGTTTGAAGTACAACAACTTCATTCTTTCAGGCATTCCTCATGCTGTCCATGTGGTTCATTTTAGATGGGTTTGGAAGCACTGACAGTCTGCATGGCTGGAATGTAAACAAGGAGGTCTCGGCAGGAAAGGCAGAAGAAGGTGAAGAAGCAAACTCCAAAGATTGTGCTGTGATATGGAACAGCCCCAATATGATTTTAATTAGAGTACATGCCACAGGATCATTTACTCACAAAAAAATATTCAAGGAATTGTGGGCTAAAAACCTCTGCATAGAGGAAATTCTCTACCTCTGGCTACTTCAAGATGTCACTATATTAGCTAAATTTAAATATCTGTGATTCACTGCAGATTCAGTGCTGAGTCTTTCCGACATGACAGCTACTTTCTACTCAATTTCTATTACTAATCAACAAGGATGCTGCTGCAGAGCAGAGCTTAGGGGGTATTTGGGTAGGACAGATTTAATAAAATGGAATCAGAGCAGCTTGTTTTCAAATTCAGTCTCTCTCTTTTACTTTTGATGTTAGTTTACTGCCTACTTCTAATCTTCTAAGAGCAAGTACTTTCTGTAAATGAGGTTGACACTGCTTAATTCAGAAGTGTATTAAACTGAAAAGCTGAAACATTAAGTAACGTTTCAGAAGGGATAGGGGAGGAATTCAGGTTTCATACCTCCTTTCATAAATTATTATTTGTATCACACACAGAAGTCCAAGTCAAGAGTTGCCCCATTAGTTCTGGTACATCAGAAACATGCAATAGGTAATTATTTATTTGAAGAGCTTGCCTAGATGGAAAAAGTGACTAGCAGGTTTCTGTAACTAATTTGGGACCAAGGGACTTGACCAAGATCACGCAAGAATCCTGCAGCATTCCTAATAACTGAGATATCTTTCCACCTCATCCAGCACCATCTCAGAGTCGCTTTGTTTCTCTAAGACTGCAGCAAAAGAACCTAGTGGGAATGAGCAGTGGTGTAATGGTGTAATGTAATAAACCCCATTATTGTTAGGGTTTCAGTTTTCTTTTCCGTGTTCCACAAATGAAGGTCTATATTACTGGGAGGCAAAGCACATCTGGTGGAAGAGGTTGTTAGAGACCTTATGAAGAGAAGCAACTAAAAGGAAGTACAGAGGACTTGTGGAGTAGACCTCATCTTTCATCTAAACAAATTAGAAGATTCTTTGGAAGTCAGGTTAGTATGCAATCTTTAAAATAACTACTTAACAAGGTCTTTCAGTTATTAGGGTTGCAACTTCTGCAAAGTACAATCACAGGATTTAAAAAACAGAAAGAACTGATGATACAGGGCTATTTCCCCGAGTCTCTCCCACGCCCATATAAAAAAAAGGAGCTCTTTGGAGTTCACTGAAGCCATGTTGAGGTGAAACTTGTGAATGTGTAGTACATACAGGCTATTGCTCTGTACATAACAGAGAGGAATATTTCAAAACAACAACAGTAAAGTGAAAAATAGAGCCATCAAACATCCTACTGTTAAAAGATACATGTCTATGATTAAATGTATTCTCTAGCTCTGGTCTAAGTGTTACAGCATCGCTCTTTGAAAAAAATGGAACTGGAAGAAACTGAAAAAGTGACACATGCTGCTCGCCTCACTGAATGTTATTTTAATACTAATGTGGAAATTTTGCTTTGTGCACAAACACTTTTCTTTAGGGTAGATAAAAAAAAACTTGAAGAATTCTGTATCTATTTCACTGGTGATGACAAGTATGTTAATTGCTTGCAGATAACATCTGTTCTAGTGAAATCAAGATGCAGACTTTCCCTGGACTGCTAGTACAACACTTTGCACTTTGTCTAGGAGATCTACTGCTCTTTGCTGAAGTTTGAAGTAAGCTGCAGTGCCTTTGAATTTTCTGAGAATCTTCCAGTAACTGAAACCAAATCTGCTGGGAGTCCTGGGTCATTGCAATGTCTCTCTTTGAGCACAGGACTTACCTTTGAAGCTCAGAGACTTTCACTGACCATGACGTAGAAGTGTGCTCTGGCTGAAACAAGTTCACGGTGATCTGCCAACAGCACTGCGTGAGAGAGCCTCTGATTTCTTTATGTTTACAGTAGAAGGTGAAGGGCCTCTCCTGCTCGAAAACCGTGAGCCTGGCAAATATAATGTCAGATCTAAGGAGCCCTTATCCTCTACAGACTACATTTGCAATTTTACAACGTGTCTGTAGACCCTGCCATCAAGTTACTTACCAGATGTGTCTGTTGAGTATGTCAATCATGCTGCTGAAGACACGGCTCCAGACTGTTATCATTCCCTTCCTCCCATCATCTATTTGCATATGTGTTCTTTAGTAAACTTGGAGCTCCCCTAAAATACTTGAAACTAATTAGCTCTCCAACATGAGGAAAAATTCCTGGCAATCTGTTATTGCAATATCATTTATGAGGGAGAAAGGGACAAATAACTCCCACTCATCCTTAAGAGCAGATCATTACTAAAATCCTAGAGACACAAAGAATAGCAAGTAGGGGTCAATACGCAATTGTATACTTATAGAGCTTGTTCTATGCCAGCCAAGCTCCCATTGGGAATATAGTTCATTCATGTACTGACTGTTGCCAAGAGCTGTGCTGCCTGGAAAAAAAAAATATTAAAAAATTACTTCTTGTTTTACTTGTTTTCTAAGCATTTGTCCTGTATAGGGGTAATCCACTGTGTAAATACTGGATGGAAAAAAAACCTAGGATTGAGCTGAGTTGCAGAACAAGAGCCTATACATTCTAGTATTCTATCTATCTACTCTGTACAAACCTATGAAATAAATCTGTATCTGATCTATCATAAGTCATTATGTGAACACAAGTTGACAGCGCATCCCCTTTGTGGCAAAAGAAAACTGCACTGGGCTGTATAAAGAAGGGCAATGCCTGTAAATCACATGCAGTGGTTCTGCTTCATGCACTGCTGGCAAGGCTGCAATTGAAGTAAACACATTCAGCTTGTGGAGCCTAATTCAAGAAGGTCATGAATTGATTAGAGGGAGCCCTGAGAACAGCAGCAAGAATGATCGAAGGTTTGTAAACATACAGAAATACCAAAGGGATTGGAGTTATATACTCAGAGAAAAATGACTAGGGCAAACATTATGATTATTCAAACACATGTAGAATACTTATGAAGTCAGAGGTAATACGCCATCCTCTGTGTCCAGTAAGGATAAGACAAGGGGCTGCAAGCTAAACTCACAGCAAGGGGCATTTCAGTCACAAACCAGGAAAAAATTTCTAAGACGAACAACTGTGAAGTCTTAGAACAAATTGATTTGAAAGACTGGAATCTTTATTTTTAAGAAGTAGAGCATACTTTTTCTGGTGATGTAGCTGCTCCTGCAGTGAGCTAAAGAGGTTCTCTAAGGTATTTGCAGGCTTTAGTAGTATAACCTGACTAAACAAGAGACATGCAAGGTAAATGGACTTTATTTTCTACAAGGTAACTTTAAAAATTCTGAACATTATCAGTCTCATGAGAAGCTGAGCAGCATTGTACCCTCTTGTTAAATTGCTGTAGAAACGGCAAAGCCATTCTACTTTTGACCGTGTGTAAGCCAAAGTTTTGAGTTTGCTCTGGTTACACCTTTTCCTCAAAACAAGCATACCAGGGGGATTTTTGAACTCTGAAGCTTGATTTTATTTTATTACATACTGAAATAGTTACTTTCTAAACAGCCAAAATTTCAGTCCTCTGGGAATGACAGTATAAAGCAAAATAAAATTCCACCTGACTCTTTGCCTACTGTGTCTTTGCAGGGGGGATGCTTTCCTCCAGTCTTCTCCCAGCTCAGGAGTGTTAAGTGGCTTCCTGGGGTGCAATAAATTATCCATATTTCCTCTAGGTCCCTTGATAAAGTCCATCTCTGGCTCCCATGACTGAGGCAAAGCTGTGGTTATCTGCTCACTGCTCCTCTGAGGACCAGCACAGTGCCAGTTCCAATAATTCTCAGCTCTCCTACCTTTGGCCCCACACATCCAGCCTAATCCTGTGGTATGGAGTGGGATGGCATGTCCATGGGATTGTATGTTCCTGTCCTCCAACACCCAAGGGCTCCCATTTGTAATAACTTAATAACATGAAGATTTCCAGTCTTTACATAGGAGAATGAAAGATTTCATTTTGTTTTGTTCATTATAATGCAGAATAGTTTAATTTGGTTTCATTTAATTCATATATCGTGGTTTCCTAAAGTGAACGTGCAAAATTGGACTTCTTGGTAAATAGAAAAGAATCTCTTGCAGAACTGTGTAACACTCAGCAGTACCTACTGGGAGCATTCAGCATCTGTTGGATGCAAATCGCTTTCCTAAACTTCTGGTCACTTAGAGCCTAAATTGAAGCATCCTCTTCCAATAATCTCATACAAGCTCTTATAGGCTCCTTGTTCACCAAAGTTATTTTTCTGGTTCTATCTGTGTATTGCTTTCTTTGGCTGTCCTGGCAATATGAATCCAACTAGTTGCAATCAGATGTTGAAATCCAGTATGAACTTTCATTTATGTAATTTCAATCAACTGTCCATTCTATAGGTTATAAAAATAAATGTATTCTTGTTAAAGCTTTTAGTACTCTGAGACCCTTTCTCCTTCCACAACATTTAAAAATACGAAAAGTTCTGTAACCCAGTTGACTTGCCTACATACAGAAAAGATACTGGTGTCTACTCCCCGGTGATGGAAAAGTTAGAATGTTAAAAAACACATTTTTAAATAGTTAACTATATGGTCTTATTATTTTTATTATTATTTTAATTGAATATTTATTTCATTTTAAAACAGGGAAGCACAACAGTATAGAATTATCATAGAATCATAGAACGGTAGAATGGCCTGGGTTGAAAAGGACCACAATGATCATTTAGTTTCAATCCCAATGCCATGGGCAGGGTTGCCAACCACCAGACCAGGCTGCCCAGAGCCACATCCAGCCTTGCCTTGAATTCCTCCAGGGATGGGGCATCCACAACCTCCTTGGGCAACCTGTTCCAGTGCTTTACCACCCTCTGTGTGAAAAACCTCCTCCTAATATCTAACCCTATAATTGAAATCTATGTTATTTTAAACTGATGCTCACACATGACATGATGCCAGTGTTATCATGCTATTGTGATTACTAATGTCAAAAGGAAGAGAGAAGAATGACCACTGCGTTGCAATTAGAACATAAAAGGGCAATATATTTAGCAAAGTTTTACTTTAAATGAAACTCTGTTTCACACTGAAATACTGGAAATCCTAAAAATACTCAGTGACTTTCAATTATCCTGCCAATTGCTTTGCATCAGTCTTAAGAGTGACCAAAGTGCCTTTTCAATTGTTTGGTTTAGGATTTGGGTTTGTTGTTCTTTTTTTGCCATCTAGAAGCTGTAGGAATCTCTCACATACATCTGACTGAGCACATGACTCTAGACTCTTAATTTGGAAACAGTAAAGTCTGCATTACAGCAGCACAATTTTGTGAATTATTATGCTGTAAGATGACAATTACTATAGACAAAAATGTATGTAATAATATCAATAGGCGAAGAGTTATCAGTTTGGATAAGTTTCATAATACACCCAACAATTATGTTATATGTTTAATGAGTAAGCCGGCGTGGTTTGTTTGTGAGGCTGTCTTGCTCTGACATCTTTCCCAGAGAAATAAACTTAAAAGAGTTTTTCAGCAATGCTTCTGCCCGTGTTACCTATTTACACCTACTAGAACTGAAAACAAAACAACTGAGGGCAAATTACACTTAGAACAGACTGGAAAGTTGTACCAGAAGCGAGAAAGGGCAAAAGAGAGGAAAGAAGAGAAATAAGGAGCAAACATTCTTTTGGGAAAACTCCTGCAGACTTAGGTTCATGAAGAAAATGTTGTGATATTTGCTTAGAAGGCTGAAAGAAAGACATCGCTAGCAAACTTGCCTAGAAGGCCACTTCAATAACAATTTAAAAGGCAGTGAATGCAGTGGAGTTGTACTCCCCTTTTCTCGATTACCTGACAATATGCTTCCTATCCAAGCAATTGAATATTTCAGTTGTTACTTGTTTACTGACATCACGGATTGTGGTGAAACTACTTGGCAATCATTTTCTCCAAACCACTCATAATAAATAAATAAATAAAATAAATAAATAAATAAATAAATAAATAAATAAAAATTGTATTATTCTCAGCTGCACTACACTTTCAACAAGCCCATCTCAGTAGAAAGAACAGCACTAGCCACTGGCTTCAGGAGAAAGAGGCAACATTAATATGAGGGAGAACAAAAGGTTAGATCAGGACATTACAAGAAACTGGGAGGTGACACAGAATAGAGGAAATAAAACTGATGCCACCTGAAATGATCTAAGAATAAAAAGGAAATGCCAGAAAGAACAGGGAAACTTCTATCCTATAGCTGTTTTCCTAGACTGTTTTCCTATTGGTATTCTGATTTCCCCCATGAGAAGGTTTTGAAGACTTTGGATAAGATCTGGTGTTTCTTTGAGCAGAAGTGGAGAATCTATTCCCTGTTACAAGTCTCCATTATCAGAAAAGGGCAAATACAAGTGGAAAAGCTCTTAACCAGACTGAAAAAGTAGCACCTTCAGGGGAGATTTGAGGAATAAGCAGAGAGCTAAATAAAAATGGTAAAGGGAACCGATTCAACAAAAACAAGGTCTTAGAACTCAGAAAATAAAAGAACAAAGTAAGAATTATCAAAGTTAAAATTATTAACATAGCTCCTCAGTGAAAGTGTTTGGGACAACTTTAAGTAATACTTGAATTTATGACCATTCTGCAAAAAGTGAGTGTGACAATGGAACGTGCTGATGAAAAAATGGAAAGCGGTGTCTGTTCACAAGCTGGCTATAATTTATAACAGAAGAACTAAGCAATCCAAGATGAGAGGTAGAGGTTTCCAGCATCTTCGAGAAAGACATTTTTATTCCCTGCAGTTATTTTTCTTGTCAGTGTGGTGATGTGACACCATATGCTGTAGAAGCATCAGTTGCTTCTAAGATGCCTATTGAGAAATAAGTAGATAAACAAAAAATGGTCGGATTGCCCTCCAGATCTGCAGACTGTGTGCTTATGGGCAAAGAAGTACTAAGACCACACTTGAGACAAAAAATCAGTTCACACAGTCTACTTTTGGAAGGCAAGTTTCTTGCAGCTAAGCTCATAGTTTTCTCCACCTAACATTAGAATTTTTGGTAACTAATTACCTTGAGGAGCTTCTGAACTACCAGACAGACAAAGTAGAAGCATCTAAATAAAACATAATAGCAAATTATGTCAGTGCAATACTAATAAGCCATAGACTTATCATGTGGATAGCTGAGAGAGTATTTAAGAACATATTCTGACATAGGTTGTTAGTAGAAATCCTATAGCAGGTACTCAGTCATTAGAGTTGTGTATGCACATAAAATGGAGAATCAATGTGCACCACTGTTTTTCTCATTCCAGTTAAGAGCTGATGAATTCAGCTATACATTTTGGATTGAAGACCCTTAGATAAATATTCAGATACATATCTCACTAACAGATCTTATTACTGTAATACATTGAGTCAGATTGTCAAAAATTTTCCCTTTTTAAAGGGAAATATTAAATAAGTATTTCTATTTGAAGTGAAGTACCTTCATTTACTCTTTTTCTACAGACACTGTGTAACAGTACATTTTTGCTTTCAGCGCAATACATGCGTACACATCTATTAACTTTCTGGAGTGATTTAGTCTCTTTGTATACCATATTGAAAGTGTATATCCTCAGCATATTGTATCACAGTTAGCTAGATGGAATGTATAATAGTAGCACTGACTCATACTCATGGCTTCAACATTTTAAAACATATGCATTCAATTTTTCTTAGACATAGAAATCTTTTTGCGAGAGAAACAAATCAACATCTTTTAGTTCACTCTTGTTCCATTACTATCAGGCCATGTAAAAAGTTTCTCTCCATCTTGTTTACAAGCTTCCTTTAAATACTGGAAGGCTTCAATGAGATCTCCCCAGACTAGCATCCTTCCTGGATAAATTCTTTAGTACAGAATATGATCCTCCTCTCCAGTGCTTTCATCATAGGAACTCAAAGTTCCCATGTAGATTTAATTGGGAACCACCTCAACTCCCTTTTTGTTCTCACTTCCAGTGTTGCTAGCATTTACTGGAGCATGCTTTGGAAAGCCTCTGCCACAGTGGCTCAGGTAACAATTTGCAGAGCCGTAGTGAAAGGCAGGTTTCCAAACAACAATAGAAAGTTCATAGCATCAACCAATATAAGGCACTTAAAACACTGTGCGGCACTGCCATATTCATTAGGCTTGCACAGCAGGATAACTGAGCACCTAAATCACCAAAGGCCCTTATTTCTTGAATTTTGTGTGCCATTAATGGTAAATCTTTTGCATGTTCTTCCTTTTTGTGTGTTTCTTAGGTTTCCATTCCTCATATTTTAGCTAAAGATACTTCTGCACAATATAAGGAATGTAATGAAATATGTATCACAATATTGATCATCAATCACCTGCCACAAAAAATATGTGGATAACAGTCAGGAATGAAATGGAAAAGAGCTATGATTGACCCTTGTAGGAAGAAGGTTACACATATGAACTTAACAGTGAATACAAATTCTGAAGCTCTTCTTAGTTCTTATTCTTAGTTCTGATACTTTATTCACAACAAGTAATTTAACCACATCTACTTCAAAGACAGTGGTTTGGAACTGCTATTCATACAGTGTGGAATCTGTCGCCAAAACCTCATTCAGCTTAAGTGCTGCAAGCTCATAAACAGTTTTTTTTAAGGAACACAAATGAACACACCATGCTCTTATAGTGTTATTCATGTGGCTGATGGTAATAGAGACTTTTGCTGCAGTCTCCTTAAAAAAAAAAACACACAACACAGTCTCTGAAAGGCCTGAATTTTGCACTTATGCTTAGATAACAAGGTATCCAAGAACATTAAGACTTACTGTAAATTTTCTCTCAGCAGTGTCTACATTACCAAGATGAGGAGCTACAATTCTATGCTAATGCTGTGCCATTCAACAAAATGACATCCAAGACTGCAGATCAGAATAATTTAACTTGTCAGCTTATTGTCTAACCATGCAATTTCTCAAAATGTCTGTGTCGTGGTGGCAAGGCATTTGACTCAACAACTGGCTGCAAGATTTTTCACATAATTAGTGGAATGTCCCTAAAGATGGCTTAGGGATCCCAACACATTAAAAAATAAAGCCAAGAGCTTTGAAAGATGCTACAGGAACCACACTGCTATAGCAATAATGATTATGAGAATATTCATAAATGCTGAATGTAATACAGTACTGCAGTAAAAGTATATGTAAGGATGTTCTTTTTAAAAAATGGCTTAACGGCATTGCCAAATAATATTTGTGTCATCCTTTGGGTAAAACTCAACTACATAAAAAATGACTAGATATGCCAAATCACTTGGAAAATAAATGCTTTACAGGACCAATTAAACTGAAAGTTGAGGGCAATTGGAACTCATGGACACTGCATTGTTCAGGAAACAACAGTCTCTGCTCTGTGTGTTTGCAGTTGGTGGTAGATGTGCTGGGCTACTGCTACAGTCCAGGAGAAGGCAGAGATAAGATATGGAGGCAGGAGCTCTCCTCTGCTTCCTGTGCTCACCAAGTAGAGGAGGAAAAAGCATGTTTTGAAAGTGGCTCAGAAAGCCACATCCCCCACAGCCCCAATACTCTGGTAAATGACACCTTTATGTTAGATCGTTGTGTTCTTCTCAGACATCTTAAGCCACTTCAGATCTTCTCCTTAATCCATTTCTCATCCACAAGCAGAACTATACCATTTGTACAACCAGTGTGAGGAAGCTAAGCTGCAGGAGCAAGGGAAGATTTTAGAGAGAAGCTGTAATTTCTAATAGAATGCAAGATATAGAATACTTCTATTGTTACATTTGGTGTTGTATGAAAGCTAGCAGTCATTTTTCATTGCAGATTTACTTGAATATAAGAGCATTCTGAACTGTTCTAGACTTCTCTTATATAAAGCAAGACTATCTAAAAAATAATCTGGTTCTTTAAGTTTAAACTATGATTTTTAATTTTCGTGCTTAAATACTATTTCAGATTCAGTCTGTAAGAGGTAGGAATCTGTTCTGAACCACTTACTTTTTCCACATCAAATGTCAAATAATTTTACAAGATTTTTGTTTAGTCCAGCAGAAACAGACGAATGAAAACTCCACTTCTAGCTAGTGATGTCATGTTGTGTTGTACCCAGAGGGTTCTATGAGCACTCACACAACATCAAAAACTTGTTTTGAGAGTAATGAAATATGAAACTACACAAAACTTTTTGAAAACTCCATTCCTGACCTGAGTTTTAATGCAAAGTTTTAAAATTCTTGGCTTATACATCCTACATGCTAGTGTGTTCTGGGAGTCTGTAAAGTTTTGATTTGCACCCTTTGGGAAAGTCTGGATATTTGTTTGATATGTTGCCTCTTATCTGTGCTTCTAGCTTATAAAAGATCAGATGAGGTAACCTCATGTTACACAGTAAATATTCTTATATCGCTTCGGGAATCCTCAATTTGATGGAAATTGCCATGTCTGGAGAAATGCTGCTCTGTTTCAGTTTGGGAATTTTTATGTGTGTTTGTTTGTTTAGGTTTCTGAGAACAGTTTTCAGAAGGAAATCTGAAATGCAAGCATATGTAAATGGTAAAGGTGAAATTGGATGTTAAATGAATACCTGAGGTAAGATAAACAACAAAGTTATTCATTCAGCTAGAACTGCATCCATTACCTTCTCGCAGGGATACAGTAGGTCTGGAATGGATGGCGTAGGTCATTGTTTTGTCAGGAAATCAAAAAGTATAACCTGATTCATAAAGTCACAACACTTCTCAGCCATTGGTTAGTAGGTTGGCACCTTTCCACATCATCAAAAAGAACAATGTGAGAAAATAAACTGTGCATACTTCAATAAAACATGAGCCACGTGTGAAATGATTTCCTAGAATTAAGCTCAGGATTAAGTGTTGAGTAAAAAGGTGAACATTTTAAAGACAAAAATGACCGGGAAAGCCCTTATAATACCAAAGAACTGAAGAGCACTAGGATACACTATCATCTCTGGTTTTGTTATCGAAGAAGCAGTTTTTATGCAAACTGTTTTCAGTGCCATGTTCTGAATCTAGTGAAACTGCAAATTCATGTAGATGCAAAAAGTGCTTGGGAACATAATCCCTACTGAAGTTAGTAAGTTGCTCAACTATGATAGACAGTCAACTTTTTACAGCTTTTTGCTATGATATGCATAGCTACTACTATTCCTTTGCTGTTCAAAGCAGAATCAACATAATAATGAAAAATAATGAAGAAAACTTAGAACTACTTCTTTTGGGCAGAACAAGAGAAGCACGAGAATTCTCTGACTCAGTGGATCACAAGAGCAAAACACCTATGACACATATGGGAAGGAAAGACCAAGAAATGCAGTTACCTACCTCTAAGGCCATTACTGCTCTGGGTGCACTTTGAAGGATTTCTGAAGGGTCTGCCCTGCTCTACTGAAGAAAGTCAGAATGGCTTCATAAAGCCAGGCTTGGGCACTGTGGTATGAATAATAAAGAATGTATTAGTTTCTTTTCATATCTCTTGAATAATTTCACAATAACTAACAGTAGTATTGCCCTCCTGGTGAAATAGGTGAAAATCTGCACCAAATTGAACTAATTCAGGGCTACCTAATCCCCAGCAACAATGCTAGAAACCACGCTGTTCTTTGCTCATTACTTTGAGCCATTTTTCCCATTAAACTTCTCCTTTTTAATAAAGGGCTCAGTAACCTGCAGATGAATGCTATTCAGAACTGAATTTTTATGAATACAATACTCTTTTGTGATATTTCAAGGGTCCAAGAATAGGTTGTATGAGCATGTAGAGAACAGTGAGCTATTTCTGAAGGGGAAATCTACATGGAGCCAAAATATTAGAGTCTGAAGAGACTTAAGAGATTTCCAGGGCCACCCAGAAGTAGAATTAATGAGTTTTCAGTACACCATCTTATGTGTACCTACAGCAACGGCTCTTCCATGAATGAACAGAAAATAAATCTCATGAGATTTCTATGTGAAAGTGCATTTTACATGGAAAGATTAATTACATATATATTTTGAAATATACTATTTAAAAAGGGATTATCTTAACTTTAAACAATTTAGATGTCAAAGGCTGAGGTACTCATTCTGGAGGACAAGTGTCACAACGCAAATCATTCATTTAAACAATAATAAATGGCTACAGACTATAAATAAATAAATAATGTTTAACCAGCAACTACTGTCCTTTTATGGTGTTTTCTACCTGACCAAAAGTATCATAACATTTTGCCAGTAATCCTTGGGCAATTGTTGCTGTGTAGTACTATTTTCTCTTTGCATTTCTTTTCTTATTGTTATTTTTGACAGTTTTTCTTGTACTGTACTCAGCAGTACATATGAGAACATGCATTTTTGTTCTAATTTTCATGTAAGTTAGTATAACAAGATTCTACTTCACATAGCACTGAGCAACTTTCCCTAGTAGAGGCCATGGCAAGAGGTATGGGCTGACAGACTCGTCTCTGTGTCTCCCGATATTATTCATTATGGAATCCTGGGCCAACTCTAGTCTCCATGGTCTTTTCAGTTTACATTCCTTGTTCTGGAAGATGCCAAGAAACAGCAAGAAAGCATTTATTAAATAAGACAGGGAGACATTACAAAACAGGAAGGGAGCTGGATGGATGAGTATTTATCTTCAGAAGATCTCAACTAAAAGAATCATTCAAATTGCTGGAGATCATTCTGTTTGGTAAGCTATAGGCTTCTACCACACTTCAGTTGGCTAAGTTCTTCTTTTTAAATTGGCTGTGTACTTGTGATCTTCATGGAGGCACGAGCAAAGTAATAGGTTACTTTACAACGGACTACACAAATTTCACAGGGTGAACTTACTGTGCATTTATCTTCTGTGGGAGAAAGTTCACAATAAAACGAAGCTCACAGAGAAGGTGACAGATTCTATGTTCCTTTTGTAAAGCAGCTGAAAGATTCAAAGTGTAAAACTAAAATTTTGAGTTCAACTGAAATGAAGTATCTGTTGCATTCTAAATGCAGAATGAAAGATTACTTTCTGTGGGCTCTGTTCAGCAAAAAGTCCAATTTTTGTGGGTTTGGCAACAGTTTCTTTGAGGGCTTCAATGGTTTAACTTTCACTGAGCTGAAGTTCTCAATCAAGAGCCAGAAGTTTCTCCATACTTCTCCTCTGAGAATCAGCCTGGAGGTTCTGGCAGCATTTCTTTACAGTACTGAAAAGATGTCATGATCATGAAGCACGTAGTTCTGCTTTATATTTACTCATATCTGCAGTCTACCTTAACTCCATCTTGACAGTGTTCATGCCTTTTTGTTAGCACATATCTATTTAAACAAAAATTAATGATCAGTTACTTTCCTTTTGAGGATGAAGAGTTATAAGAAAACATAATAACATAGATTTAATTAAAAAAATAAATAGTTATTCTAAAGGTATTGCACTTATCTGCAAACTAGCTTTCTAACTATAGAAAAAAAACCTGTATTTTTATGGTTAAGGTTAAACTCAAGTACCCCAAATACTGTAAAGCATGGAAACATAGTAGAGATACCAAAACAACTATGAATGTATTTGTCTTACACAATTCTACTATAGATATTCGGTTATTCTTTCTCTTCAGACTGATTATCCATACGCTCTATAATATAAAATATGATTATAACAAAAGTAATGCATTGCATGTTGCATGTGATAGCAGCAAAAAAGTAAAAAGGAAGAAGCTACTGAAAATTGTTTGTTTTTACTAGAGTTGCTTATTGGAAATTAGAGAAAAAGTATGTAGGTCACTCAGAATGTAATGCTTCCTACTTACTTCCCTGGAAACTACAACAGTTACAAAGAACACAATAACACTATTTGATAGAGTGAATTCTTGTCATCTACAAAACAGTATTTTTCAACACAGTAACCACCATTAGCTATGCATTTTCAACAGTGATGAACCTGCATGCTGTGCTCAAGTAAATCTTTACCAGTGGAGGTGACCTACTGTCACTGTGACCACTGGTGAAATACATGACCCACTGCCACACTGTGCTCACACTCAATATTTTTTTCTCCATTAATGTTCAGCAAGTGTCACTGAATGCTAATGGGTGCTATTTTTTCTGCGTGGAGGAATTCAATGACACACCTTTCCTTTATATGCACTTCCATGTCAGACACTATTTTGTCAGGCTGCCCCTCTGCTGCCATCTGTCACATTGCAACAGATAATTGAATATTGGTTGGAAGGTTCAGCCTCTACTGCCGTACCACCACCATCTCCCTCTGATGCTGTGAGTCAAAATAATGATATAGGAGGCATTACTTTTGGAGCAGTCCGTACATCCTCTTTCTGTCTTTGTATCCTAATCTGGTAATATTTCTTCTAATTCATCTTAATTTGAGAGTTTCTGTGGTGATGAGAACTGCAGACTGTCTGGGAGCTACTTTATTCAGCATAAGATATGCAGACCTTCAACAAATCTCAGCAATTTTCAGAAGACATTCACTGAACAGCAGAGATACAACTGATTACACTTAATACTTGTACTTGTGACTTTGCAATCTGAAAAAAAAAATGCCCACAAAGCAGTCTAGATTTTATTATAAAGTACATATACATCTATTATACAGGTCTATGCATTTTAATTCAGGTGGAATATTAGGTGTGTATTTTTTAATATGCAGTAGGAAAGAATTGGTAACAGATATATGCATACACAGTGATCCTAGTCCAGTAATGTGACACTGATTCAAAAGCATATACTCGCAGTGTGTGGGGTAAATATATATGTAGGAAATCTAAAATGTCCTTGTGCATGCAGAGCATCTTTAAACATCCAAATGACTTTTTAAAAGTCACATATAGCTGTAAAAACCGGATCCTGATGTAAGATATACTCTGAGTGAGAAAGCAGCAAAAGATCTCCCAGGCAGTAGGCCTCCGCTCTCCCTCTGTTCAATAGCAATGAACAGATGTGCTAAAATGTACCTCATTCTTTGGATATTTTGAAATGTACAATAACTTCTAAAAAAAAATAAAAAATAAAAAAAATTATTCCTTATATTTCTAACTTCATTCTCACAGGCAGACAGATCAGCCACAAACCAGTGCCTTGTACATGTCTGAGTTAAGATCTTTTGGAAACATTTTTAATGCTGCATCATCACGTTTGTCTTTTACAATGGTTTCTATTAAAGAAATAACTTTAATGCCTGAAACAACCAAATATTTTTCCATTTTTACATCCAGAAAGTACCAGCAGTATTTTTAGATGCAGGAGCATAGACGAATCACCATGAAAGAAGCTCAGATCAGGTGCCTAGCAGTAGTTGCCCACAGGAATGCACATCCCACATTTATTGCGGTGTACAAAGACACACATAAATAGTTACTGAGAAGAGTAGCTTTTGCAATGCAAATTCACATCTAACTCCTCTATATTTGTTGATCACAGAATCATAGAATTATTAAGGTTGGAAAAGACCTCTAAGATCACTTAGTCCAGCCATGCATCTACCACCAATACTGCTTTCCAGTACTGATGTACCAAAGCCTTGTGAAACAGTTGGATGGATATAGGTAAATCTGTCAAGGAAGCCTATAACACCTACATTTTTTTCCCCAGAAAATGTTTATTTAAATTTACACAGTTAAGTCCCTTTGGGGACTTTAGGAGCAGCCTGCATCATACTAAGTTTCTCAGTGACCCTTCCCTAGAAAATGCGATTTTTCATGGTTGGTTCAGATGGGAGACTGTAGAGATTTACCATTATAAGGGTTAATGGAGAGGTGGAAGATTTACCCTGGTGAGCTGTAGATAGGCAGAAGGGGTTACAGACACATATTGCAGTAGGTCTCTTTAGAAGTTCAGAAACATGAAATGAATGCTAGAAAAATGCTTACAGTCAAGTCAAAGGACACTGAAGATGGAGTATGGAAGTAGAAATCAGGAGGAAAGCTTTCTGTTAGTGGTAGGTGGATTTATGTCACTACTGTCCATTCTGAATCTTTCACTACAGATCTAGATTAGTAATTTTAAGTGATTTAAACATCTGCCATAAAAAATACCAATAAAAGGAAAAGTATAGGACATTCCATGCATGTTGCAAGAGCCAGAGATTCACACATGACAAAAAAAGGCAGAAACCATTTCAACACAGAAGGTGGAATTATATTAGGCAGAAGGAGACTTATCTGAGAAAGCTACAAGATAGGGTATGCATGGCAATCATCACATGAGGAGGAGTAATACCCTCAGGATGTTTATAGCACCAACTGGGGAATTGCATGGGAGTTCCATTCACATACTCCATACACAAATGATATGTAAGAGACAGTGCTGTATTAAAAGTTTGCCCAGTACAGCTACAGTATTCTCCTAATTCAGAGGCCTCCTAGAAATGTGAAAAAAAGTTGCATCATTACTTTCTTTGATTTTGGATTACCACATTTCTCCAGTCACATTACCAGTAAAGTGGAGATAGATAGAGTACAAAGCAGTCTAAGTGATGCAGACAAAGCTAAACGAAAGCTTGTTACATTACAGTGTAAATTTCAAAGATGGTAGAAAGCAATGAAACAACTAACACTTAACAGGAGTTTGTTGCCATACTGAATTATAAAGTTCTGATAGACAGGAGAAGACAAGTCACTTTAAGTATAGAATACTAAAGTAAAGATATCTGTAGAATTGTTGTCCTCTCCTCTCCTCTCCTCTCCTCTCCTCTCCTCTCCTCTCCTCTCCTCTCCTCTCCTCTCCTCTCCTCTAGTCTCCTCTCTTCTCCTCCCTTCTCCTCCCCTCCCCTCCCCTCCCCTTCTGCTTTTCTGAAGTTTTGAAATATGGGTTTGGAATTGAAAGCTGCAGACAAGGCTGGACTCCATTACACTGAGCAGTTCGTGACAGCCTGGGTATTTTCAGTAAGTGGTTCAGGAGTGGGCACAAGACTCCATTACCTGGCTCAGCTGAACAGGATGGGAGGGAACCTGTTCGCAGGCACACTGGGAGTGTAATAGTTTGTCTGAACAAAACCATATAACTAAAATCCTGTCTCAATGCGGTTGGAAACTTTGCTCTATATCAAGAGAAATCCAGACAAAGGGGCAGTTCCAAGAGAGACACTACAGTGGCTGCCTAATGCAGTGTGACAGGCAGAATGAAATATAATCTACCACTGGTTCAAGTAGTAATTTGCTGTCTTACCGGAATCTTGCCAGGTAGCTGATGGTTCTATTAGAAATGAGCAATTTGAAGATACTCACAAGCAGTATGTCAGACAGCATCAGTTAACACCTGCTCATCTTTAGTTTTTATAGGATGATTTCCACAATTTAAGGAAGGTTCTCGTTTTGCTGCTAGTTAATGAAACAGGTGCTTTGTGCATTTGAAAAGAAATATTTCACTCTACTAATTGACTCAAGAACAGCAAAGTCCATCCATCCCAAGAATCTTCTTTTCTCTTCTTTTGAGTTTTTACAAGAGTAGTAAAAAACTCATTACCGCTTATAGCATAAAAATATTTTCCCATTAAAACAGTGGCCTGCTTTTAATAAACCCCAAAGTTATTGTTGGCTCTATATTGCCAACATGTAATCAAATGAATATTTTTTTTGTGTGCAAGTCATGAAACTTAATATACTCTGTAAAACTGTTCAAATCCTTCAACAACTCATTTAGTCTATGCAGATGTCAAGAGACCTGAAGCTATATTTTAAACAATTATACAGCCATGACTGACCTCTCTTTCATTGCTGTTATCTCCATAAGTAGGAAAGGTTGTATTTGCAGTGTTTCCATTGGATTTCTGTGGAAAGAGAAATTTGCCTTCTCTGCTATGAAGACGATAACCCACTTTAGAACTTCACCTTTCTTGTAAAGGTATTGGAAAAAAGCAGCAATATTTAGGGAAACAATGTTTGTTTGTCTTGCAGCTTAAGTCAGGTAAGTTGCTGGAAATCTGACAAGTTTCCTTGAGCTAATATTTGATCTACTAAAGTCAAAGGAAATGTAGTCATTGTATTTGATACAGCTGTGATTTCATCTTGTGTTTTTGAAGCACAAAGACAATCTAAAATGTCTGTTTCAGTCAGTCAGTTCTTCTCCTGAAGGAGGAACAGGTTTGCCTGTTCCCACAGTGTCATTCCTTTCACTGAATCATAGTAAAATATTTCATTGATGTTTTCTTTCATGACCTACATATTTCTTACTTACACTGAAATTTCTTTCATGTAATTTTATTATGGTTCCCATTCAAGAAAGCTCCCTTTTTCAAAACAATATGCAAACCACAGCCACCATGTGCTGCATCCCCTACCATTTCTGAGTACTTCAACAACTGGCTGGTACTCACCCCTTATCTGGAAAACCAGACTGCGGTGGATTAAACCAGAGTTAAGCAAGCAATTACAGTAAGGGGCTTAACTATGACTAGGCGGCATAAATCCAACTTAGGTGCTACAATGATTCAGCATCCTGAGATACAACTACCACCATCACTTTCTTTCATTCATTTTTTTAAATTATTATTACTATTTTATTTTTTAATAAAAACAGCCATCTCTGTTTTTGAAGTTGGACTTAGCACCATCCCAGGTATAGTAGGCATGACAAATACATCCTGCCTCCCTAGGCAGTCAAATGAAAGCTAGGCTCATCTTGTGATGCACCTCTAGATCCAGTTTAGAGAGGTCCCTCAAAGACGGGAACTTCTCTTCCTTCAGATGTACCAAGCTTACAGCACAGAGGGAGCATGCAGCCTGGCAGGGACATACAGCCAAGCTTTGATGGCATCTGGGTTGAGGCTGTCATACAGTTACAGGATGTTCAAATGACTTTCCTGGGGAAAAGCACCTAAAATTTATACAGGTCTGATTTCAAATGCCAAGAAGGTAGGTGGCATCTTTCCTGAGAAGTGTGGAAAGTCAGCAAATCAATGTTAGGCATATACATTTTATTAGCTATGCTGATAACATCGTGTTTCAGAAACTGTGAGGTCTAAAGGGATTATCATAATTGTAAAATCTTATTTATAAGATGACAATGTTAAAGAAACTGACAGGTTAATTTTCATTAAGCTTATAAAACTTCCTCAATCTACAGTATATATTTTATAAAAGCATCCAGTCCTGACTTAAATTTCCTGGATGGCATAGAGTATACCAGAAGTCAGAAAAAGTCTCAAAAAATAGGCCAGTGATTCTCATTACTACGTGGAGAGTCAGGCTTTTTGAGAGGGTGATTTATAGCACAAAGATACTTGCAAGTTAACACTACATTTAGGAACGTCTGCAGGAATGTCCATCTATAATGTTGTATATGTAACCTTGTGTCTGTTGTCTTGAGTACATCTCCTCTGCCTGACATGGCCACTCGATGTAGTGCAGTCACCTGATAACCACACAGACATAACTGTTCCTGGATTTGAAAAGAAGGGCTCAGTTATTGATCAGATAACTTAAAATTCCAGTTTGAAAATCAGTTTTCCATTTTTAATAATTCAAAGAATTATTCCTCTTGAGAGCAATGCTTCTTACTACACGTGATCATCAGTGAAACTGAGGTGGGCTGAGGGCACTCCATTCCCAGGCCCAGATGTGTACTGGCCCATAGCTCAGTGTTCATTTTTTTCCAGTGGAAAAGTGCACCATCCTCATGTGCCACTTGAAGCCTTCCAAAACAGGGGAAACCAAGGGCAGGTGGCCTCATAGACAGCAGGCAGCCCTTGCCACGAGGCTGAAAGTGCCCTGTGCAGGACAAAGCCTCCCATGCACTGTGGTGCTCAGAGCAAGGCAGCTTTGGCCTTTTGAGGAAGGTTTCAGACAGTAAATATTCCTGATCTGTGTTAATGGAACAAAGATAAAAGAAAGCAACTCTGCTCTGGAAGGGCAGGAAGGCGTTACATGCATACATGGGGAAAAATGTGGTGGAGGAGGCAGTGTGGGCTGCAGCCAATGAGGATCCCTCGTGAATAGGAGAGGACTGCCAACAGAAGTGGCAGTAGTGCTCCAGCCAGAAGCCAGGCTCTGTACAAAGCCACCTTGAAAGAGTAAATAAGAGTAAATTCTGGTAACGGAGTTGAAAGGGAAATGCTGTCTTTAATAATAAGACATGGTAAGCTTCTAGAATTCCTTCCTGAGAGTTCTTGTTCAAAAAGGTGATATACAGATGTTTTTAAAGGAAGCTCTTCAGCAAAAAGAAACACTGGAGTGCAGCTAAAGCTTTTTATTTACCAACTTTTATGTTTTTTAATTTACTAAGCTTCAGGATTACTGCATGAATAAGTTAAGAAAAACCACATTAGAAATTCAGGCAGTTCACAGAAATGGGTCAAAATTAACATTCCAGGACCTATTTTGTGTGAGGACACCTAGCAATGTAAACTCTATCCTCCATAAATTCCAGCAGGATAGAATTATAATATGTACTGAAGTTGCTTTAATCTAACCTCAGATGGTAATCAACAAGGTGCTAGACAGTTACCTAAATATACCATCTCATACTGAGTAATAGGTAAGATTTGTTGGTAGATTTTAATGTGAAAATAAGTATGTTGCTATATTTGGTTTTGTTTCAATTTCATATTCATTATATTTTCTGGTTTTACAGCATTTGTTTTAGGAATACCATGGCAACCTCATGAAAAGATTTCATGCCTACCATCACTACTGTGTATGTACTCTCAACTTCATTGTAGATTTTATCTGGAAATATGCATGTACATTCAGCCACTTTATGCAGAACAGCTAAAAAACAATCAAGGAACTTATTTTCAGCATTAAAGAAAGTTATGATCTTGTCTCCTAAGTAGGTGCATCCAAACACAAGCAATGGGAGAACCCTGTCACAGCAAGAAGCATCAGTACCTGCATTAAGTCAATGTCTGCCCCTGCAGTTACCTTGGCAGGTAAAATGCATGCTCAAACAGCAAGATAACTCAGCTGAAGGAAGAAAAATATTTCAAAGTTTTCTTCTATTTTTAATTGATTTCTATGTAACTGGTAGAGCGATACCCATAAATATTTTGTACTTGTTGCATCATCCCTTAATTCCTAATTCGTTATTAAGAAACTTTGCCTATTTTCCATTTTAAAGCACAGCCGTTGCCCATTTTCTTTATTTGTTTCTGTTTTTAGAATATACGATTTTCTACAATGATCACCCTGCCAAAAATAAAAATGACTTTCTCAGATGACTAAACTCAGTACCTTTGCAATAAATTTCTCCTTCAGAACATCATAACTCAGATGACTGTGATGAGTTCAAAACAGCTTTATAAATTATGTACAACTAGACAAAAGTATTCATCAGCATAATTTCACATCTCTGTCATCTCCTCTGGACATAGACAGGAGATTTATTTTCCAGCAGCATCTGAAGCAGTGGCCTTCACTTTGTGTACACCATTATTTGTGTCAAAGCAATTTTGCATGCTTTTCATCCATCTCGCTCAAGGGTGGCTGAGATCTGTGATATTTTGCAGTTGCATGCTGGGAGAAGTAGTCCCCCATGTGGCATACTTCCCATATTAAAATGATTACAATCTCCCTATTTTATGCATATCTGATTTAGACCTTCAGTTCTGTGCAAGTTGCCAGTTCACTCAGCTGGGCAACATTTGGATGTTTCTCTCTTAGATTTTCCAGCCCGCTTTAGTATATAATATCTGTTCTGTTCAGATCTTGGCTGTGTTGAACCTTCTTTTCTGGAACTGCAAAATATCATAAGTTTGGCTGCCTAGCACCGCTGTCTAATGTAATACTCCCTAACCCGCCTTTAAAAAGCCTGCCAAAGTCAGATTACTGCAAACATGAAGATCAGATATGTCTAATATAAGTTTAGAAAAACCATGTGCTGCTTCCGCATCGTTATTATTGTTCTGGAAAGAAAAGCAGCAAAGATGATTTGACATCTACTGTCTGCTCTGGTAGTTGTGGTGGCTACTTGGAAGAAAAATGTGTAATGCATATGACAGTCCATGAGAACATATAAACTTTTTTTTTAAAGCAAAGTCTAGTAAGACTGCAAGTCTCGTTTACAGCCCTATATTACTTTCTTCACTTAAAAAATGAAATAAAATCCAATACACACATAGAATCTCTTTCAGAGTGGATTCGCTTTCTTGTATGGAAATTCTTCATACCTGAGACAACCAAAGTGCTTACCCTCACAGCTAAAGAAAATGCCTCCTTCTGTTTCTCTGTTAACCTAACATTAAAATAGTCACAGCAGTGACTCAGAAAACATGTATGCTTCTCAGATGTTATTTATCTTTTCCTCACTGAGTTACAGCCACTGTCAGATGGAAA
Organism: Alectoris magna; assembly: GCA_030625065.1. Lineage (NCBI taxonomy): Eukaryota > Metazoa > Chordata > Aves > Galliformes > Phasianidae > Alectoris > Alectoris magna. Next base: position 60,841,812 of record CM060562.1, read on the forward strand.
GATATTTTAAAAGATAAAAGTAAAAGCAGTTGAAAATACATGCTGTGCATCCTCAAACAGAATCCTCCTGACTTCAAGAATATTTCTCAGGTTAACTAAGATAAGGGACATAAATATGCCTGACTGAATAAAGCCCTTCTTTTTCAGACATGTAAAAATACACTGCAGTTCCTGCAGCTCTGAAAAACAATCATCATGACCATATTGTTGTAGTTCATTTTAATGCCCAAAAAGAAGAGAAAGTAACTCTGGAATTCCACTGTGCTGCAGATAAATATTTTTAACCTGTTATTAAAGTAAATATTAAGATAAATCTTCCAGCCTTTAGGCCAAACTATGCAAAACGTCTGCAGCCAGTTTAGTAATTCTCAAATAGCAGAGGGGATGCCTGAAATTTATTTCCAGGTTCTACTTGCTGTGCAGTGTTCTAGTGAAAAGTTGAGCATAAGTGAAGTTAACACAGAGGTGCTGAAGCCACCAGAGGAATGGTTACCTTGAAGCATCTCAGTTTGGAAAATTATCACTGTAGAGTCCCTCCTTGTGTCCTCTTTGGAGACACACCGTCTACCAGACCTTGGCATCCCCTTCCACGGGATGTGAAAGGCAGTCACGTAGGCTCATACATTTGTCAGATGGGCTCCCAGTGGTGAGGAGGCAACCATCTCTGCAGTGTTGGGAGAATAGTAGCTGTCTGGCTGCAAACAGGCAGCTCAGCTGGGTGCGCCCAGGAAAGGAGTCCAAGCATCACCTCAAGCTAGCCTGCACGTGCTGCCTATGGAATGGCGTTTGGCAGAGTCCATATTTCAACTACAAGAATAAGGACTAACTAAGCACCAGTAATTATGTCTCTTGGGATGCATTTGTATAATCTGTGGAAATGGGACTGCTGAATTATCTGTGTTCTAGCACCAGACCTATAATCTCTAGATAAATTCTGCCTCTGCTGGCAAGCTCCCATAAATTAAAACAATATGCTCAAAATGACTTGATGGTTCCTGTGTTAATCTCAGTCAGAATTCAGTTTAAGAACACCCTCTGGCCAAACTAACAGATACAGACAATAATTTAGCTCCTTAAAAATAAATAAATAAATGACAAAATTGTTTCTGTGATTTCAGGGGAAGTATGAATCTTCTTAACATGACATTCACAGTGTAAAACAGACATGTACTTTTCCACATTAAGGTCTTAAGATAGAATATCCCATCAGTCCACTCCTCAGACAATTAGCATATTAGTGAAATTTGCTGACAGGCATTCTATGTGAGATTTATATCTCCTTTCAGTCCAAGTGAAATATTTGTCTTTCTGCAGTGTTTTCCAAGAACATACAGCATGTTTGAGAGCTTTACTGTCCTATTTTGATAACTAAGTCCAAAACTAAGCTCAAAATGAATTGCCCAACCCAGCTCTCATGAAATGTCAAACTGAAGCTGGCAAAGGAAGATAACAGATCACAAAGGTGGCATTCTTAGGGAGCTAACTGGTGCCATTATGCTTTAGGCTCTTTCCTTTGCTACACTGCATACTCATACTTGGAGGGGTTTATAACTTGGCTGCAAAAATGTTTTCTGGGTAAAACACTTGGCAGGGAAATCCTTAACTTGAGAGCAAATGCATTTTAAAGCACATTTCCACAAAAAAAAAAAAAAAAAAAAAAAAAGGGGGGGAGGGGGGAGGGGAGAGAGAGAGAGAAGTCTGCCTGTAGTGAGGCTTTGAGCAACACATGGTCAAACTGATCTGACCTGGTAATAAGCTACTCAGTACAGCCTTGGTGCTTGCCCTGGGGGCTTGCTCTGGGCCAGCATGACATCTTTCCAGCAGAGAAACCCATACATTTTCCACTTTCACCCTGGAAAAGACAGGCCTCTCCCACCAGCTCAGCTCAATGAAATATGGGCATCTGGGAGCAGCCACTGTGATTACAGGAGGAAACAGAGATGCAAGAACTTGTCCTCCTTGAAATGGCAGCAGGCACGTGGGTAAGAGCTCAGTTATTGCCTTGCCTCTGCTCATGAGAGTCTGTGCCAGGGTTGCAGCTCAATCCTTCAATGGGAAAGGTTTGATTGTTTCTCATTTAGAGGGCTTATGCATACACCCTTGTAGCACTCACATCCTCTCTTTGTTCATAGAATGAGTAGAAACCGTCATAGCAGCATCTTCCTCTTCTGTGGTGTTCTTCCTGAAGAACTGTCAAAGCAGGTCAGATACTTGTTAAGCCATTGTTTTTCACAAATAGAGAATCTACTTTAAAAAAGGAAATGGATAGACCAGGCCCCAAAGGCTATTCCAGAGAGAATGCAAGCAAAAAGCTACTAATCTTGCCTGAATATCTGCCAGAATCTTTCCTCTTTGCCTGGGCAGAGCTGCATACTACTTACTTGTACAGCAGCTATGCTGTATGGTATAGCTGTATGGTGTAGCTCTATGGTATGGATAGACCATCTGTATCGAAGACAAAGGTTCTTGTGTGCACCACTACTGGTTTAATCGTGAAAAAAGGTAACTGCGTTTGGCCTAAAGTTGTTTTTTTGTTTGTTTGTTTGTTTTCACACACACACAGAATTATCGAGGTTGGAAAAGACCTAGAAGATCATCCAGTCCAACCATTACCAATACTTCCCAGCTAAATCATACCCCTCAACGCAACATCCAAACGTTTCTTGAACACTCCCATGGTCGGTGATTCCACCACCTCCCTGGGCAGTGCATTCCAATGCCTGACTACCCTTTCGGAGTAGTAATACTTCCTAATGTCCAGCCTGAACCTCCCCTGGCGCAGCTTGAAACCATTCCCTCTAGTTCTATCACTGATCACACGAGAGAAGAGGCCAACCCCCAGCTCACCACAACCTCCCTTCAGGAAGTTATAGAGAGCTATAAGGTCTCCCCTGAGCCTCCTCTTCTCCAGGCTGAACAATCCCAGCTCCCTCAACCGCTCCTCATAAGGCCTGTGCTCCAGACCCCTCACCAGCTTCGTAGCCCTCCTCTGAACACGTTCCAGGGCCTCAATGTCTTTCTTGCAGTGAGGGGCCCAAAACTGAACACAGTACTCGAGGTGCGGCCGCACCAATGCCGAGTACAGGGGGACAATTACCTTCCTGTTCCTGCTAGTAACACTGTTTTTGATGCAAGCCAGGATGCCGTTGGCCTTCTTGGCCACCCGGGCACACTGTCGGCTCACGTTCAGCCGAGCATCAATCAGTACCCCCAGGTCTGTTTCCTCAACACAGTCCTCCAGCCACTCCGCCCCAAGCCTATAGTGCTGCCTGGGGTTGTTGCGGCCAAAGTGCAGGACCCGGCATTTGGTCCTGTTGAACTTCATCCCATTGGCTTCAACCCAGCTCACCAGTCTATCCAGATCCCTCTGCAGGGCCTCGCTACCCTCAGGCAGATCGACACTCCCTGCCAATTTGGTGTCATCCGTGAACTTACTGAGGGTGCACTCAATGCCCTCATCCAAGTCATCAATAAAGATGTTGAAGAGGACAGGCCCCAGCACCGACCCCTGGGGAACACCACTCTTGACTGGTCTCCAACTGGATTTGACTCCATTTACCACCACTCTCTGGGCCCGGCCTTCCAGCCAGCTCCTTACCCAGCCGAGAGTGTACCCATCCAAGCCACGGGCTGCCAGCTTTTGCAGGAGAATAGCATGGGAGACAGTGTCAAAGGCTTTGCTGAAGTCTAAGTAGACCACATCAACCGCCTTTCCTTCATCCATCAGACGGGTCACAGGATCATAGAAGGAGATCAGATTGGTCAAGCAGGACCTGCCCTTCACAAACCCATGCTGGCTAGGTCCGATCTCCTGGTCATCCCACACCTGCCTCGTGATCTCCCTCAAGACAATCCGTTCCATTACCTTCCCTGGCACCGAGGTCAGGCTAACAGGCCTGTAGTTCCCCGGATCCTCTTTGCAACCTTTCTTGTAAATGGGAGTCACGTTGGCAAGCCTCCAGTCTTCTGGGACCTCACCCGTTAACAAGGAGCGCTGAAAGATAACGGAAAGAGGCTCAGCGATCACCTCCGCCAGTTCCTTCAGCACTCTCGGGTGAATCTCATCCGGACCCATGGACTTGTGGCAGTCCAGTTGGAGTAGTAGTTCCCTGACTGCTTCTTCAAGAATCACAGGGGGTTCAGTCTGCTCCCCAGCCGAGACTACCAAGCCAGAGCGTGGGGAGCCCCGCATTTTGTTTATGTTGATGATGTTATTTATTTTGTTGTCTTGTTTTGCTTTATTTTATTATTATTATTTATTAGAGCTAAATTCAAGGGAAAGGACATTTCTGATTAATAAGAAAGAAACGCAGAAATTTCAAAACAGTTCATTTCAGCATTTCCAAAATTAAATGTTTTGCTTATCTGGATTTGATTCAAAAGGCACATTAAAGATTATTTCATAAAAACAAACAAAGCAAAACAACTAGAGAAGAAAATGATGGCATATAGCCCATGGTTTGGGCAGTCTAATTGAGTATAAAGAGCTTTTTGAACATCCTGTTTTCCTGGAGAGGGCACTCACTCGCCTTTGAACAAGAAAATCATTCTGTTTTGTCTATTCTGTCCCTATGAAAGCTTATTTATTTCAAACTACCCTGGAGTATCTGGGTGGTTAGGAGGTGGACAACCTTGGTTTAACACATGTGCTTTGAGGCCATTGACCTGAAAAATCAAGTCATGGATTGAATAAATTCGTATCGACCAAATGAAGATTTTAATGAATCCTGCACACTTCCACAAAAATATGTATATTTGGCTTTAGTTCATCAACATTTTCCAACGAAATACAACTATGCTAAGTATCAGTGAGAAGCAAGCTTAAACAATAACTTTCACAGGAGTTTCAGTGACAGTGATGTTTTAGAAGAATTGTTCCTAGGCTCTAGAAAAAAAGACATATGTGAAGTCATTGGAAGGTAAAAACTACAAGATAATGATGAGCCTGAACTTTCAGTTTGGAATTTGAACTTGAATTAAGTACTGAGAATATCTTTGATTCTCATTTTGTCCTTCCTGTGAGTCTAAGGACAGAATAAGGAGAAAGATTTATTCTTTTGAAATATTTATGCAAAAGATAGACCACTTCTTTGAAACATATACTTTAATTCACATCTCCAGTAACAAGCAGTTTAATAAGGCCTTTTGTATTCCACTGGGCATCTAACTTTGCTGTTGTGAAAATAAGTATATTTAGGAACAGCAAACAAGAGGCACCAGAGTTAATATCTGATTTTACAGTGGGTAGGTAAATGAAGGACTGGTGCTACAAATTCAGCCATTTCTAATCTACACCCAGCTCTTGGCTCATGTGCATTTTTACATGGAGTTTTTGACAGCATTTGGTTAAGCCATTGTGTGTAATATATCTTTTGACCCCATTAGATATCCATTATCGCTGGTAATAGAAACTGCCAAATCTTACGTCTTTTAGTGCAAGAGGTCTCAGAGATTGTTTTCTTATCAACACACAACTCTTCCAGTCAGCTCCCAGGCAGAGAATCCTGCCATTAGAATTTGCTTAGATTAACCTGTTCATTCTCCTACACATATTGAAAGTGTTATTTCATATATTTAATCATGAGCTTTCAATATTATTGTATTGCAGTACTAAGGAATTTCAAATTTTGATAGATAATCTCTATGAATTAAGAATCATATAAGGTTTAGGTAAAGTTGCAAATTTTTCTTGCAGAAGACATACAAATGATTAAAAAAAAAAAAAAAAAAGAAGAGACACCTCTATTTTTTAGAATCATAATAGGAATTAGTTTCGGCCATAGATAAAATTAAATCAAACATATGGTTTTAAAGAATTGAATAAAGAAAATTGTTATTTTTATTTAAGGATCTTCATGAATGCTACTCATAAAAATAACTGTACTACAAAGAAATGCTAAGATTAAAAGTGGAACTTATTATACTGGGGGGGGGGGGGGGGGAAGTTGATGTGTGTAATCTTATATAAACTTTGTTAATTTTTTGTTTTTCTTGGTTCTTTTCATGCTCATTTTCTCTACAAGCCACTTGGTGTTCATTCCTCGGTAAACCAATTACTTCAGTGCTATATTGCATTTACATTCAAGGCTCTCACTCTACTTTTATTTCCATGAAATCTTATTCATGATGCACAAGAAAAGGGCCAGAAGAAACTGAGATCCAGGGAATTGGCCAAGTTTGGCAGAAACTCCTGCTACAGTCCTTGCCTGCAAGAATATGGGGAAATTCTTCAGAGGCTCTCTGAACTTAATTTGCAGTGACTCCAGTGTCAGCGTTCAAATGTGTAGGACAAGATGGAGATCCTTAGATCTACTCCTTACCTTTTTAGGTTCTGTTCCTCGTTTATCATCAGTCAGCTCAGATGTTTCACAAGGATACATCACAGGACATAGCAGAGATCTTAATGGAGGATCGGGACATAACAAGTGACTGCGAAATCCTCCTGACCTATGAAGATCATTGAATGCTCAGTGCATCCTTACAAAGTGCAAAAATTCATTCCAGCTCCTTCGTAAAGAAGATGAGATACATTCTTGCCGTGTGATTACAAATAAGTTATTTAAAGTTGTTTAAAATTATCAAGTTTGAAAGCTTTTGAGATGGTAGCCATTTTGTCTTTACTAAGCTGAAACAGGGCTGCACTGCTTTTGTATTTATCTCTTCAGCTTCCCTTCTCTCACTTTCTCTCTCAATGTAATATTTTCAAGTTTTGTTACAAATTCTGCTATAATTTCTCAGTAATTTGAGAGTATCTCAGTAACTGCAACCACAGCTGCAGTTTTGAGGTTGCCAGCAGTTCCTGCTACTGGCAATTTTCCGTCAGTCTTGTTAAGAAAGTTGCCACAATTTTACCACAAATAGTAAGTCTGTGGCATGCTCCAGAATTTGCATACAATTGCCATTAACTTACCAAAGTGATCATTTCTGTTAACAATAGCTCTCTAAACTGCTTGAAAATTGGGCATCACCCAAGCCAGTCTGTTTTACATTATGCAAAGTATTTTAATGTGAAATTGTTAATAAAAATCATCACTAAAACCTCTTTAAGATCATGCCTGCTATCAGCAGGACCAAAAAAACAAATTGTATTTTTGCTTTCTGGATTATTTATACTGCTTTTTTTTTTTTTTTTTTTTTTCCCAGACACACACAAAAATTAATTTGAAATATATTTAGCCAAAATTTAAGTACAAGTTACGTTGTTAATGTTATTAAAATGCATATTCAGCAAATTCATTTGGCTGCATTAGCTCATACATTCACGAAGCTTCTGAGTACTCACAGTGTTTCTAGTTCAGGGTAAAATTTATACTAAAATGCGTTCATGTTGCCTGTTGGTTTTATAGGATAAGTAAGTGGTATATACAAAGCAACTTTTAAAAAATCTAAAATTATTACAAGCATTTGTGATGTTACCTAGAATGAGACAAAACGTGTGTCGTTAAGGATTTTAATGAAATATGATCAATCTTCACCCAAATTATTAATTTGGACAAAGTTGCAGTTGTAATGATTTATTAAAATTATTTTTTTTCTTAACATCTCTGTAAATCCCCACATTTTCTATGATTTCCATTATATTTTTTATTATGGTATACATGTAATGGTATAAAATCAATTGTCCAAAACAAATTACATTTTAAATAATGATTTTGAGTTGGAACATTCTGTAATATAAGACTCTTACTTTCCTTTGAGTTACATACTCAAAAAGACTAAACAATTAAAAAGTGAAATTTGTTACCAGAACTGTTCTTGTAGTCAGAATTCTTCAGGATTTTGAACCATTTTTATTCCAGCCATTCAGCATATAATTTCTCCACAGCACATGAAAATCAGGTATGCCATTACATGTTCATCTTGCTTATATTCATGCTTCATCTTCTTTCACTGGTTGGCATAACTCTGAGAAGGATGGAACAGTTTAAATACTCTGAAGGGTAGTGGTTTTGATCTAAGAAAACATTGTGGCTGGTCATATAGGAAAAGTATTTCTTAAAATGCTAAGGAAATCAGTTTTTAATTAAAAAAATTCACCTATTCAGCAGGCTTTAATTCTTTCAGAGGAGCTTTGACAGTATATCAAATTGTGCAGTCATTAAATACTGACAGTGTAATGAAGTTGCCTTCTCTCATGATTATATCATTCTCTCCATTACTGAAAAGATTTTTGCCCGACCATTCACTTAATGGTGTTTTCTTTGCTAAAAATGTAATATGTTTTGTTGATAAAAATGGAACCCAGCTGCTCTTCAATGTGGAAATTAATTTTCCAAGCCTCTGCTGTTTTGAAGGCTGGCACAAGGGTAAATCTACAAATCCCAATGAGTTTCACTAGTGTTGTCTGTCTTTGAAAGAAAACAGATGCTGGCATTTTAGTTCTGTGTTGAGAAGGCCCTACCCAATGTGACTTTTTGGATTTTGGAAACCAATTAAAAATAATAGGACAATAATTGGGCACTTTCGTATGTATAACATTTTGGCATCTAGCTAGTATTAATTTTGAAAGGAGATAGCACAGCTAGGTCCCTGTGTTCAAGATCCTCATTCTTCATTCTCATCCATCTGAAAGTGGAAATTTAATAGAGCAAAAGTGTTGTAAATATGTGTACAAACACCGAGCTGAAATGTCCATTAAAATTCACGTCCAAATCATTACCTTAGAACTCATCTCAATTTAATATCAAGATTTATAGCACTGGTGTCATTCTCACATGTATTTCATTTTTGACACACAGCTTGGGCATGTTGATAGAAAATATTTATTTCATAAATCATAAGACTTAACTAATTGATCATCAGATAATGAAGATCTAAACTATCAGTAAAATATTTCCTGAGAATGACTCATCTTTATACAGTGTTATTTCTCCTTGACTTGGTGGCAAGTTAAGTTTGTCACACAGCCCAGTAGATTTAGTCTTAATTAGCATTCTTAGTATGCTCTTTGTGGGGATGTTCATAAATTGTCTGATTAACATTTCTGATATATTTCTTACTGCTATATTGCTTGGCTTGTGCGATTCCATTCACTGTACTATATACATATATAAGCCAAAGCAGAATTTCTTAGTGGTTTTACTGCTCTACCCAAGCTAGGCAACAGATTTCAATATCTCCTGCAGGTTCCTCTAGACAGAATGTAATGGTCCTGTTGAGACTTACAATATCCCAAACTCCTGTTTATTTTCTTCTGTTTGCTATAGAAACTCAGGAGCTTGACTGTATACATCACATAGTATGTGATCTACTAACCAAATACAAAGATCAACCCAAAGCAAAGTCATATAGCAAGCATCATATGAGACAAACTTTCTTCTGATCATTCATTCTTATTTCATATTCCTTGACTCAGAAGATTGATCTGTGAGGTTTTTTTTACAGAGGAATTTGCCTTACAATCTGCTTACAGTAACTTAGAACCATTCACTCACTTGGTCAGAGCTCTTCACATTCATTGTCAGTTTTCAATAAAGGAGTGCACTCAGGGCAGCATCTTGTTTTTCCTCCAATTCATGTCATCATTAGGATACTTTAATAACTATTCTAGAAATACAGTAGAAAGGTTAGACTGAAAAAGATCAATGAGATCACAGAAAAGAACTTGAGAATCACAGGTAGAACATAACAGGTAAAGTCTGCAAAGTAGTCTCTGCTAAATTCTCATACATAACCACTCTTTACTGTGACTGTGGAAGATTAAACCATTCTGCAATTGTTTTCAACTGCAATGCCTCCTTATACTAGCCCTCAAGGAAAACGCTTTGGAAGACTGGCTGATACATGAAAAAGGCTTCATAAGATTAAAGAAAGAAAAATGCTTCTGCATGTGGTCCTGTCTATTTGGACTTCTAAGCGAGAAGATACAAATTAATAGACTTCTTCCAATCCCATCATTCAGAATGGGTCACATTTTGAACTTCTTTTCCTTTATGCTACCTCTCTTTATGTTCACATAATACCTGCACAAAGGTGGACTACAAATAGATTCCCTAAATATTTATATTTGCATCTGGTAAAGAAGTCCATCTCAGGGTGTCACTGGACTACATGCACCTCTGAAGCACTCAGATGGGATTGAAACTCAATCTTTTTGAATTTACTTCAAATGACTCTGTGCTAATTACTGCACCTCCTGAAACTTAAGCACACTAGGAAGAAGTCCAGAGTAAACTCTTCCTTGTTGTCATCAGCAGAAGCTGTGGATGGAATATGCCCAGTCACAGCAGTTTGCCAGAATCAACAGACTGTGGTTTCCTGTTCCAGAGGAAGGAAACAATTGGTTTTTCCCACAAGTGCATAAAAGAAGCTGCTGCTTTGTAGGTAAACATAAGGAAAAGTGTCTAAGCCATGTATGTGCGTTTGCAGCCAGTTCAATCCTAAAAAACTGAGATTACTCCTCATGTATCTGAAATGAGTTCATGCCCAAGTAACCCAACATGAAATTTATACTCAACAGCTAACAAACTATAGTTCTTGAAACACACACCATGCTTCTATATTAAGCAATGCAAAATTCTGTTGCATATAGTACAAATTGTGATGACACTAACAAGTTGAGATTACAACAATACTTAATCTTTCTATATCATAGAATCATAGAATGTTTTGGGTTGGAAGGGACCTTTAGGATCATCTAGTTTCAAACTCTCTACCATAGGGACACTTCTCACCAAACCGGGTTGCTTAAAGCCCCATCCAGCCTGGTATTGAAGACCTCCAGGGTGGGAGCATCCACAACCTCTCTGGGCAAAATCTGTAGAAAAATCTTCAGAAAAACTTAGAAGTTTTTCCTCAGACTACCAGCACAGTATTTGTCCATTTAATACACATGTACAGATCTATACTTAGAGTCAACAGAATCAGCTCTAGTAATGTTTCTGTGTGTGTTTCTGTGATATAACCTGCAATTGGAATTTCTATTGACATTTCCTGACCTAATTTATATGAGTTTATACATTATTCTAGTTTGCATGTAGTTTCAGAAAAACAAATGCAACTTTTACAGACACAAAATTGCTAGAACAGTAGATGAAGCAAAGCAATTGAAGCAATTTGGGGTCTCACCAGGTCTGCTTTACTTTAAACAGAGTCATGTCTCTGTACCCTTAGTACCCTACAGATTTTTCCTTAGTAATCTCTGAAAGGTATTTTGTCTTTCCTGAATGTACTGTTTTTGACTTACATACCCAAAAGCAAAACACTGAACCCTCACTTGCTTATATAATTTCTTTTTCTCATGTTATTCCTTTATGATCATGGATTGCAAAGGACCTGGAGCTCTTAAGAAACTTCATAGATAAGCCTCTTCATACAGCAGCATCCAACAGGGCATGTTTCCTCCACACAGAGCATAACCTTGCCTCCCCACTCAAGTCACCAGAGGCTTAGCCACTGAGGTCAGTGGAAGTAGGATGAGGCCCTACTTCTTTATCATTTACCTTGTTGCTCAACTGCTGTCGAGTTTGTAGAGCAGCAGCAGGAGTTCAGATGACGTAGGAGTCCTCAGTTTTCTACAGCCTTGCAATACTCTCGGCTTCAGAAGAGAGCATGATAATCCTCAAATGATACTGTTGGCTTCTTGCACCGTTGCTTGGTAATGAAAACAGAGAAATGCTTCCAGCAGCGAGCCATCACCCTTCAGTCCTTAAGGGAAAACACACACGTGAAGAGAAGCACACAAGTATGCATCCATGTGCAGGCACAAACACATATGGCTCACATATATACCAAAATGACTGTCCAGAGCCATGACTAGTCTATGGAAAATCTTATCTTGTTTAGATTAAGATATACCTCACCTTTTAAGCCTTTTCCACTCCTGAAAGCAGTCATCTTGTTACCTCAGTGAACCACATTTTGTCCAATCCCTTGTATGTTTGAAAAATTATATGGTTAAGCAAGACATTTCATAATCATTAATCTATAGTTAACTCAGCCTGCTGTATTATGCAATACTATGAGGAACAGCTGGGGCCCACTAACCAGAAAGCACTTTTATGGTTTCTCTTAAGGGCCATTAAATCAATGTGATGAGAGCACAGCTGGAAAAAATCCTGCAAAAATTTATCAGATCCCACACAATATGTAAAGGGAGCACTTGGTGCAATTGCAGACTCAGCATCAAGCCCTCTTGGTTGAAATTGCAGGTGGAGGAAAGCTTACAGCACAGCTCATATACAGTTCTGAAAATGTCTGCTGTCTCTCTCTTTTTCCTTGTTTGTAGGGTTTTCCATTTGGGCCTCACTAACTGCTATAGTTGCTGTGGGTCCCTTAGGGGTAGATTAATTGGATCATGAGAGCAGCATTTTCAGCAATTACCACATTGCCTAAGCCTGTCAAGGTGGAACTTACTGATGTGAATGCCTGAGAAACCGACAGCGCTGCCTCTCTTTCTTTAAGCACTTTCTGACAGTGGCCTGAAAATCTCATGTTTTCCTACTGCACATTTTGAAACAGAAGATAGAAAGGGGGAAGAAGATATTAATCTCTGAAACCCACATGATTCATGACTGTTCATGCATCATTGATAACGCAAATAATTAAAAAGGAATGCTGTTACAGACTTACAATGTCCTGCAGAATTAACCTCTGATGAAAAAAAAAGCAGACTGGGAAGCGAAGTGCATATTAATCCTAGTAGAGCAGACAAAAAGTCATCATACCTGTTTTATGAATGTCTAATGGACTTCAAGCCCCAGAGCAATTTCTTCAACGCCTTTATTAAATGCCTATTTAGGACCTGATCCTAGGAGTCTCTTGAAGCCAGTGCTGTAGACTTCAACAGCATTTGGATCAGATCCATAAATGACTCAAATATACAGTAGAAAGAGAAAACTGGAGCATTAAATAAACCCAGAGGCAGGGACAAAAGAGAAACAGGGTCAAAAAGGGATGTTGCAAAAAAAAAAAGAACAAGTCCATTGGCCGTAGAATCCGACGCCTTGGGTATTTTTGCATACTTGTCCGAAGTCATTGTGGAACATGTCTCACAGTCATTGTCATCTCACAGTCATCACAGAAGTATTGTGTTGTAATCTAAATGCACATTTGAAAAACTTAACATTAAAGGCCTTGAACATACAAGAACTTAAATTCACATCTAGGCAAAGCACTAGGCAGGTGCCTTCCTACTGCTTGACGCAAGTGACTGGTACAACGCCAGATGAGTTTCTACATCTGGGCTCATCATGAGCATTTTTATTTACAGTTCCCTTCTTGTTTTCTTCAAAATAAGCAATCCACATAGAGCCTGCTTCCCTTCTTTATTTCTCTATTTGTGAGACTGCTCTCTTTAAGATTCATGAAACAGCTGCTGTGTTCAACACTGCAATATTACAAAATAGCTAGAGAAGGAACTGAAATGAAACAAACAAAGAAAAAGAAACAGAGTGGAAATATGTATGTGTGGGACGGAGTTTTGAAGTAGAAAAGAAGACCACTGCCAAAGTAGAACTTAGCTATATACAGCATAGCTAACAGCTTTATGCTCGCAAAGACTTAAGGTCTATAAGGATCATGTTTGCAGATTGCACTTGGACAGTAAAAACGGAACAACATGTAGTCAGTATCATACACGTATGAAACACATTTATGAATGTGTAATATATATGCATGTATATATGTGTGTACAGATATGTATGTGTGTATATAAAAATGCTATGTTCGTGATTTATGCCACGTATGTTCATCTATACCTTATTTCCTATACTTAGGATTCTCATACACACACCACAGAAATGATCCAAGGGATGGAACACTTGACCTATTAGGACAGGCTGAGAGATCTGGGGCTGTTCAGTGTGGGGAAGGAAAGGCTCCAGAGAGATCTGATAGCAGCCTTTCAGTATTTAAAGGGGGGCTATAAGAAAGGGGACAGACTCTTTAGCAGTGTCTGTTGTGATAGGTCAATAGGAAATTGTTTCAGACTAAAAGAGGGGAGATTTAGATTGCATGGAAGGAAAAAGTTTTTTTAAAATAAAGGTGGTGAGGCACTGGAAAGGGGTTGCCCTGGGAGGTGGTGAAAGCCCTATCCTTGCAGACATTCAAGGTCAGACTGGATGAGGCTTGGAGTAGCCTCATCTACCTGTAGGTGTTTCTATTCATTGCAGGAAATTTGGACTAGATGACCTTCAATGGTCTTTTCCAACTGGAATCATTCTATTATTCCATGTATTTCATAACATCACACTGCATGTTGTTTGAAATAGAAAAAAATAAAATCATTTCTTAATGAAATAGCTTTTTCTGCATTACTCTTAGCCAAAAACATGGTGAATTTGGTTTTCTGTAGCACTGAATGACTGAAGGACTCAGACAAAATAGGAACAAAGCACCTTTTCTCAATCACAGAAGTCTATTGCAGATTTGTCAGAATCTATACAAGGTGCCAGATCAGGTCCTTCTAGGGCTGAAAAGGAAGACCACGAACAGATATCCATGCAGAAGTCCGCACTTGAGTAGAGAATGTAGCTCTTTATGCTTCCTTGGACTTCTTTCTGGGATTGTGTACCCATGTGGCAGAAACCACAGGAAAGAACAGTTTAAAGTGAGGAGAGGACAGAGAAAAGTGACATAAAAAATATCCACCACTAGACAATGAACTCAAAAGAAAATTCTGCTTCACACTGTGCACGCATCTGCTCTTTGCCCTTGCATCTTCTGGAACTGCACTGAAAAATGCCAATGCCTTTACAGGAAAACTGTTAAAGACACAATCTTTGAATGCTAAAAGCATGACATTTACAGAAGAACCAAGGCATTGCTGAGGAGAGGAACAACAGGTGCTCATATTCCATAAATCTTTAAACCTATACATCTCCCCAGTGATATTTTGTGCATGTGTATGCGTGTGTGCACAAAAGGTCCCACATTTTCTGCAGAAAAGAGATTCTTTCAAAAAAAGCCTTTCATTTTCAAAAGTGCTATTGGTTCTTGAACATATTTTGACAGGATTGTCACTGCTGAAATATCCTGACATAGTCCAAGCAGAAGTACCCACTGCAGTAGTCCATGGTTCTTTTACTGAGGAAGTCTGAAATGGGTTTCCAAATCCAAAGCATGGAAAGTGCAGAATTTCTGAATTTTACAAAAACACAGAAAGCCCAGACTCCCTAATGAGTACCGAAATGTAGAGGGAGAAATTCTATCTCCCCAAGGTTTGCCAAATAAAATGGGGAAGAGAGGGAATTAATTCTTTTCAGAAACAAAAGGGAAAACTGGAGAAAAGTTTAGGTTATAAGCACTAAATAAATGGACAACAAAATGACTAGATGCAGCATACATTTTCTCCACTGGAGATGCAGTCTAGCACAAGGATGACCTTGTCCCGTTAGAGCATTGTACCTTTAGACCAAGGTACAAAGCATAGGTGTGAAGTGTGACATACTCATAACTGGTTCTACATGTGAAGTTTATCAATCTGTGAGGTTTATCAATTCCAGTAAATACCTGAAGAGTTTCAAATTCGGAATCATATTTTGATATTAATGACATCTAATGAAAAAGAAGGCAGGACCTATCAATCTTGTTACTTCCACTCCCAAAGGGATGACTTGCTGTGTGTTAATACTTATTCATATCCAGGCAACCAGAAAAGTAAGAAGTACTCATATCTGCTTCATTATATATCAAGATAATATGTGGATAACGTGGCTCATTCACATTCATTATGAGCAGTGCTCAAACAAAATTACTCTGAAGATTTCTCTAAATATTTCATCATCTCTTAGATCAAAGTTTTCTTCTTTCAAGTTTTGATCCCATCTGTTTAGTTTTGTTCAAATTCCAACATACTAAGTGTATTTTTCAATGAGAAGGAATACTTTCTCCTTCTCCTTTAGAACCTTTCTCATCCTCCATTCCAGTTCAATATTCCACTACTTTTTTTTTTTTTGCCAGATGAAAGATGACAGCAGAGGGGCAGTCTGACATAGAAATGCATATGAAGCAAGGTGTGGAATTGAATTTCTCCATGAGGAAAAAACAGAACCCACCGACATTCATCAACGCTTGCTTAACTTTTCTGGAAGACCAACAATGTGTGTGAGTGCGCTGAGGTGGTGGGTGGTGCGTAAGCAGTGGTGACAGCAATGTGAAAGACAAACCACATTGGGGGTGATAATGTGCAGCTGTCACAACACAAAATGGAGTGTCTCTAAGTTCATCCTCACAAAATGTCTAAAGGTGGTGACAATGTTCAAAGATATTGTTTCGTAGCTGAGAATTGGTTCTATCAAATAGTGTTATTGTGCTCTTTGTATCTGTTGTAGTTTCCATGGAAATACATAGGAAGCATGTTTTGGTGAGACATATGTATACCATATTACTAGGTTCTACTAGGATGCTGTGAAGAACTAGATATTCTACTTTGAAAACAGTAATGGAACAACGATTTTTCCATTCTGTCTTCCATATCAGAGAAACTCAGAGCAGTCCTACACATAAGCAACAAAGCACTTTGTTTCCATTACATCTAATTTAACTAGAACACTATGGCCATAAAAAACAAAACAAAACAAAACAAAAAAAAACAACAAAAAAAACCCATGTAAACGTTTTCAATGTCTGTTTGGTGGTAATATCTATATCCCTAAGTAGAAGAGTGCTTATTTGTTGATCAGTACTGTTGTCAGATTTATGGGCTGGTACGTTCTGGTTCCATGACTAGTGGGGAAGAGGGGTATGTATTGTGTAGTTCTTCTCTTCTGGGACAGGTACCCAGAGCTGGAATATTAACTCTTTAACTCCCAGGGCACTATATGACATTATGTTGTGGAATACCTATAACCAAAAAATCATAAAGCCATGACAACTGTACAATTACAGTACGTGATCTCATCTTCTGCATGTTGACTTCTAACCCACTTAAGGCCTAGCCTAGTGGGAGAGATTTGTAAGGTCAGAACTCAAAAAATTAGATTACTTGGGCAGCAGCAACCAACAGTATGAGGTCTTTTGATTGTCATGGATTGTGTGCAGAATACAGTTCAGTGAGACAACTGCCATACTGTCTGTCTGATATCACATCAAACCCTGAAATTTGCTGTCAGTGATGATCCCATGGCATTCAATTATGCGTTCCTGGGCATTCCCAAAACAAACAAACAAAACTCAATTTCCTTTCTTCTACCAACTGTAAAAAAAAAAAAAAAGAAAAAAAAAAAGAAAAAAAATAACACACAAGGTTAGAGTACATAATTCTGTTTATCTTTTTTTTTTTTCCCTTGTATTGCCCTCTTTTCTCATTACACACTCTCAAAACTGATAAGTCATTGAACACCACAGTCAGTCATGATCCAGAGGATCTATCTTTAGATGCTGATTCTTCTTGGACAGCAAAAAAGCACCGAGTTATTAGGTCATGGTATGTTCCATTTTTGTATGCTTTACAATGAAATCGTTTCATATCAAGTTACAAAGGAACAATTAATTAATCTTTGAGCAAAGACATGAGGGAGAGCTGGTAACACTGCCACTAAAGCATTATGGTGAAGGAGTGTGCCAAGAGGACTCAGGCAGAGATAACAGCCATCATCAGATGAACCCTGGTAATAAAATAAGATGCTAGATCTTAGGTGAATTCCTTCATGACTGTATGACAGTCTTTATTTGTGTTTTCTTTTTTTCCCTTATTTGGAAAATTGTATGCTTCATAAATCTACCTGGAAGCCAAGGGAAGAAAGTGGGCACCATCATCTCCTCTTGTGACTTATAAAAGCTAAATTAAGAGTGAATTTAGAGATGTACTCTAAATTATTGTCCTTCAACTTTAGCTTATCTATACTGACTACATTTCTCACTGATTAATACACTGCACAGCATGCTGTTTTCCGTGGATATTCACACTTGGGTCTCTCTCCCTGTCCACTGTGCGAGGAGCTGATTTGGCTAGCTGACTTGGCCGTAGTGGGCAACTGTCCCCCTAAGGAAGTAGGTACCATGACTTAGACCACTAAGCTGTCAAAATATCATTGTGATGCAAACAATCAGATTGACGGTCCTTTGAAAATATCTCCTTAGTCCAAGAATCTGTACTACCACCAGGAAACAGACATTCCTGATGACATGCTGTTAACACACAATAGAAAACTTGATTAACTGCCGTCTTTTGCACCACTTTGCAAATGACTTTCTGCTTGGGAAAGCACTGTGTAAGCAGTATTTCTTTCCTGATGCATGGAACATTATTCAAAATGAAATTCCATTCCTCTTTTGAAAGATGACTGTGTATGATATTTCCTTTTAAAAACCAAGCCTACTGTATGCTGACAGATTCTCATTACTGAACCTTGCAAAGATGGGCAGAATTGCTATAAATTTATACTGCTATTTAGATGTAGGCACTCATTAACATAAAATATTGTTATGATGTGCTAATCTTGAATTTACCATGAGATCATACCAGCAGGGGAGCTGGTGAAAAAACAGCTATCACATTTCTACAGTTCCCCACTCTCTACTAATGTCTTATCTGAGTTTTAGTTGTATTTTGGTATCTGGCAATAAAGTGACAGCTCCTTGGTATCAGTACCACAAAAGATGAATTACATCACCCATCAGTATTCTTCAGTATCTGGGAGCACATACCTTTGGGGGTCTTTCAAGCTCAAAGAGGGTAGATTTAGGTTAGGTATAAGGAAAAAATCTTCTACAGTGATGGTGGTGAGACACTGGAACTGGCTGCCTACTGATGTGGCTGATGTCCCATCCCTGGAGACTTTCAAGGCCAGGCTGGATCAGGCCCTGGCAGCCTAATCTATCTGTGGTGTCTCTGTTTATTGCAGGAGAGTTGGACTAAAGAACCTTCAGATGTCCCTTCCAACTCTAAGGATTCTATTATTCTTAGAATTAATACTACTAAATAAGGGCAGGGGATTCAAAGCAGGAGCATCCTTCATGAGAGGGACAGAAAACATGATTATCATTAATTGATATTAAATGTCTTGTCCACAAAAGTGGCCTACTTCTACAAATGGAGCCCTATGCACCTTTTGCTTAAAAGAAGAATGAACTAGAAGAAATACAGCTCAAACAAACAAACAAACAAACAAAAAAACAACAAAACTAAACTGAAATATTTTTCCTAATTTATTTCAGCAGCTTTGGATCAACTTTCCTTAACGTAAGTCCAAGTAGAAGAGAAATCAAGTTAATTCAAGATTTTACGATTGTAGGTGGATCTAGATGACAGGAAAACAGCCTTATACATTTGCTTCTGAGTGACCTACATACAACATAATTCATAAGGAATGTTTATACACCCTTAGTTTCTTGCTCACTGAAACAGAGACTTTCCCAAACAAAATGGAAACTGCATCAACTCTTTGAGCAGCCTTTAAAACTTTAGGTTATAATACTATGCATGTATGTGTGTGTATGAGTGTTTCCTTCTCTGAAGGATTATCTAAGGGCAACCATAGAGAGCTTAAGGTGTAGGATCTATTCAGCTCAGACTGTCAATCATATAGTAGTTTCCATTCATCTTGAGCATTCATTCGGAAGGAAAAATTTCTTGTCAGCTCTCTAAACTTTGACTAAATAACTTCTTTTAGCCAAAACTAAGAAACATAGAAACAGGAAAAGCAGATAGCTCACTAATCCACTGGTGTCAATTATACCACACAATACAGTCATGGTCAGGAAAGGAGATTCAGACTGACATCCAAAATGTCACCTCTCTACAAGCTCCACTTAAATAATTCAGGGAACATTCTGGTCTACGTTCCTAGTGAACAGGAGAGGGATTTATTTTCTGGGAACTTCAAAAAAACAGATTCAGAAACCAGATTGCACTGCTAACAATCATAGAGGTAACATTTTTAATATGATTTTGTAGCAAAGTATTCTGGTTTTGGCCACTAGACTCAATCTGTTTTGAGTGGTTATTAATAATAGAATTAGTAGAGTTTCAATGTTGGAATGACAGAAGTAGTTGATGTTGAATGGAGAAATATGAAATGACAATGAATTTGGATCTAAGTTTCTTTATGATTCTGCTTATAGTTGCTTTTTGATAGAACAGATTTTATGTCAGAAAACAATCACAGAATCCCAGAATCGTAGGGGTTGGAGGGGACCTCCAGAGATCATCAAGTCCAATCCCCCGGTGTTGTATCTTAAAAAAACCTATTTACTGAAACTGTCTTGAAGGAGGAAAAACTTCTAAAAATTTCCCAAAAAAAGGTGCTTATTTTGCTATTTAAGGAAGAAGATATTAAAATTTCTTTTGCAAATAACTTTTTTATGTTGAGGTACATGCTTTTAAAAGTCAATATGAAAAAAAACAACCATGAAAAGAATCTTTCAGCTTTCTTATTGACACTCTGGCACTAGAATTTAGAGAAACTTTATAAAGTTCTCCACAAAACAGATCTTCTCTCCATACTTTCAGCCTACATTCGTGTATAATGGTTATAGCAGGTGAAGCAAGTTTAGCTTATGAAAATTTCCAAATTACACAATAACAGCAAAACTCATCTTAGGAATACTGTAGGGTAGTTAAAAAACTCAAGGAAACATCCACTACAACATTATTTACATCTAACCAGAGCTGATAATCATTTTAATATCCAAAGAGATGACAGATGTTTAATTGTTTATAACCACGTATGATTTCAGAAAATTATTAGAAAGCTAGCTCAAAAATCTATTTTGTTACAAGTTATATTATATTGCCCCAATAAGAATGATAGTATCATGCCAGAACAAAAATCTCTTCAGTCCAGCTATCGTGTATATAACATTAGTCAGTAATGGATATAGGGAGGGAGACGTGATGAGAATTCTGTGATTCTGTGATTCTGTGAGAAGATAGCTTTTCTAACTCAGCCTTTTGTCTCAATACCATAACTTAGGAACATGTTGAACCAGAGGATGAAGCCTGACCACTGGTTGTAATAGTCACAGATAGACCTATTGACACTAAATATATGCACTGTTTCTGAACTCATTTATACTGTGGACCACTGGCAATGAATGCAAACATTTGATCATCCATTTTAATTAACCGGACTGCTTATTTCATCCCTGTTATAGATTCATCTAATCTCTACCCAAAATGTTTCAGCTGAGGAGGAGGGAGTGTTAGATTTGAGGGTTGATTTTTTGCTCTTCAGGAGATATTAGAATGAATATTTGAGCTAGGATTTTATTTGGAGTTGTTTTCAGTTGTGGGCCCAAAAGGCTTTGTTGAAAACATCTAATGTAAGGTTACATTTAATGAAAACCAGAAGAACAGGAAAGTGAAGTCCTGATTTCAGTTGTATTTCACATCTCACCATGTGGAAGCAGTCACTGGATCACTGGATCTTTACAATTTTATAGGTAATGGACTTCAAATATATTCACATTGGCTTAGCCTAAAATCTTGATAGGCTCCAGACATTATTATGATTATTCCAATACAGTCTTATTCAATCCAAGCACACCTACATAAGAGAGAGAAAAAGGACCAAAAAAAGAGAATGATCTCAGTTTTTGTTCAGACAGAAAAGGAAGAAATTTTGACTGACTGCATGGACCCCTGTGTGGCTTCAGAAACGTAGAAAATGTCTACTCATAACATTTTCATTGTTCTAGAAAGGAAAGAAAGAAGTGTGAGGGATACTGTAGATATTCTCTCTCTCTCTCTCTCAAAACAAACAAACAAACAAACAAACAAACAAATAAATAAATCTGTCTTAGCTCCCAATCTGGGTAGATATTTTTTCTTTTCTTTTCTTTTCTTTTTTGTTGTTTTTTTTTTTTGTTTTAAATTCTTATTGAATGTAAGCTTTTTATATGCAGTCAGGAGTGACTGCAACTAAACTTTCTCCACTTTTATTTTGCTATATTTTTCCTACAGAATTAATGCTTGTCAAATTATATCCTACCATAACAGGCCTGACTTTCTTACTGCACCACAAAACATAAAAATTAAACACGCTGCCAATTCCCTCATGGAAATTGTCATAACAAAAGTTGCTTAGTGAAACAATGTCAAGGAAATTCCATGATGGGAATTGGTGTTCCAGAGGCTGAGGCTGAGAGATCAAGGTTGAGAATAATTGCAAGATGTAAGCAGCCAAAAGCACTGCTGAGCCTTTGCAATCTGCAGGTAAGGTTTCTCTAGCTGAAGGGACAAATAATTCAGGGAACTAGACTGTGATGCAGCTGTTTGCCTCCCAGACTAGTGCAGTGATATGGTTGCAGTATCCAAGTCTTTACATGGAAATACTGACAAGCTTTAACACACCAGTCATTATCTTACAAGGTAAGTAGTTGTTTACATAGATATTTTTAAATAGGAGCTTAACAAAGTCCTATTGCCACATTATTTAGTCTCAATTGCAGACCCGTAAACAGGAAGCATTAAAAACCACCATCAATCTGAGAAAACTAGATATAAGGAAATGTACTATTGCCAAAAGTCTTTGGAGGACTGGTGGGCAAATGAGACAGACTCAAGGAGCGAGAATACCCAATGATCTATTGTCTAACACCTTTGAAAGAATTTGGCACAGCATTTGGTCTGCATCTGTTCTCCCTGCCTCTCTCTGGCCAAGGTATATAACCCTCCAAAATACAAAAGCGTATGGTTGGAAAAAGTAATTCAAACCAAATCCACTCTGGAGTCAAAGGTCACTATGCAGCAGAAAGGACACTGAGACACTTTAATTTCCTATTATCCTAGCAAATTTGAGAAAGAGGCTTATGCGGTCAAACATACCACCCAAATAACACTGGAATGTGATAGTTCATTTCAAACAGACATTGTGAGGGGACAGAAATCCTCAACCCACAAAGTGCACTTAAGTCAGTAACTGCACCAATGAAAAAATATTAACATTTGTGTCCAGCTGGGAGCAGCTTCTGTGTAAGTTCATTCAGTCAGTTTGGAAACACAGAAGATGTGAAGGAAGCCAGATTGAAGGGTGTGGGAGAAGGATGAGTGGAAGTTTTGCGAGGGTGGAAGTGACGGGGACTGTAGGAAAGATCTAAGAAAAATAACTAATGGAGTACAGGTGAGTGGAAGAATGTGAGGTATTGCAAGTGGAACGACTGAGGGTTTCAGGGATAATAAAGATTGCTGTGGTACAAACAGAGGGAGATGGTCACACAGAGCAAAACAGGCTTTACTTTTTCAGCTATTCGTGGAATAACTTGTCACATTTGTGGTGGTTTGGAGAGGAGATGGAGCATTTGTTCCAAGTTTGAAATGGATGTGTGAATCGAGAGCAAATGGAGTTTACAATCCAGAGAAGGAATATCCTTAGAGCATCCCCAGAAATTTTATTGCAGACATTTTTCAAGGAGGAGGGTGGAGAAAATTGTCAGCTTGGCTCCTGCCATCTCAAGATATATTCTTGTACTTTCCATTTAGCTCATCAGTTTCACAGAAATAACATTCAGCTAAAAGGAGCCCTTGAATTTACCATTTCCAACTACCTCTATTCAGAAGGCAATTGCAAGAGAAGCACAATGCCATTAAAGTTAACACCTTTTAAATATTTAATTTCTTTTTTTGTAGGTCTAATATGCAATAATTGGCAGAGCAACTCATTTGGAAACACATAGCGCCAAAGGAAAACATTCAATATCTTTCCATTCGATGCCCTGAGTCTTTTCTCACTCCAGGGTGTAAAAACATTCGTTCTTGATTCACGCAACCACTCCAAATCCTTGGCAAATTATGCAAAGGGCTGTCAGATTTAATGATGCAAGCTTCTTGTTCCTTATTATGGGACTTGGACAAATAAAATCTATGCACTGTAAAAGCAGGTAATGAAGCAAAGAAGCTACTGCCTGAAGTCATCACAAAAAGATGTTTTTAATAGCATTCTATCCTGTCATTGCTTCTCCCAGATATCAACTGTTCTTAGAGTCTGAGTCTAAACTGCAGAGCATGTGTAATTTACTGCTAGTAAATGCAATCCTCATTTTCCAGATACATAGATACTCCTCTTCTAGAGACTGCAGCCCCAATTCAGTAATGCAGTGAGCCTGTGGTTTAAGCACACCGTAGACCCCCAAAATAATATTTAAGGTCTTAAGTAAGTGAAGCCTCAGCAGCTTGCCTGGGCATTTACAGAAAAACACATGAAAACATGTTATGTCAGAAATGAAGTGTAAAAGTCCCCTGGCCTAGTTGCATGCAGGTTCTGTGGAGATAACTTACCCTTAGGTTCAGCAGAGAAATTGAGAACAAAACAAGAACACCAATAAAACTGTAATTAAATTTAATTATTCTAGATTGTTTTCCTTTCCTCGTAAAGCAACCAGAAGGAAAAAAAATAGTAATTAAAAAATCCATTGCAGTATTGCATCCCTGCTACTGTAACTACTCACTGTTCTGGTAAGTGGCCCAAGCAGCTGCCTGTCAGGTGGGAAGTTTTAATCTGCTTCTTCAGAAATAAAAAATAATAATAAAAAGTAAAAATTCCACTTATTTCCACATATTTCAACAAGCCAAGTGATTTATTTGTTTAACACCATGGACAAGCACCTTTGACTTTCCAGCCTGCATGATCAGGTAATCACTTACAGCTGAATTGTCTTGAAACTGGTCTCATCATGAAATCAGAGTGAGACATGAGCTATTGCTGAGCACAGAACATGCCCCATAGACCGTCATCATGTCCTTCCCCATTATTTTGTTTTACATGCTTATATTGCTGTTTCTTGACTCTACAGATAGTTGACGGCCACAGAAAGGGAAGCAGACTATTTTAACTTTGTGGAAGTAAATAACGGATAGACAAAATCCCTCCCTGAATCTGAAGAAACAGCTCGTAATTCAGCTTTTCTCCCAGATAACTTTGAATGATCACAAATATGTAGATCAGGCCTGAAAGTGCTAATTCGAGCTGTGAAAATTCTCACTTGCACCCTTTCTTCTTTTTTTACTTCTTTTTTTTTCTATTTTTTTTTTTCTTTTTTCTTTTCTCTTTTTCTGTACAGGCTTACAAGTATGTGATTTGAATTCTGCCATCAGAAAAGCTTTTCAGAGCAGCACTGTACTGCTCATTAAGTGAATATCACCAGCTTTCAACCATTTCACAGTCTTGCTTCCCAACCTGTAGTCATTTGTGTTGGCAGAGAAACCTCTACAAAATCTGATATGCAATAAAAGTTAAAATAAGGATATTTTTCTGTTTCCACTTGAGTGCGTCAGGAAACTGGGACTGAAGGATTTATAGTTTTGAGTACAAAACTAGTTAAGAATTAAGCAAGAAGGCAATCTTTCTCATTGGGGGGGGGGGGGGGGAACAAAACAAAACAAAACAAAACAACAACAACAACAAAATAAACAACCCAAACTCTAATATTACCATCAATAGGATTTTTTCCCATCTGCTTCTATTAGAAGATGATCAAATTTCAAGATGTAAATGGAAAGAGGAAAAAGACAGAGATCTGACTAACTTACTGCTTTTAATAAGAAGGGAGGTACTTCCCAAAGTTATAGAAATTTATTTGCCTTGATTAAGGGAGATGGAATACTTTTGTAACTCATCAGCACAATTGTACAACGTGCATCTTTTCTTCAAATAAATTCTCCATGCAAGAACATCTGAAAAGGCTGCTGAGTGCTTTATTACTAGTCACACCCAATATTATTTATACTTCTAAAAGAGAAAGACCACCACAGGTAAACACTTTCTGCTTCTCCTTTCGTGGGGGGCAATTATTTTTTACATTGTAAGTTATCCTAGCATTTTTTCCTTTTGACCTTCTTAATACAGGGCATCCTTTTTCTTATTTACAAGTGCTAAGAGCACTACTGATTACATTACTAAGGTTTTGCCTATTCATTTGCCTTACCATCTGACGCTTTTCTATCCCCCTGTCCTGAGATCCAGTGCTATAGTATGATACTGACTTTCCTTCTCAAAAAGAAAGAAAAAGACAGGAAAGTATTTTTCACTAAAATAATAGCTCCCCTTTTGGCAACAAACAACGGAGAGAAAAAATACATCCAGAGAAAATGAATTCTTAAAAAGTGCTTTTTTTTTTACTCTTTGATGACACAGGCATAAAGCCAAAATTCACCCACTGTACCTCATGCTCAAAATTTCTTCATAAAGCTTTAAATTGCTGACAGCTCGTTAGCTACAGCCGTGCTACCGGGCGCCATTATAATAGTTCACCATACCATTATGATGTGTCAATGTTTATGACCTGTATCCCCAAACTGGAAGACACTCAAATCTGTTGACTGCCTCTAAATCACTTTTTTTGGAAAAGACTTAAAGCAATGAGATTGCAGCTAGAGTTGCTATTGCTCAACTGGCTTCATCTAATCTTTTTTTCATTGGAAACACAAAAAGGTTAGAGAATCATAAAGCCCATGTGGAACAAAACACAGGAAAATACTTATTGTTCTCATATAGAGGAACACGTATAATACCCGCAGCTGTATGAAGGCCCAGAGGGCTTTTTTATTGGTGCATGGATGAATTTTTTATTGCTACTGAATAAAGTGTTCTTGACATAAGTATTTGACCTCTGACACTAGCAATAGTCCCTCTTGGTGGCCATTAGAATATAAATCCTATTTCATGTCTTCTGACTTTACGCGACGCTCTATCTGCAGGGCTTTTTTTTTAGTGGGAATAAAATCAGAGAAACAAGAGTAACGGGATGTCTTATTGCCTGGAGATGGGCCAAAGTGTGTTGTGGTGATTCCACATAGTAAGCTGCCTCACAAGTAAGCAAACGAAGTGAGCAAAAGGGAGAAAACAGAGAAAGCACAGGGGGGTTGCTCACTGTCTGCTTAGAGATGTTCAGTTAGCATGGCTGACTAATGCCAGTTCCTATAGTAGGCTAAAAGGATAATGTTCTTAGTCTCAGATGACCAACCCAAGCAAACACCTTCCTGCTTGTATACAACTAAACACGACTAGTAGTCCACTTTGAAGAAAGTATCAACTTGTTCTTATTTTTGGAGTAGATTTCAGTGTTCACATTAAACTTCAGTTGACTGATAAATAGGAAAACTAAGGTCCCTTTTATCCTAGAGGAAGACTTTATTGATTTGGTCTCTTTCTTAATTTTTTACAAATATTCAATCTCAGTTCAGGTCAGGTTAGCTTCTAGTGTCCTTTAACTAACCGAGTAGATTAAAAGATATTTGCACCAGTTTTTTCAAGAGGCTTTCCTATGGGTACTGACTTAACAGAGAATGAAGTTCTATCTTCTGGAATTTTTGCAGTCCATCTCCTGTCTTCTTCACTGAATTACTGGTCCTCTGACACTTTCCATGTTTAGACCTGATCACATCTAAGACATTCTTCATTCTTCTCTACCTTCCCATGGATGTCATGTCATCCTGTGACCAATAAGGTTGAAAATAACAAAAGATACTGCAGTACTGGCAATGAAATATTATCACAAATTGAGTCCAAGCAGTTCTAGCAAATTCTGTGCCTTTGGTTCCCATTTTTCAATTGTAGCAGTTATTAAGTCACACCCCTCTGAGTTATTCTGGTAATAAATCATTTTGTCCATCTGGAATGTCCCCACTACGTTCTGGGAAGTACTTCCAGTGGCTGTCAGGAGCCCGCACCCTGTTTATGAGAAAGTCCCTCTGGACAGCAGAAAACACACACAGAGCATCAAGCCCCCATTTATGACTCCTCCTTTACTGAATTCATACAACTTTTACTGGCAAGTTATGCAAAAAGCCTGCAGGAAAAGCCAACAAAGAGGCGAAATGCTCATCTTTCTGCTGTCCTTCTGTTGAACAACAGATAGGACCACCCTAAGCATCTGCAACCAGGTGGTACCTAGGATTTCTTTGAAAGGGAAAGCCACTCACCCTCATGATACTTATGCTCAGTTATTCATCAGACTATTCAAAATAGTGTTTCCTGGTACAAAAAAAAAAAAAAAAAAAAGACAAGGAGCTCCTGGATAGAGTCCTGTGGAGGGCCAAAAAGATGATAAAGGGCCTGGAGCATCTCCCCAATGAGGAAAGGCTGAGCAAACTGGGTCTGTTAAGCCTTGAGAAAAGAAGACTCAGGGGATCTGATTAATGTTTTTAAGTATCTTAAGTGAGAGAGTCAAGGAGATATGGCCAACCTCTTTCCAGCAGTCTGTGGGGACAGGACAAGGGGAAACAGCTATAAACTGGAACATAGGAACCGTACCAGTATGCAAAGGAGCTTCTTCAAGGTAAGGGTGACAGAGCACTGGAACAGGCTGCCCAGGGAGGTTGTGGATTCTCCTTCTCTGGAGATATTCAAGACCTGCCTGGACACCTATCTGTGCAGACTGCTGTAGGGGGCCTGCTTTGCAGGGGGGCTGGACTTGATGATCTCTAGATTTCCCTTCTAGCCCCTACAATTCTGTGATTCTGTCATAGCAGGGCCTTTAAATGACTGTGCCACATCAGACCTTCAGATTCTCAAATTAGTTTTTTTGAATGGTGATAAAAACTAGTTTCTGATACCCTGCTCCTTCACTGGGATCTTTCCTTACACCTTGATGGTGTTGGGATGCAGGGAAAAGGTGAAACTACTGACATCTTGCACAACTGCTCTGCAGGTGGGGAAGTAAAGCCATGGTGACCTTACAAGCATGTTTCTCTTCCTCGAGAAGCTTCCACTAATACATGTTGGCTGGTCCTGTAGTGTATCTTAGAAAACAGGAATGGGAAAAGAAGTATAGTGCTACACAGCCTGAAAAATACCAAAGATACACTCTAGTTATCTACAAGTCCCCCTGCTCAATAAGTAAACAAACAAAAAAAAATACATATACTTTTCCAAAGAGTAGGCACCAGCTGGAGGAAGGAATTGCAGAAGACAGTGTTGTTCACATTAACTATAACTAGCAAATATCTGATTGCCAGTCAATAGAGATGTCACTGCAGGAAATAGAAATAGATTCTTGTAACGGCACAGTGTGAGACTCACTTCAGAAAGATTTTACATGTAGGGAATCTAACTTTCCATATAAGAAGGATATAGCTATCTTATTCTGTTGGAATTAAATGCTAGATTTAATTCAATTCAAAGAAATTTGTTTGGTTTTTTGTTGGTTTATAAATACTATATTTGTATCTGACCTACAAATACAAGGCAAGTGATTTGGAAAACAGACAAATGCCAGCTACCTAGCCATCTAAAACAAGGAAACAGAAAAAAGAATCTGTGCAAGTTTGACCTGGTCCAAAACAAACAGCCATTTTCAGGAGGATTCTAACTAGCAGAGAACACAACAGGTTTCTAAAGTAGCTACAGGGACACATATGAAGAACAATACACCATGTCACGGCTGGCTGGTGAGAACAAGGCAGAAGAGATCTTGCAATGGAGCAACTGAAGAAGATTGATTGATTTGAGTGATGTTTAAGTTTGGTTCATTATGGAGCTGTGGTTGACAGTGTTGCAAGCTGCTCACCTCCCAGAGAGATAGGCATGTGGGCCATTCTTTGATTTCATAAATCATCCAGGGAACATACCCAGAGCATTGACCTTTTATGGGGAGGGAGCCCAGGGCATTCAGCATAATTTAATACCGGCATGTCGGATGGTGTCCAGTGCAGTTTAACACTCCTTAACCTCTGCCTCATTAGACATCTGTCCTGTCATTTATCTTTCTGTTTATTTTCCAAGTGATATATTATTGGTAATAACTAAGGAATGGGCACTGATGTTACTCTGCATGGAGCTGCCATTAGTCAGTTGGAAGTCAGGCCAGTGTCACTCTGAAACTGGTACACAAAACAGCTTTTAAAGGATTTCATATATTTTCTTTGCCAAGTAATTTCCTCCTGGCATGGGCAGCTAGCACCCTTATTATATGCTCTGTTGTTTATTTTTACTCTTTCCAGACCAGATTTTAGGAGTTTTTAATACCACCAAGTATTATTACGGTTGGTAATAAGATCTGAATTATATTTTTTGCAGCAGAAACTTCATCCTGTCTGTGATGACCGCAGCTAAATAAGGAGCCAGCAGGGAAATGGCAAGGTCTTCCATTCCAACCACATATATATAAACGCACATGTACACAGAGACAGATACACATACACCTCCCTCCCACCTGGATCATCACCGTAATGGCAGATATTGACTCCTTTCTAATATACAAATATTTTAGCACGTCTACAATTGATCAAATTCTGGAATTTTCATTTATCCTGCCTTTCTTTATCAAGCAGCAAGTACTTTTCAAATATTTGCTATATAGAGTTACTTTTTGGAAGGAGGAGTAAGGCAGAGAAAGTGTGGGGCCACAGCAAGGGGAAAAAGAAATATTGAGCATTTTTTTTCTATGTTGTATAACATGTATTGTGATACTGGATGGGAAGTAAATTCCAACTAAAATTCCTCTGTGGTACATACGGTACTAAACAATAATTTGGATTTCTAATAGATTATAAAGAAATTATTACAAGCCCAGAAAGATCCATAAATTAAAAAAAGTCATTTCAGATTTGTTTATGTCATGAATATTTGTGAGTCAACTCTATAATAGATGTAACACCCTGAAAAAAATATTAATCATGTTTTCTCTAATTGAATAGTAATATGTTGCTTTTAAATCCATCATCACATGAAAGATATTGAAATTCTGAACAAAAACAAACAATTTTATACTAGCAATATTACCACCAAGATACAGATTGAAGTAGTTAGGGAGACCACTGACTGACCTGAAATGTACTCTGTTTAAACACACACACACAAATCCTGTAAAATAAATCCTAAACAATACATAACACTCATAAACTGCACAAGACAGGTATCCCTGAACTTTGGATTACAGTGATGAGGAAGCACAAAGAGTTGGGAAACGAGTCTGCTGCTGGCTTACATTGGTTGATGTAGGCAAGTGCAGCCAAGAAAGAATTCAGTGGGTGGGAGAGATTCACTGGTGTACCAGAAGATTTACCTTTAGTTTTTTACCTACATCTCACACAGATTTGACACTGCTTTATTTCTAAATGAATACCATTATTTCAGGGTTTGTCTAACATGCTAGACAAAAAAAAAATTACACCTCTGAACATGGAAATGCTGCCAGATCTAACATGACACTTGGGAAACTGTTTTAATACCACTAAAACAGCATCTACATTTTGATTGTTTTGGTTCATCATCTGCAAGTGGATGTAGCTAGATTTAGCTTTTGAAAGTGATAAACACAGAACTGAAGTTTAAAAGGTTGAAGCTTACTGTGAACTTCTAGATGCTAGAGTTGACTCTGGCTACTTCAGCAGTAGAAGATCTGGATACACCAGTCAGCCAAAAGGTGACTAGGAACCACAGGTTGCACTTAAGAAAAAGGCTGTGTGATTTAAGAATGAATCCAGCAAGGTATTAAAGATACCGATACCTCAAGTACTGTTTGCCTCTTGGGTCACCCACAGTGAACTGGATTCTTACCAGAACAGATGCAGAATTGGCTGCTGGGATGATCCAAGTATTGGAGAGTTTATTTTACAAGAGAAAATCAAAAGAGAACAGCTTATTTAGCCAAGCAGATTGAAGTCTGAGAAGGGGTATGATCACTCTTCGCAAATACAGCAGGAGGATAAACACCAGAAAAGAGCTTTTTAAGCTTAAAGACAATGAGCTGGCACAAGAACAAACAGACATAAGCCAATCATTAAGAAATTCAGGCTGTAAATTAGGTGTAGGTTTCCAGCTCTCAGAAAGGTGAATTTATAGAGCTACCTTCCTTTAGGAGTACTGGGACAGAATATGTCACTTACTTATGGTGGATTATGAACAATATTATATGATGATATAACACCCTAAGAGCAAGCTGTGTACATTCCTCTGCTCTTACCAGCCTACACCTGATCATGTAGGTCATGAACCAATCTGTAGCACATTTCCAACCCACATACTCACATTTTCTTCCTTTGGAAATAAAGCTGTGAAAGGCACCATGAAGACATTCTTGGTCTTCATGATTCAGAGCTTCCCCACATGGAAGTGGTGAAGCATCTCTGGACATCTAGATACAGGACTAAATGATTTTGCAAGTCTTGGAACTCTGCAGAAAAAGTTCTCTGAAGTGAAAGTCTTCTGACAACAGTGCAACCTTTGGCACACATCCTGCTTCATCTCCATCTTGCAAGGGGGATAAAGATTCAGGTTGCCCTGCCTGTGCAGTGAGAGCACTCTGCATTCTCAAAGCACATCTGAGACTCGGGATGACGCCCAGCATGCAGCCACTCTGGCGATCCATGACCTCGTGAGCTGGGGAGGGTGTGTGGGGTTACTGAGGAAATCCTCCCATCAGGCAGATCTCCAAGGCTTGGTCAACTGGTAAGCCCTGTAAGAGGAGCCTCACAGTCAGTGTTTGTCTAGTACACAGGCTGAACTCTGTACTCACTGCCTAATCCTACTTAAGAGCAGCATTTAAATCTTTGTGTGCTGCTCCTAATTAACTGCCAAAAGTTTAGAGCTTTCCGCTCAGTGAGGGCAGATTCAGCCCAACTCAACCTTGACATAAATCTGATGACTTAAGTCAGTCGCACTACACAACTCAAATTTATCCCAGTTTTCCCCCACTATTAATAAGACACAAATCTTTACTTTGGAAGTACATATTTGATAACTTTGTCAACAAAATTCATCACTTCTCCAGCATCACCCTACAGTGAAAAACAACTATGTTAATAGAATATGGGCCATAAACAAAACATTGTGTAGCTCTATGTTTCCAGTTAAATTCCAAGGCTTTAAATTTTTGTATATTGAAATAGAAAATTGAGTATACAGAATATTATGAATCTATAAATGCATCTAATGAGTTGAAAAAAGATTTTTTTTTTACTTTTTATACTCTTAGTCTTCTGTTATTACTTAAAATCCCAGAAAGGGTTACTTAAACATACGCAAAATAGACTATGTTTATCAAGAAATTTAAAGACCAGAATTCCTGTAAACACCACCATAACATTTGGGCACAGTAAACTCAACTTCCCTTTCTGTGTTAATGATATTCTGGGTAAATGCCCACAGATAATTTCTTTTGGAAAAAATTTGTCTGAAAAAATATGAGGTTTTGCTTGAATGCTTTCTAGATAGAAAAGTATTTTCTAATATAAAGGCAACCCCGCCAGACATACACTCCACACAACCACAAACCCATGGAAAGCCCTGGCCTGTACCTCCTCTGGATAGTGGTGGTAGTGCTTTGAAATCTAAGTTGTACCATGGCTCATTGCACTGCAGGGTAAGGAAAGAGGGTCCCACCTTGTCAAGTAATATTGAGCTTATCTTCCATCTAACTGAGATGATAGGAATTTGGGGTGGGTGGGAAGTTTGCTCTCCTTTTAGGAGATTAAAGATCTCAGCCTGGATCTGCTTGGACATGGTGCTCCAGGGATAGACTTCAGCATGTAGAACAGACACACTAAGAGCTTGAAAATTGCTATATAGCATTTATGATGGAAAAATAAAATAAAATGCCAGGGATGGGTCTCAGAAATCCAGAATTATTTTAGACCTAAAAGTAGATACACAACATGAGGATGAAGAAATAGCTCTGGCTCGGCAAGGCCTATGGGCACTAGATAAGGAGGGGACCGAGCTGTGGCCCAGCAAGCCATGCTCATGCCCCTGCTCTGTGCATGGCCCTCCCTGGCCCAGCACCCTGGAGATGCCACTAAGACCCCTGACATCACTGTACGATTTCTCAATGCAGAATCATGTCAGAAGCCACAACTGACTCACTGAGGATCTTCAGTACCTCCAACAGTGTTTTACAAGAGCTACCATTTCATGTCTCAATCAAACTCCAAAGAAATCTTTGAACAAACAAATCAATTATGTGTGGAAACAACCATGAAACTGCATTTGTCAATGAAAAATACCAAAGCCTGAATTATACCCTGTAAACATTGCAATATTTTTCTTTTTTAAAAAAAGTATTCTTTTCAAATAATTCACATTGTCATTTTTCTGTACTATCTATCTCAACACAAACAACTGACTATGGAAATGCTCCTCATCACATGTGGAAAGGATAGAGTATAGACTTACTCACCATGGTGCCACCTGGACCTGCTCCAAACCACAGGAGCAGAGAGAAAGGGCAGTGTGATAAGGGTCAACATCAGCATCACAAAGGATCCTGCTGTTAAAGTCAATGGGAAAGTCTTTCCAAAACAGAGATACTGACTGATCACATATATTCCTCCAAAATCACCTCCAAAATTTGTTCATCACCTCGGATTCATCCTAAATGACATTCCTTGCACAGCAGTTTTTGTCTTTCATCACCTCACACAAATTTCTCTCTTTCAAATACAACATTTTAGTCTTAAGAGACTGCTGCAGAAAGGCTGCAAACAGTTTTCATTTTCTTGTAAACTGATGAATACAGGGCTGTGAAATTTCTATGATTCATAACTAGTTCATTTAGCCTTTGGTTGTTTTTGAGCTTCTTTTAATCAGACCACCATGAGACATCCTTAGATGCATCGTCTAGGTTATTGAAGTTCCCCTGACTTTCATTCTGGTGGAATTCATTTCAATATTGATGGGACAGAGATTTGGAAATTATGCATATTTCCATGAATCATAAAATCACAGAATCATAGAATGGTTTGGATTGGAAGGGACCTTTAAGATCATCTAGTTCCAACACCCCTGCTATGTGCAGGGATATTTCCCACCTGACCAGGTTGCTCAAAGCCCCATCCAGCCTGGCCTTGAATGCTTCCAGTGAGGAGGCACCCACAACCTCACTGGGCAACTTGTTTCAGTGTCTCCCTACCCTCACAGTAAAGAATTTCTTCCCAATATCTAGTCTAAACATTGAACCT